>JARYHS010011408.1:190939386-191108718 GCA_031002005.1 Vandiemenella viatica
GCGACAAAGTACATAGCTGGAAATCTAACTTTTGGGAAAAATGTGTAAGTTTGCTGATTTTAGAATAATTGCAGCTCGCTTAGTTTGAGTTTACAAAAACTTTGTACTACAAAAGATGTAGGAAATCAGGTCCTCCTTCAAAGTAGAAATAAAGTTTTTCTTGCTAGGACTCATCAGGAAGGAGATACAGACGAAAAACTGAAAAAGTACCATTTTTTTTGGTTTTTTTGCCCACAGAAAATTGTGCCGAGAGTGTCTGAGGTCAAAAACGTCGTTACTGCATACTCTTACGAACATAAACAAAATTAAAAAAAATTCTTCGTGAATATTGCAAGGTAAAACTACCCCGTTACTGTAATACCAGTGATCTTGACACATTTCTACGTGGTAATCTTTTTAAATAATAAAAATTTGTTGGCAATTACTAAATAAATTTTTCATAACATATTGCAGGTTGTCTTCAACCTCTTAACTATAACATCGATTATGTTTTTTCTTTTTTGCCGATGGCTTTACCCCTTGTAAATGTCGAGGTGGTTAGAGGTGGAAAAGTTCCGGGGGGCAAGAAACGGGAAGGAATTCGGTAATTCCTTTTGAAGGAACAATACCTACATTCGCCTGGAGTGATTTGGGGAATCCATGGAAAAGCCAAATCTTGGGTGGCTGGACGGGGATTCGAACTGGCGTCCTCCCGAATGCGAGGCCAGAGCGCTAACGCTCACCCGCCACGCTTGGTTATTACATCGATTGAAGACGTAAGATTTGGGATGGTGTTTGAGATGAAGTTGTTGGTAGTCGTGAAGTACAGGGACTCTGTGGAGCGACTCTGAGGACCTGTTGAATGGCAAGACGGCGCCGCGCGTGTCGGCAAGGGTTAGGACCGTCCTGGAAGGGAGACAGCTGACTCGTAAGCCACGCAAATCCCGCACCAGCTGCAGACTTTAGCCTTCCACCTCCCGCGTCACTGCCGCACATACTCCAGCCAGCGGCTTAAACGAGGAGACAAGATAGCGCTTGTCTGAGAACAGGAAAACGCTACCAACGAGCTCAAACCGACCTCCACGTTGTTGCGGTACCGTGATGGTGTCTGGCGCTGACACGGGGTTAGCTGGTTCCAGTCCTGGTGGTGGACTTGGCCGGCAGGGTGAGAGAGGTGGTGGTGCACAATTCCTAATCACCAGATTGTGTGCCAGAGTCCTGGGTTAAACTCTCCGCAGTGCGTATGGAGTAGGGCTGGGCAAATGAAACAAATATATACATAAATATCGTATCGATATTAACTTAAAGTATCGATATGTTTCAAGAAAAAAATATCGATATGTCGATATATATATATATATATATATATATATATACTTTCACTAATTTATTTATTTTTGCAATCTATCAAATTTGAATTCATCTAATATTGGTATTAAAAGAACTCTCTGTTTTATAGGTTCCCTGTCAATCTCTTCCTGTACACCACTAAGTTAACTGCAGAAGCCACTCTTTCGGACGACACAGAAGAGGCTTGGAATACCATACGCTTCGGCGTGATTTCTGAAAGCACCGGGGTGAAGAGTCAGCCGTTTCACCCAAAACTTACTAGGTTTTTCCTATCTGTTAGTCCAGGTACTACCTAAGTTCACATGTAAAAAAAATCTTAAATTTAAATCTGCTAAAATTAAACAGCTTTTTTTTTTTTTTTTTTGGTAAACCGTTAGTAAGCAATTGTTAAATAACGACGAATTAAGCTAAAAAAAAAAGGTCGAGTTCAGAAGATCGGATACGTAGCCCTACGTATTGTAACGAACGCGTCTTGTGACCGCTAGTTACATTAATAAACTATAGTTTATTATTTAAAATGTGGAATATTTTAGTGGGCATTTGGGCGCAATGTACAAGTGTGGAGCGGCAGATCTGAGGAATGCCAGCAGGCCGGTTCCTAGAATTAGCGAGGGGAGAATAGTGAGTGCCTAATGGAGGGGAGATTTGTGCTTGCCAGGTAGACAAACAGGGTGATCGGCGAGAGTTTTCTGTTTTGCATGTGGCACGACGAACGAGGGAAGAGATATTCTATGCCGGCCGGCCAGCACGTTCGGACGAGGTGATTTCTGGACTGTCCATTCATTAGTGGGACTGTTGCTGCTGCCTGGATCCGGACACCCGCTATTTTGTTTGAGCAGATGAGCTCAGGCAAAGGACGACATCTGA
Source organism: Vandiemenella viatica (assembly GCA_031002005.1). NCBI lineage: Eukaryota > Metazoa > Arthropoda > Insecta > Orthoptera > Morabidae > Vandiemenella > Vandiemenella viatica. The sequence goes on from JARYHS010011408.1 coordinate 190,941,583, forward strand.
GGAACTGTGCTACACCGGTCCATAGCAGAGAAGACCGTCATCCAATGTGTGGCGGCAGACATGTACATTCGGTAATTATACATCGCCAATGAAGGACACTGTGCTAGCTAGACTTTCAAGTTCATAGCATTGCCCAGCTACGACCCTGCAGATAAGAACTCTCATAGCCCGGAGCAAACATCTCTTTCAGAAGTGAAGTCAAAATGTTGGCTTCGTTTACTGTTTAATTTTTGTGTATTTTATATAAAATACCCTGGCGCCCACAAAAGGACAACTGATTATTTTTAACTAATGTGTTATATATGTCACGTGATTAATTGAAATAAAACCATTTGTGATTTCTCGTATAAAGTATTCACGCAAGTTCTACCTTTCATGATAATAAAATAAAATAATAAAATTAATTATAATTTTAAATCAGGTAATGAGGTCAGAACGTTACAATGGCGACCAACGTGGGGCTTTTCGATTATTAATTGCAAAAATTAATTATGCTATGAACGAAAGACAGCACTATGTCCTTGGCAACTTTCTTATTTTGTAGATAGAAAGTAGTTTGTATTAGTTTGCGTAGTTAATGCATGTATAAATTCATGTTGTACTTGTTGATCTTAGATGCAAGTTGGCTCTGCAATAAGATCTGATAAATTTATTTTGTGTGCATTGCGTGTGTTAAATAATAATTATTTTGTGTGACATGGGAATGTGCAATGGGTTTTGTCCAAACGCACTCAAATTCTGTTGTATTACGTCGTTGATAATTGTTGTGATGCTTTCTTTATTGCAATTTTAAGTTGTTGTCGAAATATTTGTGTGGATTTCGAGCCATATGTCCAGGGTAACGATATGCTTTCATATTTAAACCATTTTTCCGCGAAGGTATTTGATGAGTAAAATTCTTCTTGTAATTTTTCATTGAAATTATAGAGGGTGCTGTGGAATGTTCTTTGGGTTTGATTTTATGGTGCAATCGCAGATTTTATTTGCAGATTAGTGTAAAGTCTTTTTGATGGTGTGATTTGCAATCCTTATTTCTTTTCTTTGTTGTTGTGGATTGGAACATTCTTTGTGTGCCAACATAATAGTTGAAAATAGCGTGAAGTTTTTAAGTAATGCGCTTGAGATCCAGTACCATTATTAAAATGTCGAAAGAAATCGTGGAAGGGTTAAATTTATCACAGGAGCCAGTAACCACTGATTCAAATACGGATCATATCGGGGAAGACAATAATGTCGCAGAAATAGCGTATGCCACCCAATCACCCGTTGAATTAAGGCAGGAAAATTTGGAAAATTTTCAGAATACCTCCAATATTAGTGCGAAAAAGGTCTCGGTGATTCCTGCATTGCAGACTCAGCAACACCAGATGAACGATATAGCGGCTTTATTAATGGAGAAATTTTCACAATTATCTGCTCAATTTACAACACAATTTCAAGAATCCAATGAAAAATTGTCTGAACTCTCAGTGCAAATGTCTAGTAAAATCGAGAGTCTTGAAAGAAAACAAGAAATGGCTCACAAAAGAATTGAAGAGCAATTTGCTACTTTTCGCGGAGAAATTGGCCGAGAAATAAATGATTTTAAAAAGGAAATTAGCTCTGAGATCACTCTTTTAAGCAAAGTCCAGACGGAGTTAAAGTCTTCTTGCAATCTACTTGAGACGACTAACAATGAAATTTGCCGTAAAGTAGAAGCGAATAAAAGTTCAATTGAACAAATGCGCACAGAAAACAGTGAAAATTTAGGTCAGATTTCTGAGTTTGTTCATTCAATAAAAGATGGTGTTGAAGAAAATTTAGGTAAAATAAGATCTGAAGTTGGAGACCTTAAGAATTCCGTGGGAGAAATGGAGGAAAGTCATAAGAATCTAGAAACATCACAGCGTAACCTTGCTGCCGAAACGGAGGTAAAATTACGTAATTTGGAACGGAAACTAACCGAAAGGAATAACTCTGCTAGCAACAATGAACAATGTCAAGCTAGTTGTGCTCAGCTGTTTTCGGGAAATATAGAGTTAAAGCTGCCTAGATTTGGTTCCAAGGGGGGAATAAATCCGAAAGCTTACCTCGAAGACCTTGAAAGATACTTTCAAATTAAAGCTGTTCCGGACTCGGCAAAACTTTTAATCATTAGCCAGTCATTTTTTGAACAGGATCGTTCATGGCTAAAGATAGCATGTACTCCAGATATGTCGTACACACAATTTAAGGAATTGTTTTTGAGTGCTTTCTGGTCAGCAAAAATTCAAAACCAAGCGAGGACGCGATTTTACCAAGGAAAATACGAGCCTAAACCTGGTGATTCAATGGAAAGGTATGTGGAACGGTAAGTCGTAAAAAGTCGTTATTTTGACACAGTGATGCCGGACGCCGAGTTCATTGATATAATAAGCTCACATTTCAGCCCGGGGGTTCAAGAACACATCTCGCCTGTATATGTAAAGAATATCACTGATTTATTAGAAACACTGCGGAATCTAGATGCCATAGGACAACGAGCGAGCCGTGAACAGTGCGCGGAAAATGTGCAGGACAATCGCTCTAATTCTCATGGATACTTCCGGCCAAATAATCAGAATAACGGGCAAAGTTTCAAGGGAGGTAAAAATTGGAAGCAAGCCCAATCTGGCGATAAGAAACCTTGGAAGACTGATGGTCAGCGGGATGGTCACGGGCAAACACGCGGGGGTTCGCCGGAGGTGAATGCTATTCTAACCGTCGATCCCGGCAATAACATTCAGAATGAAAGTGAAAATTAATTGAGAGTTGGTGCAGCATGTGAAACATCGCAGGGTGACCAATTAAAACAATGAGATTTCGCAGGGGATGCTGAGGGCTCTCCACAGTTTTTCCTTATTAATTTAACATACTGGCGAAATGGCGGTGTGGTGAATGAAGCGATCATAGCAAGACCAAAGCATAATCAAACTTTCACTGTAGGGCAACGAGTATTATTACGCACCAGTCCACAATCATACACCAACAAGAAGCTTTTGCAAAGTTTATTATAATATATATATTCCATGCATGGTGAAAAGGATAACCTCAGTTAACAGTCACTTATTCACTAATGGAACCAATGACTTTAACCCCATAATTCACGAAACTTTAAAGAGTATTCTGATGATCCCAAAGTTTTGGTACAGTCGCGCGAGGATCATTTGGTGCAACTTGTTTCTCTTGATAGTGACGATGGGCATATATGTGCCGGAAAAGGATAAAAACTTTCCGAGATAATATGTTGGGAGCTGATTTCTGGCAGACAGAAGGATTCCAATACGTTGGGGTACATTTACAGATAAATTTCTGGAACTTCACAGATGTTGTGTGGCATATCAAATCACCAAGTAGCCAAGGGAAAAGGATCTCCGAGGTACTAGGTAGATAATATTTTATTTTGTTTTGTTCATAAGGAATTACGCGAATCAGCATTCCATGAACAAAATTCTTTTATGCCATGGAGCAAATGTACTTATAACGTTGTCTGGGGAAATCGGGAAGTATACTGGGACGGCATCCGCGTACACTTGATCGAGATCATGTTAATTTAATAATCACGCGAGGTCTGTAACAAGCGGAGATAAAAGGGGATGTAATTGTCATTTTTATACTAAAAGGATGGTGGCGGAAATCCATTACAAATACTTTGCTTCGCGGTGACATAGTAACAAAATATTTGGAACAATCTTGCATTGCTTTGGACAACCCTGCACTTCATAGATGATGACTTCAATGCTTAAAAGTTTTATTATTATTATTCAGATAAGGATATGTTCCCATCAGGTTTATTCATTCATTATATATTGAGATTATGTTTGTGTTATCCTATGTGTTGAATATCTATGATTGTCACAACTTATGATGTATTGCGTTATATTTATTAAGAATGGTGTCTAAGTTAAATTTTCAATTTGATATAAAATGTTATTGTGTTAGAACATCTATATCACTACAATAATTTGTTACTTATAAGGTTACATTTGAAATGGTTATATTATGTATTTAAGGCTTGCACAAATCTACCCACTATCAGGGATGGGAGTAAGAAAAGTCTATGTACAAAGTAGCCAAGGGACATATGTTCGGTTGAATATTCATGTCGGTGGAACTTGTGATGGAATAGGTTAGAATAGGTTACCAGATTTATAATTACTGTTAAATTAATGGACGAGGAAGGAAAATTTGTATATTTCTTATTGTGAAAATTTAAATAAAACTAGTTTATTTAAATTTGCCGAACCAGGGGGAATATGTAACGAACGCGTCTTGTGACCGCTAGTTACATTAATAAACTATAGGTTTATTATTTAAAATGTGGAATATTTTAGTGGGCATTTGGGCGCAATGTACAAGTGTGGAGCGGCAGATCTGAGGAATGCCAGTAGGCCGGTTCCTAGAATTAGCGAGGGGAGAATAGTGAGTGCCTAATGGAGGGGAGATTTGTGCTTGACAGGTAGACAAACAGGGTGATCGGCGAGAGTTTTTTCTGTTTTTTGCATGTGGCACGACGAACGAGGGAAGAGATTCTATGCCGGCCGGCCAGCACGTTCGGACGAGGTGATTTCTGGACTGTCCATTCATGAGTGGGACTGTTGCTGCTGCCTGGATCCGGACACCCGCTATTTTGTTTGAGCAGATGAGCTCAGGCAAAGGACGACATCTGAGGAACTGTGCTACACCGGTCCATAGCAGAGAAGACCGTCATCCAATGTGTGGCGGCAGACATGTACATTCGGTAATTATACATCGCCAATGAAGGACACTGTGCTAGCTAGACTTTCAAGTTCATAGCATTGCCCAGCTACGACCCTGCAGATAAGAACTCTCATAGCCCGGAGCAAACATCTCTTTCAGAAGTGAAGTCAAAATGTTGGCTTCGTTTACTGTTTAATTTTTGTGTATTTTATATAAAATACCCTGGCGCCCACAAAAGGACAACTGATTATTTTTAACTAATGTGTTATATATGTCACGTGATTAATTGAAATAAAACCATTTGTGATTTCTCGTATAAAGCATTCACGCAAGTTCTACCTTTCATGATAATAAAATAAAATAATAAAATTAATTATAATTTTAAATCAGGTAATGAGGTCAGAACGTTACAGTATATTTATCCAATATAATTGCTACGCATGAAATAACATGCTGAATTGAATTCATACAAAAAATATCGAATTGGTGCTTATAATTGACGCTCCAAAAATATCAATTTTTGATATATCGATAGCAAAACTATTAAAAATATCGAAGATAAATATCGATTATTTTATGAAAAAATATCGATATATTTCGGCCAAGCATAGTATGGAGTAAGGACACACAGCACTGTTGATTCGACTGTATGATGGGGACGTTAAGCCTGGCGGCCCTTTAAGGTGATTTTCGGAAGAGTAGGCTTGAATAGGCCGGCAATGTATTTCACCCTCTCCATGCTACATCTCTCATTTCATCCAGCACTCTATATTCAACACAGTCATTCACACCTGCAATAACACATACGAACACATACGGGGGAATGCAAAGTGAAACAAACCCAGTTAATCTTTCAAGACAGTTCCCATTTTGGGGGAACATTCTCCATGACAACCGCCTACGCACGATATCGCTTACGATATCATAACAAAAGAAGAATCCCAAACCATTCCAATGACCACAGAGGCCATGGCAATATGTGCTTGAAAATTAAGAAAAACTACATTATTGTAGCAATAAGGCGACGCGTCTAGAGAATGGCTTCCTGGATGGATGTGTTTACCGTCTCCTGTTCTCTGCCTGATGAAATACATCTGGGACGCTATCAGTCGCCAGCTCTGCGCCCGCAAACCACAGGCCCGTAAATTAAAGGAACTGCGTGACCTGTGCGTAGTCATCTGGTGTCAGACAACTCCGGAAACCTAACAAGGGCTTAAAGAATCCATGACAAGCCGAATCACTGCTGTATTGCGCTCCAAATGTTGACCAATCAGCTACCAGCCTAAGAGCCGGCTGCATAATTTCTGTTATTTGATTGAAATGCAATTTTTAAGTTTAATCATTAGAAGAAGAATACGATTAAGCCGGGTTGCTTATCAAAATACAACCGCCAATAATTTTAATTAAACTTTCAATTTTATTAAAAAAAATTCGTTTAATTGTTTTTTTTTTTTTTTTTAAATAAACTACAATTCATTTCAAAGAGAGACATGTAAAGAACGTAAAAAGTTTGGGTTGCCTATGAACAATTGGCCACAAGTAGGGGTTTCCAGCTGTTAAACTTAGCGCACCACACCGCCTTTCAGACTAACTTTAACAGCTGGTAATCCCTACTTGCGGCCACTTTTACGTAAACAACCCAAACTTTTTATGTTCTTTACGTGTCTCTTTTGAAATTACAATTTATTTTTAAAAAAAAACAACTGAACGGTTTTTTTAAATTAATTAATAACACTTGCGACTTATTTGGATGCCTATCGATCTTTGGGATAGCTATGAGCTCTTTCTGCAATGCAGTTTTAATCTCATTTATGCTTGTAAAATGATGGCCCTACAAGTTTCTCTTACCTTTGGGAACCGAAAAAAGTCACAAAGAGCCATGTCTGGTGTATACGGAGGCTGTGGCATCATTACAGTGATGTTTTTTTTTTTTTTTTTTTTTTTTTTTTTTTTTTTCCGAAAATTCACGAACAAGCAACGATGTATGGGCCGCATCATTATCATGATACAAAAGCCATGAATTGTTTTGCCACAAATCCGGACGTTTTCTTCGGACTGCTTCAAGCAAACGGCGTTGAGCTTGAAGGTAGTATTCCTTATTGATGGTTTGATTCGTGATTTCTACAAATGAAAATTCGCCGACTGTACCAAAATATGTGTTATCATTTTAACAGCTGACAAGAGACAAAACATCCAATACAGCTCAAAATGTATAGATACTTTTCAGACATGTTTGCCTACACAACAACGAAACAATCGTGCCAATCGGACTAATATAACCTGCGGAATTTCAAAATTCCCGTTACTTTTTCAACGTGCCTCGTGCATCGCTTGGCGTCAAGAAGGGCATGCCGCCGTAAAACCAAAGCTCCAATTTTGGACGTGCCAACGGCGAGCAAAACCCAACGAAGGCACACGACCCCCAAATGTTCAAAAAGATAGTGAAGAGAAACAAGAAGACGTAAATTTCGACAATATTCCATATTCCCGGTTCTATCAGGACAATTTTTAATCCTGAAATATTGGATATCGTTATAAATAAAGGGCTGTTCCTTAAGATCCTTGTGCAGGTGGAAAGCATTTATTTGAAAATTTTGTTTTTTAACGACCAGAGTAGTCACTTTGTGAAAATTACCTTAACATTGCAGTGGTCTGGTGACTCAGTGGTTAAGTTGACTGACTAAGTATCCAAAGGTCCCCGGGTCAAATACCTGTCTCGGCGGGGATTTTCGTGGGCCCTTAACCCGACCTTCACCTCTGGCACAACTTGCTGTGTAATATGAAGTACTCCAAAATGCTTCGCGGTTCGGATTCCACGATAAACTGTAGGTTTCCTTTAACCGGTAGCATTGCCTGGTTAGGTTAAGGCGGCAAGGGAGCGTTCATTAACCACGTAGCTCCATTTTGACCTCCTGTGACTCCCCCTCCCCCCCCCTACGTACCCCGACGTGACTTTTGTCTCTACCCCCCCTTCCACCCACGCGTGACACGTAGGTGTTTTCCCTACTGATTTCGGAAGACATTTTGTACTCTTTACTCTTGTCACACAATCGTAAATTATATACGGAGATAATTAAATGACGGACATAAATATTTGCTTGCTGTTGTGTGTTCTGTGCCTCATTTTAACTGTGACAAATAATATGAACGGAAAGCTACGTGGCCTGGCTTGGAAACCTCTCCCCCCCTCCTACGTAACCCAACGTAGTTTTCCAACCAACCCCTTCCCCCCCCCCTAGACCAAGTCACGTAGTTTATGGACACTCCGCAAAGACAGGGGTGCAACGCACAGCCAATAGAAACCCAGTCACCAAGTCATTACGATCACACGGAATTATTATTATACCTTCACTCTGGATGAAGTTTGCTCCGTCAGCTTTAGTTCTGAGGTTTAACACGGCTATGAAAAATCTGCGGTGATTTATCATTTTTACAATTAGCTGCGGTGGGTTCTTTGTTCCCGCGGGACACGTTGAGGAGAATCTTTTGTCGATCTTCTGGCTGCTCGTTCTTGAAGTATCCCCCTATTTAACATGCTGTTGAGCGGCGGGGGTGGGGGTGCGAGTTGGTTGCTGAAGATGCGCAGGCGCCGCGCGGCAGAGCTTTGAGCTCGCAAGAAACATGGCTGGGGGCTCGCCTGGTCGATAGCTCCCATTACTTCCGGTCTGCTGCGCATTTCCGGTGCTCCTGGCAGTCTCAAGGAACATACAACGCTCCACGCGCAAAACAGAGACGCTATTGTTCTACCCTCTCCATCCTGTCCCTTCTGTAAGATACCTTGAAAGCTGCACAGCTTCCATATATTTTTACCAGATGTCAGGACCGTGAAGTTAAAATTTTGTTTGAAGAGGATTTTACAGGATCACAATACATGATCTTCTAAAACTGTGCCTCTCATTTTTTGGTTAAAATGCTCATTTTATAAGACTGCGCAGTAGCAGTCTTATTGTTTATATACGTTTCTCGGGAAACAAACCAAGTAATATTATTATTGATGCACAATATTTCTGCGACATAAACTCCGTCGCCATCTTAAGGTGCAGTTGTAAGCCTTGAAGTCTGCCTTGAGCGTGTTGTTTGTCGCCGAAATATTGTGCATCAATAATAATATTACTCGGTTTGTTTCCCGAGAAACATTTATAAATAAACAACGCCGAGAAAAATTGCATTCGTTTATAGTCTTATTCTTGCTCGAAATGTCTTCTTCGAGGTAATAATGTACTATTATCTTGAAAAGCTTTTGGCTACGTGCTTGACATATTTGTGAGCTCCATAGCTAGAGTGCTAAATACTTCAGTCACAAGTTTTGACTTCTTCAACTATTGGATTTTATTATTCCCGTTTAACTTATAAATTCAAAGTCCTCTGGTCGCGTACCTTTTCCTTCACTGGTCTACCGTTACGTGATGCTTCATCACGTGATTGGGCTCTAATCTGAAGCTAGAAGACATACATCATATCAACTGGTAGAAATAAAGTAGCTTCAATTCTCCGAATACTGAGATCTCACGTAACATTATCAGATTTTTCCTGAAATTTTATTTTATACTATTCTGTCCTGCTATTTCCCTGTGATTACATTTTGTAGTAGGCTACGTATTTGATGCATCAGTCAATCATGACATGTTAAAAAGTAAGTCGTTACTATTTCAGAGGAGAGAAAATTGTGATTTGGATTTTTTTTAAATATATATTTTAATTACTAAGGAGCGCACGCACTGGTGGCAATTTCTCTACACACACAGTTTCCACTTTCTTGTACCCACCTACTTTGCCATCTGCGAGTGTTAATTTTAAATTCTTTCAGAGTTTTTGGTAAATTATTTATTACGTCCCTTGGTAACTTTTTCCAGTCCCTGATCCTTACCTATAAAATAAAATTTTCCCGAAATCGAGTGTCAGCTTGTGGTCGTGGTCAATTTTTCCCTTCCATGCACCTCTCATTATTCTTCCACCAATATCTTTCCACGCCTCATCATCATTATACTCTTTATTCACTCCCAGCACTCTCTTCATCCTCCTACTGTCTCCCTCTGATTCTTATTACAGCTCCTTTATCATATCAGTTACTGATTGCGTCCAGTGGTAATTTCCAGAGACAAATTTAGCAGCTTTTTTGCACCGACTCCAACTCCTCCATTTGAGACCCAAAATGTGGTTCCCATACTACACCACCACATTCCACCACAATCGAGTTTTATAACCCAATCCCTCAAATCTTTGGTACATCCCCTCATTACTGTCTCCACCTAACGAAATATTACTTCATGTGTTCGTTGTTTTAGCTTCAATTTTGCTGCAGATGTGTACAACTCAAACGAACATACATACATAATTTATAGGTACTGTGAGCTATTTTATTGGGTGCACAGCTAACTTTTATTTTTTGTTAATGTTCGACACAAAAAGTAAAGATTAGACTATATATCACCAGAATTTTTATCTCACAGATTTCCTTAATTTAAAAATTCGCTGTTCCGTATATAACACATGTAACTATTCTCTGCTTCCAAGTCAAACCTTATCATCTATTTATATCAACATAAGAATAATCCCTCCTTTCTTTCTTATTACGGACTCCCGCGATATTCCTTCCCAGCGACTCTTTTATTCCAGAGATAGTTTTCAACAATCGGTTCCTTGCTCCAAAGATAGTTTTTAATTAATTAATTTAATGGTCTTTGGCTTTCGCCAACTTTGTACAACTAAAACAAAAATACATTTCTTTACATAAGATTTCAAAAATTTCTGATAGTACATTAGTTTGGCACTTCATCTTTAAAAATAAATAAAATTATAAGCATTATTTGGTGTCAGAGGTAGCATAGACATATTTTGTAGTCACTTTCAAGCATTTGCGAATGTTTTAGTACATGGGTAAGCCAAAAAATTTATTTCATTTTATACTTTCATATTAGATTTTTCCGTTACTTTTAGTTACATATTTGTCGGCCGTTAACGTGGCTAGGAAGTGTCGCACGCTCTCATAGTTTGTAGTTTTGACGTCTTCGTCTTTCTGTAGAATTGTTTTCCTACATTGACTATATTTGTGGTAATCCACAATCAAGTGTATGATGTCTTAATAGGTACTGTACCACAAAGTTCACATGTTGTTATACCTAATAGAAACTTTTTCGAACTTTAGCATAGTATGACCCTTAAAAAAAAATCATATAAAATATACACATACATCTATCCGATTAATAATAGAAGCGTAGGTCTATAAATTTCATCATCGACGTCAGTTAATCTGCGGTGAATTGTTGAAAAGATATTTCCTTGAAGAACTGAAAGAAGAATAAACACTTTAGCGAAAGTACTAATAAGGTAACATAAAAAAATGCAAAAAATTGATACTCACTATGATTATACAAAAAGGTTTTAATGCTTGATAAACAACCTAAAAGTATGAAACGGTTCGTAGATAATTAATATATATCGAAAGAAATTCTGGAAAAATTATTGGGAACCATTCAAGAATTCGTTCATAACACTAAGTGTATCAGATATGGCCTTTACTAAATTCGGTTGCAGATTTTAATGCGTGATTCTGCGTGCTTGTTATGTATGATAGTTTTAGACTTGCATTAGTGTTTACGGAATATTACAGCTTCACTAACATTAAAAATGCGAAAGTAACCACGTCTGATTGTTAAGTTTTCATGAATAAATGGCCAAATAGATCTTGATGAATTTTGACGAGGAAGTACTATGTATCATTAGAAAGGATAAATAACATATTTTGTCGCGAAATGTTTGAAAGTTAACCGAAAGGTGACAGACAGGCGGATAGCGTGTATAAGTCTCTGTAATGTTATATTGGTTACTCAGGCTTTGTTTCTCTCGCAATCAGTTTTTGTATGATCTGTCGATTAATTTCAAGTACAAACACAACTTATATAGATGTGGATACAATTCTATCAATAAAATTCTAAATACCCGCGTACGAAGTCATAGGTAACAGACAGTATTCCTTACGCTACGGTACACCAGAGAGGTTTACCTGTCCAGGTAACCTGTGCAGGTAGACCGGGGCGCGTATGCGCAAAAACTGCACAGATATCCGGACCTGTACAAGTAACCGGAAAAGATCGAAAAATCAATTCTTTCTGCGTGCACCAGACTACACACCCGAGCGTGTGTGGGAGTATTGCGGTAGACCTGTACAGGATTCAGTCTCAGTTGTAGACTTGTGGAAGAGAGATCGCGTAGTGTGCAGTGTTTTGCTTCAAAGTACAAACATAAGCTATGTGAAATCTTAATAAAGTTATAGAAGAATGTATTGAAATTTATAAATCAGAACCTTCTCCGTGTTGTGTTAAGAGCAACAAATGGCCATGATTGCCCCAAGAAAGAAGAAACCTATGCTATATTGTTGCAAAAACTACAAAAGTGTGAATCTGATGCTAACTAGCAGACAGTGATTAAAAAAATAACTAACCTAAGAAGTAACTTCCATAAAGAGATGATAAAATTAAGCCTGATTAAAGTCTGGAGCGCCGACAGATGCAATTTATAAAATATAAGGTTGAGGCGATATTATTGTAGATAACTTAAGGCACTCTTACGTTGTCCGTGTAGCAAGAAACCTTCACGTCACTGCAAGTCTTTCGTTTGAAGAAACAGCATTTCTCATTATGGTAGCGTTTTTCTGAATTAATGGAGTAACCACTCAAAGCAATTTTTAGATAAACCTATTAATCCATTCGCAAGTAATTACGTTAATATTTAATTTCTATCCTCTTAAATCGTTCAAAAAATTCATACGAGTGTATTGTTTACCTGCACAAGTATATCGTAGCGTGTATGGCCGCCTTTATCCATAAGATTTCATCTCATGAGGGGTTTATGAAAAAAAATAAAAATAAAAAATAATATGTTTCGTACTTCTATTTGGCGTTGCAGCTTATCCCTGTATCATTGGATAGATGCCGCAATCCTGTATGAACATTGGAAACTTTGTTCAGACCATTGCTTGTATATGGTGGTGTAGTTTGGCACCCGCATTGTGGGTATCAAATACAGGAGTTTGAGGGCATGTTAAGAAGAGCAGCTAGATTTGTTTAGACAAATTGTCGCAGGACGCAGTCTGTAACTGATATGATAAAGGGGCTGGATTTGAAGTAATTGGAAGAGAGAGGGAAGAGAGTGCTGGGAATGTACAGGGCATACATTGGTGATGGGACTTTGAGGGATATTGATCGAAGAATTAGGGGAGTGCGTGGAATGGTAAAAATTTACCATGGACACAAGCTGGCACTCGATTTCATGCAGAAGGGAGTGGGAAAATTTTGTTTCGTCGTTAAGGGTGTCAGAGATTGGAAAAAATTACCAAGGGAAGTGATGAATAATTTACTAAAAACGCTGAAGAAATTTAAAATTGAAAGATTTTTAAATGAAAATAACATAAAGGAATAAAAATAATGGTTGAGACGGTATTTTCATATTTACAAATCTCTAACAAACAACTGTGGAAGAATGATTATATAACCAATTGATAAAAATTGAAAATTCGATAATCGCAAAAGTAGATGGGGGAGGAATCTAGCACTCAAACTATACAAGGTAATTAATTTCAAAATTAATAAAGTGTGGCTGTTAGATGACTGAGGGAATTGCCACCGGAGCACGTGCTCTATTCCAATTAAAATTAATTAATTAATAATCAAAACAGTACTTTAATATATGAAACTGTACAGTGTAGAGTGTTTGAATTCCTCCTTTAGCCTAACTCTCATCGGAGAGGTAGCGCGGTATGTCCCATGGAATGTAGAGAGCACGAGAGTTGAGTGGAGTGCGACAGACGAAATGAGAGGGAAGAGCGCGGGTAGAGAGCTGGGCCATCGATTTCTGTTCATCCGCCTCCCAGAACTTCACTTATCGTTAGCGTATTGTGGATGAGCCGGATTCCACAGCTTACCGCTATTTAAATCGAGCAAACACGTCACTTAACCACATTAGAGAGAGGATCCCGCCTGTTTTAGAAAGGGATAAAAAGAGAGAGTGAAGGAGTTACGGAGAGAGGGATGGAGAGGAACGTCGATAAGAGGAATTTTGCCGGATCTCACCAATCGGCTCGAAGAGATGTGTTCGACATCTGGTGAACACGCACCGGAATCCCTGTAACTCCGTATGTCTGAGTCCTGGGACTCTTTAAAGGACTTACATCAGTTTAGTCAGGATAAATTATTGTAAATATAAATGTGTTTTATTATTTTCGATAATTGCCATAAATACAAATTCTAACTGTACTGTGTTCCGGGATCCTCGAAAGACAAGGAGTAAAGCGGGAGATCCGATAGCGGGGAGTTATTATTAAAGAGAATAGGAGAAAGATGGAAGAGGTGAGAGATGAGTCGAAAAAAAAAAAATGTCGGGTTGAAATTGGAGCATTAATTTGTAAAAATGGGAATATATGAAAAATTGTAAACGCTGCGCACAAGAAAAGTTTTATAGGTGTTTCTAAATAAATATATACTAAGTGTAATCTAATGTATATACCGTTGTAATATAAATATGTTTTCAAGTGAACGTCGGTTGTGGTAAGCAATTTGTTGCTGTAAAACAGACTAAAGGTGGAGTATACTCTTTCTTGCAGGTAAAAAGGAGTATAACTGATATAAATAAAACGGACAAAACTATATTTGGTGTTACAGTACTGACATTTGGTTTGGAGTATAAGCTTACGTGCAATTACGGGAAATGAATATAGCTGATTGTCGTTAACGGTCTCCTGACAGATAACAACTGTTACAAATCCACATGTGAACGCATCTCTGGTGTCTCCTAAATTCATTTTTTGGTATTGTCAGTAGATTTTTCTTTCATAGTTTATCTGTAGCAAGATAAGTATAATTTTTATTCCATGCCTTACAGTTCAGTGTATTAGGCTAGAGAGAAAATATGTTGTGCAATACCAGGTGTTGAAGAACAAGGAGAAGTAATAAAATCACAAGAAAATTGTGATAAACCTGCGGGCAGAGATTACATCCATCATTTTCTTGAAATTTCACTTTTAACCGACGGAAAATCTGTACCGAGCGTGGTAGGTGAGCGGTAACGCTTGAATCTCGTATTTGGGAGAACGCGGGTGCGAATCTCCTGCCGGTTAGGGAGCGTCCATAAACCACGTAGCTCCATTTTTCCCCATGTGAATCCCCCTCCCCTCCCCCCCCACCCCTCTTACGTAGCTCGGCGTGGCTTTTTTGTCTAACCCCCTCCTCCCTCCCGTAACACGTAGCTTTTTTCTCTTTTGATTCCAGAAGACATTTTGTACTGTTTTCTCTTGTCAGACTATTGTAAATTACATACGGAGATAATTAAATGAAGGAAATAAATATTCACATGCTGTTGTGTGTTCTGTACCTCATTTTAAATGAAAAAAAATAATATGAATTGAAAGTTACGTTGTCTGGCTCGGAACTACCCCCCCCCCCCCTCCCTCCATGTAGCGCAGCGTAGTCTTCTAGCCAACTTCTCCCTTCCTACACCAAGTCATGAGTTTATGGAGCACAACTTATCGAGTTTCATTTTTCCATGGTATACCAAAATCAATCCAGGCGTAAGCCGGGGTCGTTTCTTCAAAACACCGTGACCGAATACCTTGCCCCCACTACTTTCCCGCCTGTAATAACATCAACTTCGACGAGAAGTAAAGCCATAGAGATAAAAGTAATACACATACACATTTTCCCATTTTTAATTTAAAAAAATATATTGGTGCGTGGTGGGTTCGAAACCCTATAGCACCATTCCGGTTTCCCGTAGTTTCCCAAAATAATTCCAGGGCAATGTGTGAATGCTCCCTTCAAAGTACAAGGGTTTTTTTTTTTTTTTTTTTTTTTTAACAGTCCTCTCCCGTACCTTATAACCCCAATTACGAAAATGCATTCTTTTTAGTTAGTTTATTTATGGATTAGAAACCAGTTTATATTGTTCCAATTTTCTAATATTTTATGAAATACATTGTTTACTGCATTTTGCAAATTTCTAATCACGTTACATAGGTGTTCTATTTATATAATTTGTTGCCAATGAAATAACACAGTAATTTACGAAAAACATATCTGAAATAGTCAACTAACTTCTATTTACCGTTAGTGAAGTGTACGCGTCAAAGATATGCGATTTTTGCTGTTTGTTAGTAGCGGATATTCGTTTCTTCAGTACGTTTATTATAAGTAGTAACTTATTGGTTTATGGTGCACGAGGAATTAACCTAATAAAGAGTTCCTTCACAATATTTACAAATCCGTGTGATACTATCACGCATTAGAAATGTGCTGCTATAGAAGGATTCTGAAAATCAAAAGAACAGATAAAGTGCGAAATGAACGAGTTTTGGAAACGATGGGTGACGAAAGAAGTTTGTGGAAGATGAGACAGGATGGTGGGTCATATTTTGACATGCGGGATTGGTTAATTTGTCAGTGGAGGGAACGATCGAATGTAATAATTGTAAAAGAAGACAGATATTAGAATATATGAAGCTGATAATAGAGGACCATGGTTGTAAAGTATATGTTGAGACGAAGAGGTTAACGCGTGATAGTAAGGGATTAAGGACTCCATTAAATTCTTTAATCCAGTTATATATTAAACACGTACAAATTTGGCAGGGAGCCTATATTCGAATTTAGTCATAAGCGATACGGGGAAACATCTCGCGCATTAACATGACATTCTTTTGTTATTCACTGATCAGAAAAACATTATGACCACCTACTTATTAGCATATTGGCTCAACTTAAGAAGGCAATACAGCAGCGATTCGCCGTAGTACGGATTCTAAAAGTCATTGGCAGGTTTCCATAGATATCTGACATCAGATTTCTACACAAAGGTCCAAATTCCCTTAAATTATGGACCAGCGGTTAGAAGGCGCGGCGTTTAGGAACGAGTATATCGGAAACGGAGAGGCTGGTCAGCTGTTCGCTTGCTACTGTAGTGAGTATCTATGGAAAGTGTTTGAAGGACGGTGAAACCACGAATAGGCGACAACGTGGTGGACACCCACGCCACATCACAGAACGTGCAGCTCGGAGGCCTACACGCTCTGTAAAGCAGGATAGGGAGCGATATGTGGCAGAATCGCGATCTTGTGCTCTGAAACACTTCTGGAAACACCAGAATTGTACTCTTCCGTCAGATTTGTCACGCGAATAGCCGACCAGCCTCTTCATTTCCGAGATGCACGTTCCCAGGCGCAGCGCCCACAGATCACTGGCCCATAGTTTAAACGAATTTCGTGACCTGTGCGTAGAAATCTGGTCTCAGATACCTCTGGAAACCTACCAAGGACTTGTAGAATCCATGCTACGCCGAAACGCTGCTGTATTGCGTTCGAAAGGTGATCAGTATGCTAGTAAGCAGGTGTAGCGGACTAGTCGAGTGGTCTAGCTCCTCTTCTGTGGGCCTAATTTGGAAGTGTCTGGAAACTCAGGTACTAACCTTTAATGTAGTTGCTGCTGCTGACCTCCGGCGACCTCGGCTCCACTCCAGCTTCAGCTGTAAGGCTGTTTACTAATATCAGGTTCTGACACCACTGTGGATTAAGGCCACAGACCTGTGATAATATGGGACCTGTTGTTAATATGGATTCACCAACTTAGGCTTACTATGGCAAACAGCAGGTTCTCTTATATTCTACCAATGAGAACATAGCCTAACTGCTGTACGATACTGTTTATTGCTCGTCCTTGACTGAATACATATCATCCGTTTTGACGCGTCTGCGAGTCTATCCCCGTAGGCTTCTATTGGATTTACATCTTCTGAAGTACTAGTAGATGATGGAACAATTACTTACATACATGTAGAATGGCTATCTGAGGATTCCACCAAGTGTTGCAGCATTGTCGACCCTAACGCGAGACCAGGCTATTGGAGAGAGAGAGAGACTATTGACTATCCAACTGGCATAGTGACATGCTTACTGTCAATCTGTCACTGAGAAGACCAAACACATGTCCTGCGTTCCTTATATTGCCCGTATCGAACATTCGAGACCTCTTTCGGCAACTGACCGGCCAGTGTACCTGGCTGTGGTATGCGCTGATCGTTTTCGTCAGCAAAACCTGACTCATTACTCTCGTGTGCGGACGGCACGCGACTCTGGCGTACTGTGACGACTCACCTAACACTCGTTTAATTCTAAATCACACAACTAAATCTTTTGTCCCAAAACTTGGCCCGTTACACAGGTGGTCATAAGGTTTTGGCTGATCAGTGTATACTCGGCCGCCAATGTTAAAATCCGTAACTTCTTGAACAGCTCTCTGCATTAAGTTCTACTGCTAACGCCACACATAATTTTTATTATTCGCTTTTTAGCACTGAATACTTCGTCTCAACGAGTAGAATTGCCCCAGAATATTATTGCATGTGACATTAAGGAGTGAAAATAAGCAAAATAAACTAGTTTCCTCATACGGAAATCATCTATTGCTGTAACAACTTTTGGAAAAACTTCCGTATTCAAACCTGGACTTACTAATCACTTGTCTCGCGTGAAGTCTTTCGTCACTGCGGTGCCAATTGCCTCAGCCAAGTAGATCGGATGGCGCCACTGTTTGATCGGCCGCGAACAGGTCACTTCCCAGAAGCTATTCTGACTACATCGGTTTCCGCTGTTTTATTGGCAACCTTCCAGGAAGCTCGGAAAAGTCACTCGCTAGGGATCACAATGGCAAAATGGCACCTCTTTGTGATCTTCCCTCACACCAGAGTGAGAGAAAATGTTCCTGTCTTATTTTGGTCGGAGCACTCAACAACTGGCTCCAACCAAAGAAAATTCAATGTCCCCCGTATAAAATTTTTTTATCAGATTTATTCTTTAAAAGATATAGTATGATATTTTTCAGGCCCATTACACTACATAAAATTTTCCCCTGAAATGAATGAATTAAACTTGAATGCTTGAGCAGCTGCGGTACCTAGCATGCTGGATGAGCGTTTAGCGCTCTGGCTTCGCATTCGGGAGGACATCGGTTCGAATCCCCGTCCGGGCACCCAGATTTGGTTTTTCCATGGTTTCCTTAAATCACTCCAGGAGAATGCCGGGATGGTTCTTTCAAAAAGGCCATGACCAAATTCCTTGCTCCCAGTCCTCTCCCGCCTCTAATGACCACGACGTCGACGAGGAGTAAAATCACAAGCAAAAAAAAAAAAAAAAATGTCTCAGTAGTACGTGCAGCTTTATTTGTATGTATTTTATTGAAGAAAAAGATGAGAAGTAAACGTATTTGGGTTAGATCATGGATTGCAAGACTTAATTTTAAAGGAGATCAACAAAATCTGGGGAAAGATTTGCAATGTGAGGACATGGCACATTATAAAAATTATGGTTGAAGCTGCAGTATAAGTTAAAAAATTGCTTACCGCAATATTTTAATAAATACCTATATCGGAATTATCATTCCTAAACTAACAATTTATACATAGTATCGGGTGTCTTTTTTTACGGTGTATGTGAAATGGGTTGTACTCAGTAACTGGTGGCGGATATATACCATTCTACAGTACAACACCCGTATTGTTCATAGCATATCCTTTGCTATTATTCCAGAAACCTGTCAAGCACTAGTTTCTTAATCCATTTCTTTTCTTTTTCACGTCATCGACAGAACAACCTTCTTTCATAGAACTAATTAACCTTGCAATCTTTGCGTAAGTTTCCGCCTTTTATTCCTATTCTTATAGTCTACATGTTTCTGAGTGTACAAACTTTCCTTCTGGTCATACTCATAAATCAAGATTTTCAATGATTCGGTGGTCTTAAAAAACTTCGGTAACTTTGCTTGATCCATTTTCTTTGTTTACTTTGTCAGTGATGCTAACGTTTTCAATTTACAGAAGAAATTTTATAAAGAAATATTATATAAAACATGTTTCAATACACTTTAAAATGTATATAGGCCTATATAAAGATGAATGTATGTATGTTTGTTCTTCATACAAATCCACAGTTTTCATACGATCTCGATGAAACTTTGCACACTTATCCTTTGAAACAAGGAGAAAAATACTGTCTACATTTGGTTGAAAAATTATCTGTATAAACACTACATGTTGTCTTATAATTTCGAAATATTATTGAACGGCGATAGACAGACGCGTTGGATATGAAGATCTCTGTACTGTTTTTCCGTGTAGCGGTCATGTAGCTCAGTGGTTAAAGCGCTTGCTTACTAATCTTTGGGTCGTGGTCTCCGGTTCAAATCTCCATGGAGACTAATGTTTTTAAAAATTGTTTTTGATCGTAAGAGTCACGCCTGGGCCGTCGGTTATTTGGATTGACTGTTAAATTGTAGATATTACAAAGTTAGGGGTGCAATGCGAGGCAAATCGTAGGTAGTCTTGCTGTAGGTATAAACTTTTTTACGTTATATTGATCCCTCAGGGGTGATTCGCAGGCAGTCTGTGTGTGATCTGCCGTCATAATACTATAAATGCGGAAGTAAGTCTCTGTCTTTTGTTACGTTTTGACAACTACATGCCTATACCGATATTGACGGAGTTTGACAAGAAAATCTGTAGGGAGGGCGCAGGACATTTTTTTTCGGTATGATTAACACTTGTAGTCACGAAATTTTGAGAACTTATGGAATAGAGACGGAGAGACGGATGTGTGTGTTAGTCTGTAATGTTACGTCGCTTGCTCGAGCTATGCTTCTCGCGCATTATGTTAGTGTATAATTTGTTAGTAAATTTCGTTTAGAGAAAAAACGTATTATTTAGTATAGATGCCTATTTTCTCTGTCCTTTTACTTTGTGTCTGCTTAAATGTTTCTGGCACCAGTTTATTTTGCCTTCTTTCTTGAAATGCCTTGCGGGCGTAAACTGGGCTAAGTTGTAGCTCTACAAGAGCAGCAGCAGGTAAAATTATTAGAACCCAAGAATCGGATGCTCATGCTGAAGAAAAGTCCAATCTGAAATAAACCTGCCCTTAGTTAACACCCCCCCCCCCTCCACATCCCCTCACTTTCGTTTGTTTTTCTGTTTTTAAATATGTTGGAAATTGATTCTCTTCAAGAGACAGATTCGACGGTAGAATGATATAGCGATAGCTTTGCTGTCATATTACGCTGACTCAGTGTTCTTTGGAACCAATCCTTCGTTACCAACAACTTTCTATATTCAATTCTGGCAAAGAAATTCTTAATCTTCGCGTACGAAGTCGCGGGTATCAGCTAGTGTTTTATTAAATTTCTTTTATAAAAGATCTTCGACAAAGATCTTTCACAGTGTAATGCCGGCCTGTGTGGGACTCGACGGTAAACAAGTTACTATCAGCGTGATGCAGCTGGTATGTTGTAGTCATTTTCCTGCAAAGCTACTTGTGTTGTACAAAACTTTAAATATTATCATAGTTTTAGAAACATTGCTCAGGATCATTCTTCGTATTTTTTTAATTTTTTTAATGGCTTTCGGCGACTAAGCCATTCAGCCAGCTCAATTTGTTACTATATCTCTTCATGTGAATTAGTTTCTCCAGTACGTTTTTTATGATTCCTAAGTATAGACACCACAGGACGGACAGGACATTCACACAGCCACACAACACTTAACATCCATGCCCGCGGCCGGATTCGAACCGGCGACCTTCGGCACGCGGAGCTAGCACGCTAGCGCCTACGCTACCGAGGCCGGCTTCTTCGTAATTTATTCCGGTTTCTCATTCTGTTGCTATTTCCGCATGCCTGAAATCAACAGCCAATTTATGACCCTGGTCCTATATTGGTCCAGTTGTCTCAGTTGGTTGCGGCGCCGTGATGGTGTCCGGTGCTGACACGGGGTTAGCTGGTTCCAGTCCTGTTGTAGGACTTGGCCGGCAGGGTAGCAGAGGTGGTGGTGTACAGTTCTTAATCGCCAGATTGTGCTTCGAAGTCCTGTGTTAAACCCCAAACCTATCCGCAGAGTGTATGGGGAAAGAGCATACAACACCGTTAACGAGGGTTCGTTCGTCGGGTGGGGACGTTAAGGCTGGCGGTTCGCCAGTAACTTCTGGAATAGTAGGCCTGAATGCGCGGGCACCCTTTCCCTTATTCATCTCTTATTTCATACGATACAGGAGTTGGAGGGGTTGCAAACAATGTCTGCTAAATTTGTATCTGTAAATTACCGCCGAACACTATCAGTAACTGTTACGATAAAGGAACAGAAATGGGATTCGTTGGAACACAGGAGGAGAGTGGAAAGAGTGTGAAAAGCTGACCAGGATCGTAGGCTGGCACTAGATTTCAGGTATCAGGGTGTTGGGAGATTTTCCTTCCTAGGTAAGGGGGAAACGGATTGGAATAAATTACCAAGAGAAATGATGAAGAATTTGCTAAAAATACTGACAGAATTTAAACTTGAAATTAGTAGAGTGTAAAACAAGGAAAGGGGAAATATGGGTGTGTTGAGAGGAAGTGCTCCATCGCAACTACAGGGTGTTTCAAAAATGACCGGTATATTTGAAAGATAAATAAAAACTAAACGGGCAGCGATAGAAACACACGGTTTGTTGCAATATGCTTGGGACAACAGTAAATTTTCAGGAAGACAAACTTTGGAAATTAGTTACAATTTTCAACAACAGTTGGCGCTGTAGTCTGGAAAAATCTGAAGTACGATATTTTCCACATATCCACCATGCGCAGCAATTATATGGCGTAGTCTCTGAACGAAATTACCAGAAACCTTTGTAAACGTGTCAGGCGGGATGGCTTCACATGCGGAAGAGATGTACTGTTTCAGTTGTTCAATTGTTTCTGGATTGTGGCGGTACACCTGGTCTTTCAAGTGTCACAGGGGTTCAGATCTGGCGAGTAGGGAGGCCAATCCACGCCGCTTCCTGTATGTGTGGAATAGCCCAAAGCAATCACACGATCATCTATATCTTTCAAATCGCCTGCAGCGCCATCTGTTGTTGAAAATTGTAACTAATTTCGAAAGTTTGTCTGCCTGAAAAATTATTGTTGTCCCAAGCATATTACAACAAACGGTGTATTTCTATCACTGCCCGTTTAGTTTTTATTGATTTTTCAAATATACCGGTCATTTTTGAAACACCCGGTAAAACAAAAACCGCACTGTGTACTGAACATAAACATACACTGAGCCACACATTATCACAGTCTTGCGCCCATACAGTAACACATCCGAAGACGGATTGGGCAGATTATCGTTTTCCATGGTTTCCCCAAATCACTCCAGGCGAATTCCAGAATAGTTCCCACCGAAGGCCATGGGCGAATTAAAAAAAAATAATAAAAAAACCAATTGGCTGTCATTGGGGATTACCGATATAACTTAAAACTATTAATATCACACGCGCAATACGCCATACTTACAGCTACTGGTATACTAAATAATCATAATTCCGTGTGGCCGTAATGACGTGGTGACCGGGTTTCTACTGGCTACGTTTCCCGTTCATGCTTTAGCCACCTTAACCTAACTCGGTAGTGCTCCCAGCTACAAAGGACCTATAATTTAACGTGGAATCCGAACCGCGGAAGCGTACTGGCGTACTTCACATTACACAGCAAGCTGTGCCAGAGGTGAAGGTCGCGTTAGTGACCTATGAAAGTGTCCGCCGAGACAGAGATTCGAACCTGGGACCTTTCGCTTGCCAGTCAGACACCTTAACCACTGAGCCACCTGACCGCTACAGATATACTGTTAACATTAGCATGTTAGAGACCGTAAATAGTAAGATTTTACCCATTCAATAATCACCCAATGCATCTAATGAAGTTTTCACTTCAAAAACTAAAATTCTAACTTAGTCCACAATCTGACGGTTCGTCGAATATTCCCGAACGAGATGTACCAAGTTGTGTCAGAGGCTACAAGGCTAATTCCAAAGGCTGTGGTCACAGTGTATGCATACTATTACGATCTATAACGCATGCGAAAATGTACGCGCTCTTCAGTGTGGTCACAGTAAAAATCGGAATTATTTCTTCATTTCGCTAAAAATGGAAGGTGACTGGATGTTTTTAGATAATTCTGTACTAAGACTCTTCTTGTTGGAAAATGAAAAAGAGTGTTGGATTAGTGATATTAATTTTATCAGGGAAACTCAAGAAGAATTTGCTTTACTTTTCCCTGGTCTAATCAAAGATGATCAAAAATTCTTCGGCTACTTCAGAATGTGGCCAGAAACATTCAACTGCAAGTATATTTAAGAGAAAATAAGTTCGAAAATTGAGAAATAGAATAATTTCCGGAGTTGCATTGCACCTATGGAGAAACTTACAGTTACATTAAGGTTAATGAATAAATGTAGTTTCTATTATTAAACTAAGTCGTGTATTAAAAAAAAACTTGGAAATTGATTGAATATATAGTGTTAAAGTATCTCTTGTGTATAGTTTATTGAGCTCAGATTAAGGTAACAGTCACCTTATTTAGCAATTAGTGATTTAAGCTTACACGACATAAATTATGTGTTTCAACTGAATGTTAATAAATCATTCAAACATCTTAGTATTTGCTATTCTAGCTCTCCATCTAGTTCACTGGTTGCTGCAATAATCGAATGCCCTGCCACCCCATGCCAAGTGCAGTTTACAATGTGCCATATCCGGATTAAGGGACAGCTGACAATGGCTTGCGTGACATCTGGCACCGGCACACAAAACGAAGAGGAATGCCAGAATCACGCGTATTATCACAAAAGCTTATTCCAAATGTATGTTCGTAAGGATCAATCAGGACCATGTTATGCCTTCGTTTTTAATTGAATTTGCTTCGTGTGTATAACTAGACTTGTTAGCTCCAGAGGGGACCTTCAGTTTAATGTTGAATCTGAACCACCATTAGAAAATATTTCACATTTTACAGCAAGCTGTGCAAAAGGTGAAGGTCGGGTTTAGGAACTTCGAAAATCTCCACCTAGAAAGGGATTTAAACTGGAAACCTTTCAGTCTCAAATCAGACGCCTTAACCACTGAACCACCAGGGTGATCGCTATTCAACTTAAAATAAGAATTTTTACTACATTAAGTGACCGTTATAGAAAATTCTTAAGTCGCCTTCTCCTATTGGAGGTTGGCGGTCCACATAGCTAGCTCTGAGCGTGAAACTGCAGCATGGGAAGCCTCTGCGGACGTGCAGTTGAACCATCTCCGAATGTCCTTCAGCCACGAATTCCTTCTCCTTCCAACAGATCTTTTCCCTTGTATTTTCCCTTCAATGATGAGCTGCAGTAGCTGGTACCTCTCGCCTCTTATAATGTGTCCTAGATATTGCTATAGAAAATTATTGGTTTCATAATGTCAACTATTTGTTACAAGTTATTTAATATTAATCACATTTATTCAAATCAAGTACAGCAACAAGGAAATTGTATAAAAAATTAATTAAAAGTTGTTACTCAGTGGACTGAAAATTTCTGAAATAGTCAGCTGTAGAACATGGAGAGGTGGTTCCTTCATGAGGCGTTTCTTGCTTGTGATGAGTTGTCGGACTGTATGGCGGACAACTTGATGACGATGATGTTGACTTCGGTCTCCTTGGCAGTGCTGATGCAGATGTTGCATGAACACAAAATAACGATGGTGGCTGCTGCTGTCCTTCTATAAGTACCTGCTGTATTCTAATGCGAGCATGCAATTGTCTGTGCGCTGGCACTTTTTTTAGTTCTGGTAACAAACTCATCAGAAACTGATAATGAGCGTCATTGCAATGAACGACATTTTGCTTGTAGACTTCAAGTTTTTGTTTTTCTAAAGATATCATTTATTCTGTGCTGTCATTTCTTTCAAATTTTCTTGGCAGGAGGCCGTCTGAAAACGGAAGATGATTTGCTTGTTGATTGTTCCATTGTTGGCATCTGATTTTCATTACGTTCTTAATCAGCGCCTTCCAAATATGAGGTCATCGGAACCTATAGTAACATAATCATCTATTCCTTCTGCATTTTGCAAGGGTGGTATATTACTACACGTATCTCTACCAGCTAGAGTATCTTTCAAAAATGTAATCATCTGAAACTAGGCCCACTTTGATTTCACTTGACTGCCTCCAGCATCGCCAGAGTGGCCTTTACTAATCTTGGCCAGCTCTTTCGAAAATTGTCCCTCATTTTCCCTTAACAATTGCACCTAAAAAAGGAAATACATTTCATGTAATATGTAATGCGGCAAAACGTGGAGGACAGTTCCGAAAAGCAAAGTGTGTATTATTATTATTATTTTTATTCACAAAAGTAATAAAATTGTTACAAATTCCTGAATCATTCTGTCAAAGTCACTTTAATAGTGTTTCTTGTGAGTAGTTTATAAAGTTTTATAATAATCACTGTTCTAAAACATAATAATGCTAAATATTTTGTTTCAGATATCTTTCCGCCGGAATGTCATTCAGAGCATTATCATTTTCGTTCAGAATGGCCCACAATACAATTGCGTCAATTGTTTATGGAACCTGTCAAGCAATTTGGGATGAACTTCATACTAATCATATGCCTTTCCCTACTGAAGAAATGTTTTTAACCGTTTCAGAAGATTGGAATTTTCCTAACTGTATGGGCTGTATTGATGGAAAGCATATAAGAATGAAATGCCCTCCCCATTCTGGTTCACAGTTTTTCAGCTACAAGCAGTACTACTCCATCGTGCTTCAAGCAGTTGCTGATGCAAATTATAAATTTATCTGCATAGATGTTGGAAGCTATGTCAAGCAGAGTGATGGTGGAATTTTTAGTAAAAGTTTGATATTTCCTCACCTTGAAAATAATTCATTACAAGTTCCTGAACCAAGACCTCTACCAGGTTCTGATATTATCTTGCCTCACGTTTTACTAGCAGATGAAGCTTATCCACTGAAGCCATATTTATTTAAGCCCTATTCTCGAAGAGATTTAAGAAGAGATGAAGAAACATTTAATTTTAGACTTTTTTTTTTTTTTTTTTTTTTTTTTTTTTTTTTTTTTTTTTAATATGGCATTCGGCCGTGTTAGCCATTCAGCCAGCTCAATGTGTTTCTTTCTCTCACAATGTACAGATTTCTTATGAGTACGATTATTTTCTCTAATGTGCAAGTACGACACAAGACGAACACAACACTTAATTAAAACCACCCATGCCCTAGGCCGGACTCGAACCGGCGACCCCTGCAACGAGAAGCTAGCACGCTACCCCTACGCTGCCGGGGTCGGCGAAATTTTTTTTTTTATATAGACTTTTGAGAGCAAGGAGAGTAGTTGAGTGTACTTTTGCCATATTAAGTGCCAAATGGAGGTTACTGATGAAGGAAATAGAGGTACGCCCAGAAAACATTGATACAATTGTCAAATGTGTTTGCCTGTTGCACAACATATTCATCGATAATGAAGGCTTGTCGCAAAACACGCAACACCAGATCTCTGCAAATATTGATAGTTATTCCTTACAATCACCAAAACCATCACGAGTAACTAACAGGGCCAGCATCAGAGCTTATGAAATCAGTGAAGGATTTAAAAAGTACTTTTGTCATGTCCAAACAAACGTCGATTGAAATAAAATGCAATAGAGCCTTCATAGTAATCGATAACAGTCAATAATTGTAACAATTATAAATTAATAGTTATAAATGATCGATTGTAAATTATAGCTGCGATTAGCTTTTAATTTTTGGTAGATAATTTGATGTACCACTTGATATGTTACTTTAGTGATAAATAATAATTTCGATAAAATGGTTACTCAATATTTTAACAACACAATGCAAAAATTGCTATGTCCCAAAAAAGGAAATGTACCAAATGATAATAATATGCAAGAATATTATTCAGATTTTCATGATTTTTGTTTATAATCCTATATTGTTTACGGTAATGTTGGGTACACACATGAATCATTTAATTCTGATGCGATTTCCTGCCACAACTTCTTCGACACATCACGCTTATGGTACTCTTTTTAGGTCTGATCCCCCAAAGGTTTTCTCTCAAACTAAAGAAATCAACCTCTCTGTATTCATTTTGGTCGTACGAGCACGCAGCAAAACCCAAACAGACTTGCTTCCATATTCTGGTCGTGCGTGCACGCGCCTCAACTGACGGCCAACTCACTTCTACTGTGACCACACTGACCTATATCGCAGTATTCGTTTCACGCCGACCGAAACGCAAACTCACGTACGGCCAATTACTCGTCAGTGTACGCATCCACTGTGACCACAGAGTACTGATATCATTTGTCGAATAACAAGCGATGTTCTGAAGTAGCTGCTTATGGAGATGGAGACTGATGCGAGAATCAGGCTGGGAAACCTTGAGTTTGTAGACCTCCGCGTGGACGGACCGCCGTGGTACTGGGCGTCGCCTACTCTCCATCTGATAGTCCCGGGACAGTTCGCCCGTCCCCGGAGTCAATGAGGTTATCAGATGCGAGGCGCATACAATGCGGCCAATCAGCGGCCGGAATGTTGCTGACTAACCGCAGGGCCCGACTTCGACTTCCGAACTCGAACGGGGGTCTACTTAATGCGTTGGTTTACACGTCATCAATGATTCGTTAATATTACGGCTCTTTAATTGGGATTTCACAACTGATTCCATCGGCGTTGCTGTTTGTATCTATCCTTCATTCACAGACCCCTCCCGCTTCTAATGACCTCGACGTCGACGAGCCATACGGTAATGCTGGAAGCTAAAAAAAGAGGTATCTATCAAAACCTGAGACTTTTAAAACCAAACACTTTACGAAAGAATTTTTTCTTGTAATTTAATTAATAAATATGAATGAGAAAATAATGCTTTGTTTTGGGTAAGAAAGGAGAAGGAGACAAAGTTATACTTAAATGCAGAATTAATTAATTAATTTAATTGCGATGGAGCCCACGCTTTGGTGGGGATTTCGCTACACACACATATTCTCCCTTTTCCACCTACTTTTGTCCTCTAGTAATTTGCACTTTAATTTTTTTAATGTTTTTGGAAAATTATGCATCAGTTTCCTTGGTAATTTCTTCCTATCCCTGACCCCCTTACCTACAAAAGAAAATCTTCCCACGCCGTTATACCTGAAATCGAGTGACAACTTGTGGTCATATTCTTCTTTTGCCTTCCATGCCTTATTTTTAATTCTTCCACTCCTCATCACCAATATACGCCTTGTACGTTCCCATGTCTTCTTCATCCTCCTCTTTCTTGAAGCTCCTCTATCATATCAGTTACTGATTGTGTTCTGCGATAATTTCCAGATACAAATCTAGCAGCCCTTCTTTGCACAAAGTCCAACAAATTCCTGTATTTGACACCAAAAATGTGAGTCCCATACTACACCACCATATTCAAGCAAGGGTCTAACCAAAGTTTTGTAACGCAATTCCCTTACTTCTCTGGTACATCCTCTGATCACACTTAGCAGCAAGTGAAGGATTTTCAAACCTTTCTGTACTACCTGTCCAATGTGTCCTGCCCAGTTAAGTTTGTTATCAAATGTTATGCCAAGGTATCTAAGAGTCCCTGTAAATTTTATTTGTATATAGTAGTTGACAAGGCATGTTCCCGTACTTTTTGTCAACACTGGAAGTGTCGTAACAATTACACAAAAATCACGGACACATTATGCGGACACAATATTGCAATGCTGTGTGTTTAGTGACGTGTGGTGAGGCCTGTTGTCGCATTGTGTAAATGCTGTCTGCAGGTGTGAAAAACAAAACAGCCGTCCCTTCCGGTGCCTTCCTAGAACTACTGCGACAGTGGACTGACAGAGGACTGTCCACACTGACAACTTGATCCCCTGACATCGCGCTTCCTGTAATTACGGATGGGGTCCAGTTTGAGAATGTCAAAGTGGCGGTATGTCGAGATCCATCGGATTCAGACAACGGCAAACTTCACTTCGTCCATATCGAGAAGCCTATTCAACCTCTAAATCCACATCTATGTCTATACAATAGCATTCACAAATTTGTGGATGGCAGAGGGTGCTTTCCTGTCGCAATTGGCACGAGGGAAGAAAAAATCCAGATAAATTATTATTTCTATAATCTTATCGCTCCTGTCATTACGATTCGAATAGGTTGGTGGACGAAATATTTCACCGCACTGGTAAATTGAAGTACCTAATCGCATATTCGTCAATAAATTCAAACGAAATCTACCTTGTCTGTCTACCAGAGAAACCCAGCCCCATGTATCAGTTCTGTGACGTAAGTGAAGCACCGTGGCAAGCAGTCACGAATTGAGCAGCTCTCCTTTGTATTTTCTCTATGCTGTCAATCATCCCATTACGAAACGGATCCCAAACGGTGCAACAGCAGTCCAAATGTGTACGCACAAGAGTTTTGTATAATATCTCCTTCCTATCTGCATTAAAATTCTTCAAAATTTGACCTATGAATCGCAGCCCGGAATTACCTGTACCTACGACCGAAGTTATAAGCATTTGATGTTACGCCCAACAGTCCACCATATCAATAACTGAACTTAAGTATTAACAAGTAACGCCAAAGCAACAGTTTGTATTTGGTTTAGAGCCGTATGCGTTTCGCCTGTTATTGAGGAATCATCAGCCGCGAATTTTTGTTGAAATTTTAAATTTAGTTTATAAATTTTTTATATAACTAGTGTAAGTAAGCCCGCGACCGTTTTTTGCGTATCGTCAAGAGTCTAGAATAGTTCCAGTTTTTAGCGTCGAAGATTATGAAAGAGTGATCTGATCTGATTACATACGAACTTGACCTGTGTTTCATCCTTACGGTGAATAAAATCTCTTGAGCTTGAAGAACTCTAGAAATATTATCAGAAGGACAGGGACGATCGCGTTATCGTATAATTGTTTCAAAGGTCGTAGACTCTAACTTGCTTAAATGCAAACATGACTTGTGTTTGACTTTTGAAGTTTACAAAATTTTAAAAATTCCTGTTTACTTCGAAAGAATCACTCTGTTTCTACTGAGGCTAGGCGTTCTCAATGTAATCTTTCATCATAGTATTTGTAATGGCTACTTGTAACTTAATATAGATTCCAGATTATTAACAGTTGAGGAACTCCGAAGAAATGAACTGCTAGAATAATCGATTCAGTAATATATTTGGTCTGATTTTTACTTTAAACAGCCTGATA
Source organism: Vandiemenella viatica (assembly GCA_031002005.1). NCBI lineage: Eukaryota > Metazoa > Arthropoda > Insecta > Orthoptera > Morabidae > Vandiemenella > Vandiemenella viatica. The sequence goes on from JARYHS010011408.1 coordinate 190,972,335, forward strand.
ACTCACGCACAGCGAACATGAACAAAGACCATCAACGATAGCTGTTAATAAAATACGTAAGAAGTACATAAATAGTAATTTATAAACTTTGGCCAAGCAACAACATTAGCAAAAGTTTTAATTAAATTGAAATTTAGCCTAGACCGGAACGACAACTGACATTTGTGGTTACAGTAGAGAAAATGAGTAATTTAAGTTTTAAGCTTCTTTCATTAGCAACATGTTACTGAAAAACATTTCCACGTGTTTTCAGCCGTCCAGGAACTTCCGCGGTTCGGATTTCACCTTAAACTGTAGGTCCCAAGGGAAAGGAACTGGCCGTCCCATCTCTGACACAATGGCTTAGTATGCCTCCTTCGGGAGGATCCAACCAAACAGTAAAGTTGTCAACTAAGGTTTTTTTATGAGAAATAGACGATTAATCGTCTCTCGTCACATAATTCGGATGCGAAATCATTGAATCATCTCCAAAATCATCAACTCCGGCTCTAGAGGGAAAGCGACTAGCGCAAACGGGGTAAGGCTAGTCAGAAAATATCTCGAACGAGATGTGCGACAGAGATAAGTACAGAATGTTTATTCTCTGCGGGTACTAACAGCCAAAAAACCGCGCCCCTGATCTGGGGTGAAACGTACACAGGAAAGTTTTTTTTGTTTTGTTTGTTTTTGTTTGTTTGTTTATAGCTTTACGCCTCGTCGAGACCACTAGAGGCGGGAAAGGATTGGGCAAGGAAAGGAAAGGAAGTCGGCCATGGCCTTTTGAAGGACGTATCCCGGCATTCGCCTGGAGTGATTTGGGGAAACCATGGAAAACCCAAATCTGGATGCCCACACGGGAATTCGAACCCACTCGCCCACCACGCTCGGTGCTGGAAAGAAAAGACGACCACATGGGAGAGATGGTGGAATACTGGTATTAGTCGCCAAAATTAAGAACAACGTGGTCCCTAGTTGCCTAAACGAAAAAAGGAAGAAGAAACGAGTAAAGTTATTACCGATAAAATACCTATCAGATTGTCCCTGTTTTCTGTTAGCAGTGCTAGAGTCTGGCGACAGAACACTAGAAGGTTCATCACATTGGCAGAGTGCGTATTTCGGATGCTGCGCAGAGTACCTGCTGTTGTGAGCTAATGGTCGGTATTCCCCATAGTGCAGGGGGCAGGCAGGCCAGCGCTAAGCCCAGGGGTGGACCGCCCCTAATAGAGCTCTCATTAAAACAAATTAAAGGAAAAACCTCCCCCTCTCGATACTGATTGTCAATCACACTGACAGCGTGCCCTGCCCTCACTCAAGCTTTGCGAAACGAACTCCGAGTCTATTGAAACATGTCCACAGTGAAATTCTTAGTGTTCTTACCAATACCTTTTTCTTCTGTCATTAGTCTTTTGACTGGTTTGATGCAATCCTCCATCCCTTCCTATCTTGCACTAACCTCTTCATCTCCACATACCCCCGCAACACACGTCCTCAATTATCTGTTTCATATATTCTAATCTCTGCCTTCCTCTACATTTCTTAAGGAACGTCCATAAACCACGGGCTCCATTTTGGCCTCCTGTGAATTCTCCCTTCCCCCCACGTAGCCCGACGTGGCTTTTGTCTCTACCCCTCCCCCATCCCCCCTCCCCCTACGTAGTAAGTGACTTTTTTCTGTTATTGATTCCAGAAGATATTTTGTACTGTTTTTCTCTTTTCAGACTATCGTAAATTACATACGGAGATAATTAAATGACGGAAATAAATATTTACATGCTGTTGCGTGTTCTGTACCTCATTTTAACTGTGACAAATAATATGAACGAAAAGCTACGTGGCCTGGCTTGGAACCCCCTACCTCCCCCACGTAGCCCAGCGTAGCTTTCCAGCCAACCCCCCCTCCTCCCCCAGACCGATCCACGTAGTTTATGCACGCTCCCTTACCTTCGACTGTTCCCCCCCACTAATAAATTAACCAATAACGTTATGAGTAATGTTATGTTTTCGGGATTAAAAAATTTGCGAAAATTCTTAAGACACACCGAGCGTGGTAGGTCAGCGTTAACGCTAAGACCTCGTATTTGGGAGGATGCTGGTTCGAATCCCTTCCGGCTATCCAGATTAGGGTTTTACACGGTTTCTCCAAATCACTCTACAAGAATACTGGAATGGTTCCTTCAAATGGGCACGGCCTAATTCCTTCCCGTTCATTGCGTCCAGTCTTTTCCTGTCTCTAATTACCTCGACGTCTACTAATTATAAAATCGGAAGCAAATTTGCATATGGCGAAGCTTCATTTTCAGCCTCAGTACCGGGTGTAATGCTACATTCTTAAGAATATGTTCAACTTCGTCGCCATACTAGCCGGGAGGAGTTGAGTAATGGTGACTTTTACGACGCACAGTAGCGATGTGGGGTAACCTCTTTGCACCTGCTGCTGTTCACACCCCCAGTCTTTCCGGTATCATCCCCCGGGTCCCGTTTCCGCCCTCTAGTCGTCCATTGTCCACCCTCCATACATCACTGCAGGTGCAGCGAACGTACAGAAGACGGACCTTGTTCGCTCAAAGCCGCTCACCCTGGCCTATTCCGTAACATTACATCCAGACACGATTTATGTGTTTGCTGCTCCTATTTGTATCTTCCTCGCCCTGAACCATGACCTTTCTCGCACCGGATGTTCTGTATGTCTCCGTCACAGGAAATGGCGTTAAGATGGAAACTGGCCGGCATTTCACAGTGGCACTATCCCACCGTCACTGTTCGGGGCAGAGTATGTGAAGATTTAGCAGAGATTTCCGGGTGTCACTGTAGCAAAAGAGACCAGCCTGAGAGGGAGTGCGTGGTATAAACCTTCTTACCATGGTCGCTATTCATATACCTCCACATACAGTTTACTATTTCATATTCTATCTCAACTTAGTTCTAAATTATTCTACTTTTACGCAATTGTATTCTTTGTTTGATTCCAAGAAGAATGTGTATGATTTATGTCATCTACAACAATCTTATAAATGCGAAATTAACTGTCTGTTTATTATGTTTTCACTTCAAAACGGTTAAACTGCTGTTCATGAAAATTAACAAGGAAATGCTATGTATCATTAGGAAGAATACAGGATATTTTTTTCGGGATAAATAATATATTTTGTCATGAAATTTTGAAAATAACAAAACGTTGACAGACAGACGGGTAGCATGTGTAATCTCTTTAGAGTTACCATATATCGGTCGCTGAGGCATTTTTTCTCTCGCAGTCAGTTTATGTATGATCTGTTGATAAATTTCATGTACAGACACAATTTATTATATAGTTATATCCAGTTGTAGCAATAAAATTCTAAGTCGACGATCACAACGACTCAGAAGCTAGTCTTTTATACTTGTTATGGCCCTACGTTTGACCTCCAGTTATAATTTTCTCTTTTGTGCTTTACCTTTTTATCTGAAAGGAAAATGTGTACTGCACCTGAAACTTATTTTCTTTTCTTAGGAAAACCTTCAGTTCCAACGTGCACTCAATTACACACTAATTACACGACTTCTAGCACACGTCGTACTGAACACAGCACAAACTTTTACCGCTTTTTTTTTCCCTCGGCAGCAGCCTAAACTATTTTTTTGTAGATCAAGTTCCTCACATTTGAAGTCAATCAAGTTACATAACTATTTCACAGCTCCTTTATAGCCACTACTAATCTACTCAGACTTGATACTTATGCATTTATAATAACATCCTTATTAATGCATATGTCATAAAATTGTTATTCTCACTAGAATCCGCCCCTCTTAAACCATTATTTTCATCTCAGTCCGCCCATTAGTTGGGTTTTCCCTGGTTTCCCCAAATCACTCCAGGCGAATGCCGGGATGTTTCCTTCAAATTGCCATGGCCGAATTCCTTCTCGTGCCTTGCCCCCTGTCCTTTACCGCCTCTAATGACCTCAACGTCGACCAGGCGTCAAGCAATAAGCAAAAAAAAAAAGAAAGATTAATAATAATTAAAAAGCAGTTCGCCATTGTTCAATAGAACTTTCCTAGTTTCTCTTTTCGCCATGTTTGCTCCTTTCTACCAAAGATGCTCCCAAAAAGCAATAAGAAGCTAATATTCGTAATGTTAATACCAATAATATCGTCACTTTAAAGGATGCTGACTAGCCACATGTCCTTAAAAACAAACACAATATAGCCAAAATATAGTATGTGGGTTACTTCGTCTCTTGTCATTCTTACAAAGAGTTTCTTCGAGTTGGTTTCCACAGTGTTTACAAAACAGGTTCAAGACATGGCACTTCGCAACTAACAGGAGTGCCATAACCAAAACCAGACGAAAATATTAAATTTACAGAATAATTCGTTAATTAGATAAGTTCTGTTGCTGATTGTACTTCGTCAAGTGATTTACGCTTGTATCAAAGTATTCTTCTTAATTGCTTAGAATTTTTTGATATGACAAGAAGAAATTCCACGACATGCGTGAGTGAAAATATATATGTTTTTTTTTTTTTTTTTTTTTTTTTTTTTTTTTTTTTTTTTAAATCTTTGTACATCGGTTAATCGCAGAGCTTCCCAATGTTTTTCTTATCGCGCCCCCTTTCCATCAAAACAAAATAATCTACACACCCCGCCATAATTTTACTACCAACAAGTTAAAAAAAAAGAATGAACTCGAATATATTTTTTTCTTATAATTTTTTCACAAAAAGTAAAAAAATTTCGAACTTTAAATTTACTGAAAATAATTATTTCAGTAAAAAGGAAAAATAAATGGGAAAGTTGAGGTTTCATTTGTTTTGATACATAATTTCCTATTTTTGGTTGGATATTAGAAAGTGCACAGCATATATCATTGACAATAAAGGTAGGAGAGGTGGAAGTCGACAATTGCTAGTCACTATATTGGTGCACCAAAATCCTTGGTTAAAGCTCAAATCTCTCCGCAGTGCGTATGTAGTGAGGGTATTCGACAGTATTGATGGTTATTCGTCCGTCGGATGGGGACGTTAAGCCTGGCGGCAGCTGGGTGACTTTCGGAAGAGTAGGCCTGAATGGGTCATCACCGTGTTTCACCCTCTCCCTTCTTTCGTCTCTCATCCACAACACAAACAACACTCTACACTGAACACACACACTACAACAACACTTGGGAGGGGTGATCAGGAACTATTAGGGTCAAAAGGCCGATATTCCAGGAGTATAGAGAAATTAATAGTGTGTGGAAATTATGCGGTTGGCATCTTTGCAGAGTTTCAACCATCTACAGCGCTAGTTGTAAATAAACACAAATGGCGACTCGTTTGGAAAACTGGTCTCTCGGAGAAATCCGCTCAATTATTCGATTTCTGTTGGCGAAACATGTAACAGCGGCTGGAATTCACGGTCGGCTGGTAGACGTTTACGGAGAGACTGTAATATCTTGTTAGTATGTCGCAGAATGGCGTCGAAAGATTGTGGCCGGTAGAAAAAACGTCACCGACGAGGATCATCGACCACCCTTCTTATAGCCCGCACTTCGCTTCAAGCGATTTTTACCTTTTACCTCACTTGATTGAGCACCTAGGAGGCCGACGATTCGTTCCAGATGTGGAGGTGGAACACTTCGCGACAACGTAACTGAACACGTAAGTACAGGATTTGTGCCAGGAGGGAACATTCAAACTCATCCCACGAAGTAACAAGTTCTTAAACCGTTATGGAGACTATGTCGAAAAATAACCTAAATGTATGTACTGTCAGTTAGTTGTATGAAATGAAATGTACACCTTTCAATACAGGCATCGTAACGTTAGTCTTCGTACAAACACTGTGACGCTGAGAATCCACCACAGTTCATCTTCCCAGACATTGCTATGGAGGGATAAACATGGCCCATGGTAACTGCGCAGGCATTCATAGAGGAAGATATGTTGTGTAGCGTTGGCGAGTGTGTGACCGCGTGGTGGTGTGCCGTCCTGCCCGGTAGCTCTCGCCAGGTGTGTGATGGGGGCTGTAGATAGCCGCCCCCCGCGGCGTCTCATCCGCACACAATTTGTCCCGCGCCGCGGGGGCCACGACTCGCCCCATACAGTTCTATTAGCTCTCCACGTAGCACCGATACGCGTCTGATCCGCAGGGCGACTGAAAAGTCCGGTGTTAATACAGTAACGGCATATACACTGATCAGCCAAAACATTAAGACCAGGTGCCTTTTAGAGTGTCGGTCCATCTTTGGAGCGCAATGCAGCAGGGATTGGGCGTGGCATGGATTCGATAAGTCCTTGTTAGGTTTCCGGACTTGTCTGTCTCCAGATGTCTACGCACTGGTCACGCAGTTTCCTTAAATTACGGACCAGTGGTTTGTTGGCGCGGTGGCTGGGAACGAGCATCTCGGAAACGGCGAGGCTTGTCAGCTGTTCCTGTGCTACTGTAATGAGCATCTATGCAGAGTGATTGAAGAACGGTGAAACCACAACTGCGCGACAAGGTGGTGGACATCCACGCCACATAAGAGAACGTGGATGGCGGAGGTTTTCCTGCTCTCTAAAGCGGGATAGGCAGCGATCTGTGGCACATCTGACAATATAGTGTGCTCCGAAATACTTGAGCCTGCACCAGCATTGTACTCTGCTGTCATATCTGCCACAGATCACCGCCTATCCCGCTTTACATAGCGGGCATGGCTTCCACCTCCACGTTCTGTGAAGGGCGTGGACGTCCACCACCTTGTCGCTCAGTCGTGGTTTCACCGTCCTACAACCACACTGCACAGATGCTCACTACAGCGAACAGCCGACCAGCCTCACCGTTTCCGATATGCTTGTTCCCAGGTGCCGCTCCCACAAACCACCGGCGTGTAATTGAAGGGAATTGCGTGACCTGTGCGTAGAAAACTGGTGTCAGAAAACTCCAGAATCCTAACAAGGACTTTTCGAATCCATGCCACGCCGAATCGGTGCTGTATTGCGCTCCAGAGATGGACCGACACACTAATAAGCAGCTGGTCATAATGTTTTGGCTAATCAGTGTACACTGTTGAGCAAAACTTAAAGACGAAATTAACGTTCGCATGTTGTGCCATAGCCAAGTAACATATCTCAATGAAATTGGGACCATACATAAGAAGAACTGCCACAGTATGGTACAGCAGGCAACTGAAAGAAATACGCAATGAGACCGACAGAAATTACAGTTTTATACAGAGACAATAAGCTTCACTGAAGTAACTGCAACTGACGATGATTTCCTCGACATTACAAAAAGCAGTTCGTTTTTTTTTTTTTAATTGTTTAACGTCTGTAAGCAGCTAGGTCTTTAGAGACGGGAAAGGATGGGGGCCAAGGAATGGGAAGGAATTCGGCCATGGCCTTTTTGGAGGAAGCATCCCGGCATTCACCTGGAGTGATTTGGGGAAACCATGGAAAACCCAAATCTGGATGCCCGGACGGGGATTCGAACCGCCGCCCTCCCGAATGCGAGGCTAGAACGCTAACCATTACACCACCACTCTCGGTATGGTTCGTAATATGGTATGCGATCATCACAGACAGCAAAATTCTCTAATTCTGGCCACAGAGTTACTAAAGAGTTCTTGTGTTAGAACATTTCGTTCTTTCACCAGCGTAGTTCACATGTGCTGAATGGTCAGTGGTTTATGTGGACATGCTGGAATATGTCTCCTAAGAAAACATAATTTCCTGAACATTTAGATTTTGTTTGTGTATTATTTTTTGTAAGGTATTTTTGTTCATTTGTTGTATTCCTTCAATTTTGTAAGGATATAGGACGATATTATATTTTTTTTTTTTTTTTAAATTGCATTTGGCTACGAGGCCATGCAGTCAACACTATGTTATTTTGTAGTTTGCATATATTTATTGGATCACTCAATGTATTATACGTTCTCCAGGGTACAGACGATACAACACTTAATTAAAACCACCCATGCCCGAGGCCGGACTCGAACCGGTGACCCCTGCAACGCGAGGTCAGCACACTATCCCCTACGCTGTCGGGGTCAGCGTACTACTAATTAGTTTGTCTAGTGGAGAAAACGTAACTGGGTGCACGCATGGAACAGTGAGAGAGGAGTAACTCTGAAAAGGTAGAATTGTTGGGCGGGAGAGGAGAAAATGTGATGGATGTACTGAGTGATGCATCCCCTTCTTTTGAAATATAATAAATTTTGTGGTTAATCTAGAACAGTAAGAGGGACTAATAATATGTGATGTTTTGTTTGAACAGTGTTATTTTATGTAGTACATAGCAGAAGAGATTTGTGACGGATGATATATAAGCAAGTATTTTACTTTATTTTGTTGGATTGTAAATGAGACTGTATGACTGCATGAACTGCTGTGAGTAAACGTGAAATCGGAGAGTAAATTGTGTAACTTGATCCAGATAACATAATTTAACAACTTTGTTTTACAGCATGTAGAACGAGTTAAATAGCAGAAGCAGCACGTTTCTTGGTTTCTGAGGAAGAGAAGGTTAGAATTATTATATCTGGCGGCCGTGGCAGGACATAGAATTATTACATCTGGCATTCCGTGACGAGGACGAGAACGCATGAGAATTAGTATGGTCTCCCTAACGCATCCCACATGTGCTCAATGGGACCTAAGTGGCAATACTAAGTCAATATCGCAGTAAGGTGGAACTGACTGATTTTGCCGTTGATATTGAAATTTGGGATAGGTCATTAAAGTGACCAATCTGACTGAAATAAACTTTTTTGTCAATTTTTATAAAGGCCAATGACACGCCATGAATTCTGTTTTATTCTTTGTGTCGTACGCATTTCACTCTATTTCCAGAGCATCCAGGGTTCGGATCTTTAAGACAAGTCATATTTTTTTCCTGCCTTCTTTTTGAGCTGAAATGCGAGTTAAACACTGATTCAACGTTTATAATTGTATTTAAATGTATTTTATATAGCATATAAATGCATGTTCAGACAATTTTCCTAGTTTCGATAATATTTATCGTCATATGGTCATATTTTGAGGAAAATCTAGCAGTTTTTTTAATAGTACCGGGATTTCACTAGATAGAGGTGACAAGAAATTAAGATAATTATTCAGAGAACTATACTTCTGCTATACAGATGGGGAAAAAACAAAATTAGTTTTCACTGTAGTCAGAATTCACCAGTCAACAATTAAAGTTATACGTTGTTTTCACTCTCTAAACCAGGGGTCCCCAAACTTTTTATCACGTCGACCCCCTCACAGAACATTTGTCTTCTCATCGACCCCCAGATTTAACGTTTAATAAAAACCAGTGCTGGATCTGAGGGTGAGGGGGGGGGGGGATGTACACCGGGGTGCCAACTTGAAGGGGGCGGCAAAATCATGTTTGAAGGGCGGCGATTTAAATTCCAGAAACCTCTTTTTAGCTCTACTAGTACCCTGGGCGCCTGGCGGCGACACTTGGGATCAGACGACAAAAATGGGAGCTGCCAATAATATTGCAAGGGACGGCATTCCTACAGTTTTTGCCCCGGCTCGAAAAATTCCTGGATCCGCCACTCATGAAAATTTTAAATAATTTTTAGCATTTCTGATGCTAAGCAATAAGGATACTTGCATAACAACCCAAAGAAAGTATTTATAGTTCCCACACCTTAAAAAATCCATCCAACAACACTAACAGAAAAAGGAGATATTTTACACTGCTATTATAATCGTAAAAAAAAATAACAAAATTATACGTAGATAAATGGAAACTAGCCTATAGCCGTAAGTGTCATAAAATGTAAAACAAAATAATCATTGAAAATGTAAATAAATTATATTCGATGAAAAAACATTTGCCATTTTACGACTACTATTGAATATATTAAAAATATGTTAACATACATTTTTATTAAAGTAGCTGATATTAGTGAGATGGATGGGTCTGACGGGCAGCAGCAAGATTACTGATGTTCGGTTGAAAATTGGTAAGTTTTAGTCGCAAATTACTATAGTTTTCCAAGTTCAGTCTTGTTTCTCTGTTTTGTTAAAATAGCGTTCGCATTGCTCAAGCGAGCTTCAACCATGTATGAAGTTGGGAATGCAAGTAAGAAAGGTTCGGCTTCTTCTCTGAACTTGGGGTATTTTGTAGCAATATTGTTATTGCTCCAAAATTCGCTGAGGTTTTTATTTTTAAACAACACTTTAGCTTCCAGATCTACTCATATTTCAATCAGTTCATCTTCTAAGCCAGGTTCATTACCTTCATTATCAATTTTAACATCAAATGGAGAAGCAAACTATTCAGGAACATGCATGTTCTCCAAGTCTTCGAAAAGTGTTTCGAAGTCTTCTCTTAATTTATCGAGATGTTTGTTTAATATATATCTCCAAATCACGGGCGGGTATCTCTTCATTTTCTTTTAGTAGTTGAAAGTTTGAAAAATACTTAAAATCTTTACGTACCAGTGAAGATTTTAACAGGTCCATTTTTAGTTGAAAGGCCATTATAATTGTTCGAGCTTGAACAATTGTAACATTTTTTCCTTGCAAACGCTTCTATATTTCGAATAAAGATCTGCCAAATAGAACAGATGGTTCTTGCACTTTTTTAACTCGTCACATAGTAATGGATCCACATTCTTAAGAAACTCTGCAGATGAGTCGTACAAGTCAACAAGCCTCTGCAAACCATCATCTCTTGACAACCACCTTACCTCAGTTTGCAAAAGTAATTGGTTGAAAGGTTCATCATTTTTTTTTCACATAACTTCGGAAACAGTCGGAAATTGAGAGGACGAGCTTTAATTTTATTAATTGTCCTAATGCACACTTTTAGAGTATCATGCAGCTCGCCACTCAATTTTTTGGCTACAAGATGCTGCCTGTGTAGTACACAGTGAACGGTACGTAGATTAGGAACCTTTTCCTTCAGAAAGACGAAAAATCCTCTATAACGGCCTACCATAGCAGGTGCACCGTCATTAGCTACTGCAGTAATATTCCGGAAAGGAATGTTGTGCTTGTTTCAAATAATCTTGCAAACATAAAAAAATTGTCTCACCTTTTGAATCAGTTTGAAGATATTTAGCGAACAGAAATTCATCAACAGTCTCATTCAGAAATGGACTATGGAACCTGACATAAGCCATGAGAAGATTTGAACTTCCGAAAGTTGATTCGTCAAGTTGAATAGCAAACTTACAATGCTGGAGCTCAGAGGTCAAAGATCTTTCCACATCATCGGCCATTTCCTCTATATGTCGCTGCACAGTATTTGCACTCTATGGTATGCACTTTAAAATAGTTGAGAGTCTTTCTTCGTAACATTTTCAATAACATCTTTTATAGCTGGTACTATAATCTCTTCACCAATAGTGTACAGTTTGCCTTTCTTTGCTATGTTAAGAGAGATGCTGTAGGATGTCCGCAGTCCCTCCTTCACTATCAGCGCTAGCAGATGACTTCAAATATGTACTTAAATTTGACCGATCTCTCATTTTCTCTTTTAGTATTTTGAAATACTCAAAATCTTTGTTTTTCTTATCAGAATGGATCCTTTCCAAGTGGTCTTTCATTTTCGCCGGCTTCATAGCATCATTGCTGAATGTTTTTTTCACATAACAAGCACAAAGGAATAGTTTGATTAGCAGAAGATGGCACAAAACCATATTTCAAATACTCGTGTGAATATTGTCTGCATTTCTTCTTAGCACTGGTAGACGACATTGTAGGTATTAAACTCAGATTTATAATATGAACAACACAATACGATCGCTGCACCATAAAACAGTGGCAGTAAGAGACGCAACTTATTCCCGCACGAGCTTTAAAGAACTGCCTGTTCTTTCTCAGAGTGCGTTGTTGCTACTTTTTGCTAACAATATATATCTAGATTTGGAAGGAATAATAATTACATCTAAAAGTAACCTATTCCAATGGAATTAGATAGGAAAATATAAAAAAGAAGTATCTATATTTAATGATTTTCGGTATATTACGATATTTTCTATGTAAAGGACAAAATCTACATTTAGATATACAATACATAGAGTGGAAACCATACTAGAGTTTAACAGTGCAATTTGTGTATAATGAACCAGCAGCGTTCACTCCCCCTCCCCTTCTCTGTGCCTTTACGTCTCGTCGACAGCGTGGTCATTAGAGGGCGGGATGGAACTGCGGACAAGGAACTGGAAGGAATTCGGCCATGGCTTTTTGGATGAAGCATCTCGGCATTAGCCTTGAGTGATTTGGGTAAACCATGGAAAACTCAAAACCGGATGCCCGGACGGGGATTCAAACAGCGTCATCCCGAACATAAAATGCTTAAATACCCGAAGTAAATAAAAAATAAAGTTTTAATACTTGTTGAGTTCATAAAGTTGCTTAGCTAAAATAAAATAATTGTGATGTTGAACTTCTTTCTTATCCCAAAGACGGACCTTAGAAGAGACACAATTCGTAAATTGGTCTACATTCGTTTCTCACAGGAATAACCACTATAGCAATGCCAGTGAAGAGTAAAGCGGCGAAATCAAACAGTATGTTTTCGCCTTAACACATACCAAAAGCGACGCAGGCTTCGGTAATACTCAAATTATAACGGGGGTAGTCAGTTATTTTGGATTTTTGTTGGAATATTCGCATTTTTTCCCTAGACTATTTAACTGATCCTCTTTATTATCAATCGACCCCCTTTCGACCCCCGAGTATTAATCGACCCCCGGAGAACTCTTATCGACCCCCAGGGGTCGATACCGACCACTTTGGGGACCCCTGCTCTAAACGTAATGTTTCACCCGCTTTTTAATATCGTCAATGCAGCAGAAGCATGCCTGTGTCGATTAGCGTCAATCAATACCTCAATGAAATATCCTTAGTCATCGTTAAATCTGCATTGGATCTGTGAGTAGACCTATCCCCATGCCGAAGATGAAATTTTCTGAAAGCGCGAAGTTACGTAAAAGAATTTAGAAAGGAGTGTTTTAGTACAGATGAAAGAGTTCTATTCTATAAATTATATGAAAATAAAGTAACTTAAACAAAAGGATTTAAAATTTAATTTCCCAACGGTGCAGTGAGTGCACGGATGCAAATTATGCTGTCTACTATAAAGCGACACTACTAGACAAATAAATGATGTGTAATTGAGCATGTTATGATGTATAGTAAATTTAAATGTTTGGTCATATTTTGTCATTTTTAGGTCATATTTACTCATTTTTAAGGCCATATTTGCCCGCATATTTCTCTATTCTTTTGGTCATAAAGATCCGAACCCTAATCATCAACGACATCTGTTTGGTATTTGCACATTTAGTTAGTTACATTCCATTTAAGAACAAAATAAAGTTCAATTGAAATTAATTTTACTTACATGTGACTTTTTTATTTTATGCTCTCATAGTCAGGGTTTCCTTTTCCGTGTAGGTTTTAGCAGGAATCATTATGGAATCTCCCTAGGATAAATGGAATGTTACTAACCAAATGTACAAACGCCAAACAGATGTCGCTGATGATGCTCTGGAAATAGAGTGAAACGCGTACGACACAAAGAATAAAGTAAAATTCAATTGCAATGGCGTGTCATTAGCCTTAATAAAAATTGAGGAAACAGCCCACAACGTCCAGTTGTTAAACTATTTTTGTGATTTATTGCTTTCTAAAACGATTTTTGGTACTGTTATAATTTTCTACTCGTATACCAGTATTGTTTTTGTAAAATTAAAGCCATAAACCAAAACAGATTCCCATTTTCATTCACAGTTTTCGAAAATAAGAAAAAATTCAGATATCTTGGCTCCGTGATTGTTAGTTGCTTACTTTTGCTTATTCACATATAATCGATATTCTATCAATACTAATAAAAGGTTAAGCTTGGGCAAAGTGTCACTGTGCCTGCAGCGCTGACGTCACGCTCCAGGTACCCGTTGGCAGGCTACAACGGCCAGGGATGTTGCAGCCAACTCGAGGTTATGAGCGTTATTTAATAATAGTTCTTATTAGTCAAGAGATGAACTGACAAAACACTGAAAGAAGTGTATATATTGCGATTAAATTTAACATAGCTCTATTAATATTACTAGTTGTTTTTTATTTATTTATACTCGCCGTAATATAGATGAATTCGTTAAATTCTTTGCCCATAGATATGTAACATTAAAAGCTTTAATTTTCGATCAGCCATGTTGACAACTCTCATGCGACGTTACAGCAGAGTATATTAGTAATTTAACTTTAAAAAAATAGTTGTACTCATGAGCGTCATGTTACTGAAAACATTACTTAATGGGTATGACGGTAGTTCCACATTTACAGTGATCTATGCGGCTTGGACCAGGATTAAAGCTAATATTACGCGGCGTAACGTAAGTTCTTAAGATTTATTTTACTTTGCTTTCACTGCCGCAATATTACTGAACTTATTGTTTCAGATACATGTAACTAATCCCAACTATATCACGATGTTAACTACAGTCGGAATATGTACAACATTAGAAAATATGAGCATTATTCAATAACAGTTGTATTTAGTTAAGCAAATGGAAATTTTTACCTGGCTTAGAAGGTAGTTTACAATATTCAATGACATCATTCTTAACAGAATCAGTGAGCATCAAACGTTGGGTATTCCAATAATCATATTATATTTCAAAGTCTGACGGGTGATGAATAGTTTTTCGTTCAAAGAAAGAAAAGCAGTTCATCTGAGTAATTATAATAATAATTGATAAAACTGCGATCGAGCGCAAGCTCCCTACGCATCAATCTTTCTCATCCCCTCTTCCAACCTACTTTAGCCTTCAACTAATTTTACTTTAAATTTTTTCAGCGTTTTTAGTAAATTATTCATCATTTTTCTTGGCAATTTATTCCAATCCCTTACAACCTTTTCTACGAAAGAAAATTTTCACACACTTTTATGCCTGAAATCAAGTGTCAGCTTGCGGTCATGGTCATCTTTACCCTTACAAGCACCTCTCTTAATTTTACCACCAATATAGGCTTTCACCCTCCTTCTATCCTCCAATGAATCCCACTCCAGCTCCTTTATCATATTAGTTACCGATTGTGTTTTGCGGTAGTTTCCAAAGAAAAATCTGGCAGCCCTTCTCTGAACCAACTGCAGTATTTGATACCCAAAAGGCGGGTCCCATGCAACACCATCATATTCCAGCAGTGGTCTGACCAATGTTTTGTACCCCAATTTCCTTACTTCTCTAGTGCATCCCCTCATCACTCTTTCCAACAGGTGAAGGATTTTGAACCCTTTCGCCACTACCTGTCAAATGTGTCCTGCCCAGTTAAATCTATTATCAAATGTTATGCCTAGTATTTACATTTCGAGTCTTCAATAAGTAGCTCCTTCCCCACTTTATAATCATAATCAACCTTTAGCTTTTTATCTGTGTACCTAATAAGCTGGCTCTTCTTTGCATTTATCTTCATCCCATGTTGACTCACCCAGCTAGTTATCCGATCTAGACCACCCTGCAGCTGTCTACAGTCTTCTATTGTTTTGATCCTTTTATATAACATTAAGTAATCTGCAAACAATCCAAATTCTGACAGTAAACTATTAACACAATCATTCATTAGAATAACCAATAGCAATGGTCCCAATACACTACCCTATAGAACTCCCATGTTCACTACTACTTCTTTTGATATTGCATCTCCTACCCTAAAATTTTGCGTTATACTTTTTAGGAATTCTTCTACCCAGCAAATCACCTTTTTATCAACTCTAATAGATTTTACCATATTTAACACCATTTTATGGCTCACCCTGTCAAAGGCCATCAAAATATCTAGTGCTCCACTATCAACTTGACCTCTCCTGTCCATTTCATCAGAAATATCTTCCATATATCCTACTAACTGAGATTCGTATGAATATGCTTGTCAAAAACCATGTTGCTGACTTGAAACCCACTTAAGTTCCTCACAGACACGTCTGGTATTGTTGCATATTAATCTCTCCATTATTTTACCTGCTACCGTTGTCAAACTGATTGGCCAGTAGTTTTCGTCACCCTTCCTTCATGAACCGGAACTACAATCGCACTTTTCCAGTCATCTGGTAAACAACAAGCATCCAGACTCAATTTAAATAATGTTTCCAGATAAGGTACAACGTCCCTAAGAAACCTGTATTAATATTACCCACTCCTGCCCCTTTACGGTTTTTTAGATTCCCTAGATCCTTCATGATATCTTCATATTTAATTTCAAATTTTCTAATCTGCTCACTTCCAGGTTTGCGGATAGGCTCTTTTTCTGATATAACCCCTACTGCTCCTGAATTGTTGTCCTCACTGGTCTCACTGGACCAGTTACTTAATAACTCAGTTAAATCCTCAGTTACTTCTTCTCCATCCTTAACTATAATTGTCTTAACATCTTCTCTTCACCTCAGTTTCCTGATATAGCTATAGAAATTTCTAGATGCATTAGGCAGAGGTCCCTTGCACCAACTATATTCTTCATAAACTCATCCTTAGCCAGTTTCTTTGACGTTATTAATTCCTTGGTTAGTTGTTTCAAGAATTTCCCACTGCCTTGCTATTTCTTAACTCTGTTATTTTATCGTCTCACCAACCTCTTTAACCTTCTCACCTCCCTGTTATTGTATGTAGGTTCTGTACTTCTATTTATTTTCTGTTTGGGAATAAACAATCTTTCTCCCATTTTTTATTATTTCCTTGAACTCTTCCTACTTCGTCTCCACTGTACTTGTGCCATTCTTCCATTTAATGAAATTAATCCTGAAATATCTTTTCACTTAAAAAATTTGTGCCATTTTTTATAATTATATCTATTTCCCCATTTAATTCTGGCCACTAGTTTTCTGAATCCCCTTATATCCATCAGAACTGCATTGTGGTCACTTGTTCCTTTAGTTACTTGACACCCGATGTTTCAAAATTATTATTCAAAATACATTGCTAGTAACCAAAAGAACCAGCGGGTGACGAACAACTTTAGGAGAGACATGTTTGACAGTCATCGAAATCGTTAGTTTTACGACAACACGATGCCGAGAGGGACCATTAATATCAATCGTTGTATACTTGTTTAGGGCAACCTGACAATGACATCACCTAATGTATGTTAATGTATACTCTCCAGTGACTTGCGACTTTATTTTACTTTAAAAAATATATTCACTGTGGCAGAGTGTCGGTCCCCAGGGGAACTGAAAGGTCTCGATAGCTTCATTTTCTCGACGTGATAAATCGATCTCAAGATCTGACACTCCCGAGAAGTCATTCTGCTTGCGAAAAGAGAGACGGCCCTCGAATGCATTTCTCACTTTTGGCTGTCATGTGTCTGTAAGAAGCATATATATATATATATTGCAGCATGCAGTTTTATAAAAAGTTAGCACCGAGATTTAAATATACATCTACAGAAAGAACTTCGTAGAACTGTGGTTGGCAGAGGTTGCTCTACTGAATGTATTTCAATCCGTAATGGCACGAGGGAAGAGTGAATACATGCACTAGCGGAAATTAAAAGCGCTACGCTGAGACACGAATGATGGAATTTTAGGAAACTTTGAAGATATATCCAGAAGAAATGATAACAAATTGAAAAGGATCAGGCCAAATTTATTACCTTTCGATACAGTTGTCAGTAAGAAGTTGAGCACCTATACATTCGTGGATCTCTGTCGGCATTGAATCAATAAGTGTTCGGATGTCTTCTTGGGGTATGTCTCTACGCCTGCATGTCTTGAGCAGTCAGTTGTTGCACAGTTGGTGCTGGGTGACCATGTGATCTAACGTGTCTACTCCTGGCATGCCAGACATGCTCTATTGGGGACAAATCTTGGGACTGTGCTGTCCAAATTGTGATCGTAGCCCCTTCAAGGCTTGTGTTATGATTGCCACAGTATGAGGACGAGCATCATCCTATTGGAAGATGGGACTTGGATGGTGGAAATGAAGGTTATCTACAGTTTGCAATATCCCGTTCGCATAGTGGTGAGTTGTCATTGTGCCTTTAACAACTCATCGAAACTGATTACCTCCAAACCATCACACCAGTGGCTGGACTTGTCTGAAATCACAGCAGGGTAAGCCGTTTCTCCACTACGCCTGCGTAGTGCGTACTTGTTCTCGATCGTCACTGTACCAACGACAGAATCGAGACTCGTCTCTAAATATAAATGTACGCCATCCACATGTCAATCTGCATTTTGCATTACACCATGTTAGACGATGAAATTAAGTTAATGGAACACATTGCGTAGGGGAGTGAAAATCAGTTTCAAGCAGTTGGTTTACAATCGTTCGGGGGGCGACTCTCTCTGTAATCACTGCTTGGATCTGGCTTGCAGTCACCCGTCTGCCAGCAGCAGCCACCCACACAATTTAGCGGTCTTCACGTGCTGTTGTCCTTCTACACGGACCTGTGGCTGCTCTAGGTTTATTAGAGCCTTCTTTCGTCTACTATGTAACAAGTCTGTGTACTGACATTACACTACGGCCAATTCTTCGGGGGATTTCATGAGATGATGCACCCATTTTAAACACACCAATTCTCGAACCTCTCTCACAGTTAGACAACTGGGGGTGGAGGATCGTCACTCTTCACATAGGCATGCTTGGTCAACAAAAACGTGTTGACAAAAAGGTGTCATTTTACACCATACTGTTCACCAACTATACGTTGAAAACATCAATTTTGCACAATAAATAGCTCCGTAATTCTCATATTATTACAAGTAAAACTTTCAATTTTTAATAATTTAATACTATTTTTATGGGGAAACATGGGCAAAAATTTTATTCATGTTACACAACTCCGTCTGGGTGTTGCGTTTTTAGTTACCGCTAGTGTAGGAGCATCATTATGGTATCTTATTCCTCTGAACGAATTTCTTCTGCCACTAGAGGAAGACGCATTTGTTGCAACCTGAAACGTAAGTTTATCTTCAGGTGTTACTCAAAATACTGAAATGCAAGCTATTTTTTTTTATCTGCTTTAAGTCTCTCTAACAGCGCGATCTTTAGAGTCGGGAAAGGATGGGGGCAAGGAATGGGAAGGAATTCAGCCATGGCCTTTTGAGGAAGCATCCCGGCATTTGCCTGGAGTGATTTGGGAAACCATGGAAAACCCAAATCTGGATGCCCTGACGGGGATTCGAACCACCGTCCTCCCAAATGCGGCGCCAGAACGCTAGCCGTTACACCACCACGCTCGGTAAATGCAAAGCTACACTGATGATCCAAAACATTATGACCACCTTCTTAACAGCGTGTTCTTTTACTTTTGAAACACAATATAAAAACGATTCGGCGCATGGAACTTACTGCTTTACGCCTCGTCGACGACTAAGATCATTAGAAGCGGTATGGACGGGGGACAAGGAACGGGAAGGAATTCGGCCGTGGCCTTTTTGAAGGGAGCATCCCGGCATTCGCCTGGAGTGATTTGAGGAAACCATGGAAAACCCAAATCTGGATGCCCGGCCGGGGATTCAAACCCGCGTCCTCTCGAATGCTAGACCAGAGCTTTAACCGTTCACCCATCAGGCCATCACGCTCGGTGGCGCATGGAACCAGCATCTCGCTTTACAGGTTTCCGGTAAGAGCCGCGTGGAGCGCCACCTGTACCGCTGAGTCAGGGGCCTGCTGTGCTGATAGCGGTGTCGCCTTACTACGACTCGCATCTGCTCGCATTTGTAGCATATCACAGGGAATCGCTCTCGTCCATGGACGCTCCAATTCCACGTCAGCAGTATCTGGGATCATCAGTGACCTGTTAGAGTGGACCCTCTGACCCTGATAGAGGGGAAACACTTTACTAATGCGGAGTTTGTCATCAGTATTTCGCAGGAAGTAAAAGAAATGAATTGATTCGAGATAATGAAGCAGAGACTATGAGGAAAATTATACTCATATATTGGGCCGCTCTATCATGATTGATTCTTATCTAAATCGTCTACACAAATTTAAAGTGAAGGATAATTTTTTTATATACATATCTCGCCCGAGGCCCGTAGCATTTGCTACCTCCTGCTACGTGGTTAATCCGGTACTGTATCTCGCTTAGTTCTCCAGATATTGACTATCAAAAATTAGTCATAGGTGTCGTTCCTTGTGGCTTTGCGACGTTTTTCTTTTCTTTTAGGCCGCATTTCAACCTAACCACAACCGATAGGAAGTAAAGAAAATAGCCACCATGCATGTCCAGCGTGTAGTTCCTAGTGGATCTGACGAAATTTTGAGTCGTATTTAAACCTAAGCACCTCAATTTTCAGATACAATAACTCGAGAACTGAGTGAAATATAAAACAATAATGATAATAAAAAAATATTTTCCACAATTTCGATTTGTCAAGTTACATGAGAAACTATCATCAAATTGTGGTGTTACAAATACCGTTGAATTCCAGTATATTGTGGTTAAAAGAACACTGGCTTCACTGCTTTATTTGGTCACTAGAGATTTTGAATTAGAAGTAGAGGTCTGGTGACTTTGTGCTTAACGTGTCTGACTGGAGATCGAAAGGTTTCCGGTTCGAATCGCAGTATTGGATCGGATTTTCAAAGGTCCTTAACTCCAATTACGCCTCTAGCACAGCTTGCTATGTAATGTGAAGAACATTAGAATGCTTCAGTGGTTAAAGTGCTCATCGTTAAAGTATATGATTACCGGGTTGGGTTGAGGCGGCTACGATAGGAGAGGATTGTATAGCCAAGAAAAACCTTGTCACCAGGTTAGTACAACTACACGAACCTCTTCAGCTTTTAATGACATCGATGTCGATCGGGCGTAAAGGACATATGCAAAATATTAAAAATAAAATGCTGGTTGGCCAGATAGGGATTCGAACCTGTGTCCTTCCCGAAGTGAGACCAAGGAGTTACCACTCACCAACCGAGCTCGGTATAAGATTTCCCAGAAGATAAAAATACCTTGTTAATAATTATCTCTGGCGACCTTGCACAGGCAGATGATCGTCAGAGAAATTAAGTAGAATCCTATGATTGGAAATTTGTCCAGTGACCATCACAAGTCTAACACAGCTTGAGGAATACCTGTCGTACCGTTGTTTATGGAAATCTTGCGCAAAGGTTTACACCTACTAAGAAAAGAATGGAAATGGTGTTAGTTTCTGATCGTGGTTATCGTGTATTTAGGTACAATCAGAGGACTGTATTAGTGAACCTTGCTAGTATCTGCAGAAAGAGACAAATTTAATTGATCTGTGATAAAATTCTTCCTCCGAAGTTAATTTCCCTACCATCGATTTTCCCCTTTTTTTTGTACCCAGCTACCTTAGTTCTATTCGAATTTTCATTTTAAATTTTGATAGCGTTTTTAGTAAATTATTCATAGCTTCCATTGGCAATGTATTCCAATCCCTGACCCCCTTACCTATGAAAGAAAATTTTCCTACACCCTTGTGCCTGAAATCTAGTGCCAGCATGTGGTCACGATCATCTTTTCCGTTTCATGCACCTTTCGCCAATATCTTTCCAAGCCCCATCTCCAACATACTTGTACGCCTTGTACATTTCCAGCACTCTCTTCACCCTCCTCTGGTCTTTCAGTGACTCCCATTCCTGTTCCTAGTAATTCCTTCTGCAGTAATTTTGAGACACAAATCTACCTGCCCTTCTGTGCATCCACTCCAACTCGTGTATTTGATACCCAAAATGTTGTTCCCACAATACACCACCATATTCAAGCAATGGTCTGACCGAAGGTAACCCAATTCCTTTACCTCTCTGGTACACCCCCTCATCATTCTCCCCAACAAATGCAGGATTTTGAACTCTTTTCCTACTACGTGACCAATGTGTCCTGTCCAGTGAAGTTCGTTATCAAATGGACATGCCAAGGTCTTCAATAAGCAATTGCTTCCTCACTTTATAATCATAATCAACCTTTAGCTTTTTATCTGCGTTTCTAATAAGCATTTATGTTCATACCATTTTGACTTACCCAGCTAGACATGCTATTTAGATCAACCGGCAGTTGCTTACAGACTTCTACCGTTTTGATCCTATTGTATAATATTATGTCATCTGCAAACAACCTAAGTTCTGATAGCAAATCATTAACATAAACATTCATTATAATAACGAATAGCAATTTTGAAAGTACTAATTTGAACTACGTTATCAATTACTATTTCTCGACTATCAGTGCCCCTTGTTCTACATCTACATCTGCATATATACTCTGCAATTTGAAAAATTGTGGGTGGCAGAGGGTGCTCAGCACCAAAGCTAATCTCTTTGTTGTGCATTCCCATTCCGAATGGTACGAGGGAAAAAAGAATTCATATAAGAATCAGTGTGTTAATAGAGTTCTGTTTTGCCTATTTCTTTTTAGAACGCTTACCTTTGCAAATGTGGGACTTTGGAGTCATTGAGCGGAATGATGAAACCAACAGACGGGCAGTGTGGCTGTGTGGCCCTCCCAGGCCGTGTGAAGGCGATGACAAAGGGTGGTGAATTCCGGACATCAAACACGCCGCAGCCGGCATCCGTATTTTGACAGTTCTACCTGGGAGTAGCCCCGGGCTTCCCCAGGCTTTGTTCACCACTGTGCGGGAGTGGACACTACAACGGGCAACACCAGGAATCAATTTGAGCCGAGTTTCCACGCGGAGGAACGTTTTCATTCGCCGGGTGGACTTCACCATGTTTCAATACTGCGACGATAAAAGTTTATTTGTTACAGAGACTATTAAATGATTCGTTCCGCAGCCTAAGCTGCAATCTTTGGCGATCCGCTCTGATTTTTTTTTGCTGTCAGCAGTCTTTCGACTGGTTTGATGCAATCCTCCATCCCTTCCTATCTTGTGCTAACTTCTTCATCTCTACATGTCCCTTACAACCAACGTCTTCAATTATCTGCTTTATATATTCTAATCTCTGCCTTCCTCTACAGCTTTTACCTTCGACTGTTCCCTCCACTAACAAATTAACCAATTCAGCATAACTCAAAATATCACCTACCATCCTATCCCTTCTTTCTGTAAGCCTCTTCCACAAACTTCTTTTCTCATCCATCGTTTCCAAAACTCTTTTATTCAGTACTTTAGCTGTCCACTTAATTTTCAGTATCCTTACTGAGCGTGGTGGGTGAACGGTTAACGTTCTGGTCTCGCATTCGGGAGGACGGCGTTTCGAATCCCCGTCTGGGCATCCAGATTTCTGTTTTCCATGGCTTCCCCAAATCACTCCAGACGAATGTCGGGATGCTTCCATCAAAAGGCCATGGCCGATTTCCTTCATGTTCCTTGTCCCCAGTCCTTTCCCGCTCCTAATGACCTCGACGTCGACGAGGCGTATAGCCATAAGCAAAATTAAATAATAATAATAAATTAATTCAGCATCCTTCTATAGCACCACATTTCAAATACTTCAATTTTCCTTCTCTCTGGTATTTCTAAGGTCCATGCTTTCCTACCATAAAGTGCTGTACTCCACACATACAGTTTTAGGAATTTTTTTCAAATTCCTAGATCAATATCTGAAACTAAAAGATTCCTCTTTTTCATGAAGGTTCTTTTTTCTATTTCTATTCTGCATTTAACATTAATCCTGCTTCGGCCATCAGTTGTAATTTTACTTCCCAAATAGCAGAATTCACTTACTTCTGCAACCGCATCCGATCTTATTTTGATGTTTAATACCTTGATACAAAGCAGTTTGATATTGTTTGCTGAGAAAGCATTCATCTACAGGGAAGTAAGGCATATTGACAATTGCTTAGAAACTCAGCGCGATCGGGATGCAATTTAGGCATGCCGCGATGAATGGCAACGTAAAATTAATTGTAAAAACTGCGAGACAATGTGCATATCTGACAAATGGAAGCCGTTTATTCAGGAGTATGAAATCAATATCTCAGTCTTTGACATAATTGATTTCCTGAAGTATTTGGACTTAACATTATAAAGCAACATGAAATGGAACTTACACATTAACTCGGTCGTAGGTAGAGCTAATTCTAGGATGCGATTCATGGGTCGAATCTTGAAAAATTGTAATGCACAAAGGAGATAGCGTACATATCTCTTGCGCGTCCACATTTGGACTACTGATGTGCCATTTGGGATCCGTTTCGTAAGGGGGCGTCCATTAATGACGTGAGGTGTTTTTCAGGAATTTCGGATCCCTCTCCCCCTCCCCTCTGGTGAGACTTCGTGAGATTTGGTCGGACCCCTACCCCTCTAAAATGACGTGAGATTTTGAGGGAGACCCCTCCCGGTACCAATCGACCTAGCAACTGTCTGAGACCTTTGAGACCTTTTTTGGTCTCTTGCTCCCAAGAGCAGTTATACCCCCCCCCCCCCCCCGTAAGGTCGGTTTTTGGACCAAAATCCCCTAAATTCGACTTTCGCGTTATTTGTAGAGCTTTTTGTTAGCTCTAACATTTTGCAAGAATTTCAAAACCTCACGTGAGATTTTCGTTGACCCCTCCCCCCTTTCCCCTTGGTGAGGTTTCGTGAGATTTCGCCCGATCCCCCCCCCTTTCCCTCCATTTCACCTCACGTAATTAGTGGACGCCCCTTGACGGGTTGATTGACAGTACGGAGAAGAGCCGCTCTATTCTTGACCGCTTGCTACAGTCATTAAGAAAACGTCACACAACTGATTAGTAGACTGGGCTGGGAGTCTCCGGTAGGTAGACAACACACCTTTCGTTTGAACGTATTGGTAAACAGGCGTACTCCCAGCCACTTTCACTTACGAGTGCGGTGAAATATAGGGTGTTTCAAAAATGACCGGTATATTTGAAAATCAATAAAAACTAAACGGGCAGCGATAGAAATACACCGTTTGTTGCAATATGCTTGGGACAACAGTAAATTTTCAGGCAGACAAACTTTCAAAATTAGTTACAATTTTCAACAAAAGTTGGCGCTGCAGTCTGAAAAAATCTAAAGTACGAATATTCTAAGGAATAAACAAATTTTTTAACAGCAAACTTGTAATCTGTGAACAGCACACGCTTACAGCAGAAAGACGACTTACAGAATGGCGAACTCACAGCGCTTACTTCTATATCTTTCAAATCGCCTGCAGCGCCATGTTGTTGAAAATTGTAACTAATTTCGAAAGTTTGTCTGCCTGAAAATTTACTGTTGTTCCAAGCATATGGCAACAAACGGCGTATTTCTATCGTTGTCCGTTTAGTTTTTATTGATTTTTCAAATATACCGGTCTTATTTGGAACACCCAGTGCTTCGTCCGGCAGCCTGTTTGAGTCGCAATGACAGGAAAGATAAGATTACGGAATTCTGGTGCCTCAATGGTGCTTATATGAATTCTTTTTTCCCTCGTACCTTTCGGGATTGGAATGCACCGTGAAGAGATTAGTTTTGGTGCTGAACACCCTCTGCCATCCACAATTTTGTGAACTGCAAAGTAAATTTGTAGATATCTCAACTGTAAACTTCATTGCCTGTCGTTCTGCGAATTATAGAGGATACAATACAATACATTCATTTCCCATATATATCAATACAACAGATTAGCTCTGTGGGATGTGGAAAGTTGTCAGTTTACTAATAAACAATTACATAATAAAATAGATGTACACACCACAAAATGCACTGTCACAGAACAATATGTGCATCAACTTTGTCAACTGCATTTATAAAAGCTACTCGCAATTATTCAGTAGGTACCGGTGTCTTTGAAAAAAAATTCTTCGATGGAGCAGAAGGAGTTCTCAGTTAAAAATTCTTTTAATTTTTTACTGAGTTTAATCTGGCAGACATTTAAGATGCGTCGGGAGCTTATTGAAGATAAGTATATCGGGACCCTTTTTGAACAAATGACAGCAGCTTATAATCCTCGTGATTGTAATTTATACCTACAGTGCCATTATTGTGTATTTTTCTATTTGTTTCAAATAATTTGTATAATTTGAGAGTACAAAGGACACTAATGTGTATATATACTCTGCCACCAATGTTAAAATCCCTAACTTCTTCAACAACTCTCTGTAAGCTAACTCATTAAATATATTTCTTTTGGGCTCTGAATACTTTGTTTCTATGGATAGCCCCAGAATGCATCAGCCGCTTGATTTGCTATTAAATTCGCAGGGAGGAAGATTAGATTTTTATAATTATTATTGAAGTTGAGTATAAACAATCCCTTTCGAAGGAAAACTAGGAATTTTCCACTGCAATTTTTTTCTTAATTGGTGGGTGAACGTTATTCTTGAAAACTCGTTCCCAAGATCTTAAATGTTTTCTATGTTTAATAGCCTGAAACGTTCAAACATGGTTCAAAATGATTTTCTGTAATGTATTCTTCTCATATTTATTAATAAGAGCGTCAAAGGTTTCTGGATGAACTACTTCATTCCATTTTTCCGTAGTTGTTTCTTAAAGCAAGGAGTCATTATTAATCTGATTGTAGGATATTTACCGTAGTTGCACAGTACTAAATTTTTGTAAATAAAATTCCGTCTATAAACAACTATTGTGAATGTTTTATGTACTCCCCATTCGCGTTTCGCCCTTATGGTTTGGCTATCATCAGTGGGGACATACAGATAATCCTCACATGGCAGTCTTAAACTGCTCTTTATGCTCTTTTACAGACATGTATTTAGGAATGCAGTCGAAAGTTCTACCAAATATTTATTTACAAGCCTTTACTTAGTAACATCTGGCAGAATATTTGACTGCAACATTAAAAAAAAAGGTATGTAGAAGTACATAAAGAGCTGTTCAGGACTGCCATGCGAACATTACCCCCTTATCTCCACTGATGATAACCAAACCATAAGGGCGAAACGCATCTGTAAAATAATAATATAAATAAAAAACATTCCGCAGAAATTGAGTCTATAGACGGCATATTATTTACAAAATTTGAGATGTCACTATTGAAACAAGCCAATGCTTTTGTTTTTTATATCAATCTCAGATTTCGAAGGGCTCCGTATTTTCATTGATTCTTTATGGTGCTGAAACCTGGACCATCTACGCTGATGACAGGGGAAAAATAGATGGTTTCAAGAAGTAGTCGTATAGCAGGATGTTGCTAATCTTAAGGACAGAAAAGTGAAAAGGAGGCTGTCCAACACACACTACTAGCGAACCTGTACTACTTGGCTCTAGTGATGTAAAATTGAAAAGTGTCATTAGTAAGGGAAAAGAGGAGGGATTTCGATCGCGTATGAATGTCCAAGAGGGTTACTAAACAAGACTGAGAAGAAGACAAGCCAGCGAATAGCGTAATTATCCCAAGAATCAGTAGATCAACCTGTGAAAAAGGACGGGAAGCGGAATGAATAGCCAATAGAAATCTTGTCACCAGGTCATTACGACTTCACGGAATTATTATTATTACTAGTTTTAACGCCCATCAAAAAGAAACATTCGCGATTAAGTACGGTTACGTGTAAACTTTTTATGAGTTTTTAAAAAAACTTCATTGTTTCTTATCTTATGCCAAAAATATTCTTAGATTATGTTTTAACCCACTTCTTATAACTGATACAAATAGCGTAAACATCGAATACCCTTCTCCTTAGATGAATTTCTGCATCTAGTTGTCGTAAATAAACAAAAAACAACATGTAAATTTAAATAAACGTACTGTTGTAACTTTGAAACGTATGATTGCCTTGCATTAATTTTTTATTTATTTTTTTATCCCTGCTCTTCACATGTTCGTGCAGTTACTTCCACAACAGGCAATTACCTTTTATCTGGCAATCGCAATTACACCTTTAACACTATAAGTGCAAGAAGAATCAAGTTCAGTTATTTATTTTAGATTTACATTTCGTTTTAACAGTATATACGCAAATAATGTCAGTACAGTTATTCAATTGAATTTCGCTGATTAGCCAAGCAGCGCTGTGGTGGCAAGTAGTGTAACTAACACTTCGGTCATTATCGAGACTCGCCGAATGTTGCCGATCTATTGAGGTGAGCGCAATCTTCAGACAATGCATCTTATCAAAGAGGATTACCAGCTGATTTTCTCATATGACCTTGACTCACCTTGCCATATGGCATAATGTGGACGCCCTCTTAAGACGGAGCTGGAAGTAGCCGTTGCCCTGCCATATGCCGCGGTCGCCACCCCGCCCACCGCTAATCCCCCGGCCGCTCGACTTCGCCCGTCATTACGCGGTCGCTCATTTTCCGGTCGGCTGGCTTCGAAAGGCGGACCCGACCGCAGCGCAGTGGCGAGCGATGGGTTTTTAATAAACACTGTAGCCGAGGTCCCGCCCCGGGGACCGCAACCCTAAATATTCTTGGAGCTGCCCGGTGCCTACCCTCCGGCGAATTCCCTGGCGACTCTAACGCGGGGCTCTGAATTATTGATCCTCGTCCATCAAACGGCGGGCTCGGCCCGCACTCCGCAGGGGGAGAAAAAAGAGACAGGGAGAGGCTCGGCGCAGATATTAAATCCCGATGATGGAAACACGAAAGGCTGCGGACGCGCGTAATGCCCGACATTCGATCCGCGCGCCTAATTCCGCAGAGGGCCATTTATTTTCCGATTGGCTGCCGTGTCTTCGGAGCACCGCGTCGCGCCCTCCCCGAACATCCGATACGCGTCGCTCCCGCTCAGTCCTCGATTCTTTTTTCCTTTTATTATCGAGTAGTCTTTTTTTATTTGTACTGTTTCGTCCGCCTGGACGGAAGAGAAAACAAAAACGGCGGAACGCGAGGTAGATTTTTCGCGATGCCGCCGGGAGCTGTAGGTTACCGTTTTAATCCGTCACAGCCGCGTTTTGATTTATCGACTGCACAGGTCCAGGGACGCCACTGTGAGTCAACCGGCATGCTGATTTCAACACGCCTGCCATCGTACAACTGGACTTTCACGTTTCTACAGAACTGTCATACTTTAACGAGCAGAACTGTTTTCCGTTTATACTAAAAAAAATACTAATAAAACGCTACCTTTGCCATATTGTCATCGTGTCATTGTGTCCTTAACGGTGACGTCAAACGCCGCCAAAGATGTTACTACAAAAATGAAGTTATTATTATTATTATTAATTTAGTTGCGATGGAGCTAGCACCCCGGTGGCAGTTCACCCAGTCATTTTTTTTTTTTTTTTTTTATTCTGTTACAATTGGAGTGTTAAATTTTTCCCCCATTACTTTTACAATTTAAAAATTTTAATTTTAAATTTCTTAAGTGTTTTTAGTAAATTATTCATTTCCCTCGGCAATTTGTTTAATTCCTAACACCCTTACCAAAAAAAGAAAATTTTCCCACTCCCATATGCATGAAATCGAACGCCAGCTTGTGGCATTGGCCGTCTTTCCCCTTCCTTGTCCTATTCCTAATTCCAATATCCCTCCGAGCTCCATCACCAACAAATGTCTTGTACATTCCCAGCACTCTCTTCATCCTCCTCCTTTCCTCCAATGACTCCCAATCCAGCTCCTTTATCATATTAGTTACTGACTGGGTCTTGCGTTAATTTGACAAACAAATCTAGCTGCTTTTCTTTGCATACCCTCCAACTATTCTATAACCAAAATGTGTGTCCCAAACTACGCCGCCATATTCAACCATTGGTCTGATCAAAGTTTTGTAACCAAATTCCTTAACTTCTCTGGTACATCCTCAAATCACCCTCTCCAGTGAGAGAACGATTTTGTAACCTTTTACTACCACCTGCCCAATGTGCTCTGCCCAATTGAGTTTGTTATCAAACGTTATACGAAGATATTTATACTTAAAGTCTTCAGCAAGCAATTCTGACCACACCCTGCAATCATAATTAACCATTAGATTATGATCTATGTATCTAATAAGCTGTTCATGAATTTTATCTTCATTTCATGCTGACCTACCTATTTAGATATTCTATCCAGATCACCCTGGAGCTGTTCACAGTCTTCACCTGTTTTGATCCTATTGTATACCATTATATCATCTGCAAAATACCTAGATGCTGACCGTAAACCACCAACACAGTCATTCATTAGAATAATAAACAGCAATGGTCCCAATACACTACCCTGAAGCATTATAATGTAACATCTCTATTTAGTTAAGCATCAGCGTAAAAATGATTTTTCAAAACACTAAAAGAAATGTATGTTTCTCGTTTAAACTAACATAACAATAAATACTTGCTTTTTATTTACTTATAGATATTCGTTGGATGAATATGTTTTCGTTTTATTCGTTGTCTAGAGATATGTAAGATAAAATCTTTAGTTTTGAACAATAATGTGAATAAGTTCTAATTAGATATCACAGCAGTGGGCATGAGTAATGTTTTTAAAACAATAATCCCAGTTATTTTAATTACGCAGGTGACTACAAAATATTATCCCAAATTGGAAAAGCTATATTTACGAAACTTAGAAGGTTAAAATAAATTCGAGTTACAATTAAGAGTATATATTGCGTTTAAATTAACATAATTACAAATTATTAGTTGCTTTTTATTTATTTATATTCGTTCGATGCAGATGTTTCAATTATACATATTTGGTTAAGCAAATGGAAAGAAATGGTTTATCACAACATTCTGTTCTAGTACTTTCTAAAGAGAAGACACCTAGTTCTTATGCCTTTTTTAAATTATCTGGATATATGTATTGCAGTCCTCGGTTCTTGTGCAATTCTGGATCGCTATAATGGTGTCCACCTTTTCTTAAATGTTTTTTCTCTATTTATGTAATACCCTGTATATTCGTAAATCCAGCATTTAAAGATATTATAAACGCGAAATAAAATCAACCAACTTTCACTGAATTTCAAATGTTATCTATGAACTTGCCAGCGTTTTTTTATTTTCCCTGTGTATTTAAAAATGGATATTGGTAAATCTGTTTAGAATTAATCGAGTTCGATACCGTTTGACCGATCACTTTAAATTTGGGCACACATATGTATTTTTTCATGGAGAAGGTTTCTGTACTGCCCACTTTGTTGCAAATCGCCACAAAAACAAATAGTTAATTTGAGAACTGTCATTATCAAGTCACTAACTCAAAAGACTATCCTACTTCACAGACGATACCAAAGGTCTACCATGATCAGCATTTCTATCAGAATGGAATCCTACCTGAAAATAACTATGCCAATATACAATTCTAGCAAATGCTGTTTCTAGCTAGTAACTTCTCCACCTTGCAGCGCGAAAACTCTACCATAAACATCTATACTACGGGGATCTCTACCAACAGCAATATCTACCACAAATATGTCTACAACTTTTACACCATATC
Organism: Vandiemenella viatica; assembly: GCA_031002005.1. Lineage (NCBI taxonomy): Eukaryota > Metazoa > Arthropoda > Insecta > Orthoptera > Morabidae > Vandiemenella > Vandiemenella viatica. The sequence goes on from JARYHS010011408.1 coordinate 191,003,460, forward strand.
AATCATAAGCCTACTATTATCATGTCAAACAAATCTTAAACCTACCAAAATAAAACTTTACTAATCATTAACAAAAAAAAAAAAAAAAAAAAAAAAACTACCTTAAGTTAACTTTACCATTTTCTAACACACTACCAAGAAACTACCAGAATTTAACCCTAAAAGAGAAACTAAACTTATCTATGTATCATGCAATATTTTAGACATACATTTTAGTAAAAAATAAGAATAAACAATACATGTTCAATATTTTATAATAACTGAATTATTTAAATTTGTTTAAAAAACATTGTTAAATCCCTTTATCGAGATGCTTGCTTTACACTTCTAAAATGTATAAAACAATCTACTTAAAATTAGCAATGACTGATGACTTTTCGCTGTGATGGATTATTCTAATAAATAAATGAACAATACTAAAATTTTATCACTCCAAGAAAATCATTGATTTATCACGGAAAAAAAACCTAAAAAATGTGCTGTATGCCAAATTGAATTTTTGTGCTAATCATTTGAAAATATGCTAAATTTAGCCTCAAAATGCTAAATTGGCAGCACTGCTTCTCTGTGTTGTATCCTCCAGAGAGTCTCCTACCGCTGAACCAGCACTGCCAACATTAATATCTGATTCCACAGACTATGGAGGAAGGAAAAGAGACGAAATACCGCTAAAACTGTGAACCCTCCAGAAAACTCTTGGATCCTACTGCACATGCGCGGCGGCCATATTATTTTTTCTAAAACTTCGCGCTTTTAGCATTATGTTTGCTGCTCACAGTATTTCGAAGTATTTATAACGCCAGCTTGTGTTGCATAAACAGATCAGACAGAAAACAAAACTCGAATATCATTTCACAAGTTATCACTGTGTAATTACTGTTTCTGAAGTGTTTGATACGATATCTGCAAGAGTAAGCCCTATCATTATAGATTTAGAATGCCTGCAAAAAAAAAAAAAAAAAAAAAAAACTATTAACTACTCAATTCACTGCTCTCGGCATTATTTGCCAAAATTTGTTGGCGTAGTGTAGGCAGCCAGAATCTTACATTTTGCACATAATGGGTTAGCATTATTCAAAACGAATGTTGGAAGTCTAATTTAAGCTTCCGAATTTTGATTTATGGTAGCAACATAAATTCACTGATGCTGCTCGATAATTTATGTAGGCCTGTCTACTACTAGTACAATATATTCTGAGTAAGCCTACAGAAATTGACCATTACTATTAATATGAAGCACGCAAGTTAAGTTTCGTTACAAAACTTTGGTCAGAACATTGCTTGAATATGGCGTTGTAGTATGAGATCCACATTTTGGGTACCACGTACAGGAGGGGGTGCAAAGAAGGGCCTCTCAAATTTGTGTCTGGAAATTACTGTAGAACACAATCAGTAACCGAAATGATAAAAGTGCTGGAATAGATTTCATTGGAAGACAGGAGAAGGAGGAAGAGCGTCATGGGAGTGTCCAAGGCGTATATTGGTGATGAGGCGTGGGCAGATATTGGTGTAAAAATTAAAAATATTGCATGGAAGGGAAAAGATGACTATGACCACAAGATGGCACTCGATTTCAGGCACAAGGGTGTAGGGGTCAAAAACTGGAGTAAGTTACCAAGAGAATTGATGCATAATTTAGCAAAATTGTGAAACAATTTAAAGTTGCAATTTCTAGAGGGCAAAAGTAGGTGGGTACAGGAAAGGGGGAAATTGGATTTGTAGAGAAATTGCCACCGGAGCCTGCACTCCATCACAATTAAATTATTATATTTTTTAAAAAAAGTTAACATCGCGAGACAATGAAACTATTATTGTACGTGCGTTAGTCCAATTGCAATTCCCACTGAAGTTATACGTCGTTTGTCGACATTAATTCTGATAATTTATGCTAAGCGAAGTAGGAATCCTGATATTGGCAAAGTTGTTGCTCAAAATGTAGTTCGCAATTAATTTAATGTGTTAAGGTGCGAGGGCAGCACTATCACAACCGTGGGGCCGCAATGTGATGCTTGAGATATTCTAATGTAACTCGACGAGACAAATGGAAAATCAAGAGTATAATTTTTTTGACATTTCCCTTAGTTCTCGAGATATTGACAGGTATAGTTACTTGTGCCTTTGGTGACGTTTCTATTCTGGTTCAGGCTGCGTTTCAGCCTAACCACAAGCGATAGTACAAAAATAATACATCCACTCTACATATCCAGCGTGTAAGTGCATTGTGGCTTTGGCGAAATTATTTTTTGGTCCAGGCCGCATCCCAACCTAACCACCTCAATTTGGAAACAGTATATCTCGAAAAATAAGCAAGATATCGAAAAATTTTATTCTTTCCTATCGAATTGTCTCGTCGTGATATCATGAAATTTGAATTTGACGAAATTTGTCTTCTGTATTTCTATCAAAACCACCTCACATATGAGACAGTATATCTCGAGAACTAAACAGGATATCAAAAAATTTTATTCTTTTTTTTGTCTCGTCGATTTACATAATAACCCATAATCAAACTGCGGCGGCAAGGTTATCGTAGAATCCCCTAAGAGTATGTGCGCATATTCCCCGTTTTTCTTGGGAAATCCAATATGACGACCTCCCCTCTCCACTTCACTCCTCCTGGCTTCACTTCAGTGAGTGGTGAAAGTCTCTAGCGTCATCTCCTCTCTTTTCTGTGCTCCATGCCTTATAATTTTGAGTTCTTATTATTATTCATTTAATTGCGATGGAGCTAATGCTCTGGTGGCAATTCCCCTAGTTATCGAATTATCTCTTTTTATATTATTTTTATAAAAAAATATTTTGTCATTGAAGTGTTAAGTTCCTCAACCAATTACTTTTCCAAATTGTTCATTTTAATATAAAATTCCTTAGGCGTTTTAGGTAAATTATTCATCACTTCACTTGGTAATTTGTTCGAATCGCTGACACTCTTACCAACAAAAGGAAATTTTCCCCCTCACTTATGCATGACATCGAGCGCCAGCTTGTGGTCATGGTAGTTTTTCCACTTCCAGGCATTATTCCTTATTATTCGACCAATACCAACATATGCCCTGTACATTCCCAGCAATCTCTTCACCCTCATCCTATTTTCTAATGACTCGCAATCCGGCTCCTTTATCATATCAGTTACTTACTGGATCCTGCGATAATTTGCACAAACAAATCTAGCTGCTCTTCTTTGCACATCATCCAACTGCTGCGTTTGATGTTAAAGTTCTCAATTCTATTGAAATTATTGTTTCTGTTATATAATCCGATAACTTTGAAGTGAACTGGTAATATGAAAAGTGACTCGTATGTATTTGTATTAGGTATATGTAAATATGGGTGTATGTATGTATGGCGTATATAGGTATATAAAGATGCAACACTAAGTATAATGTACTTTGACTGTATGGCCAGCAGGCCAAGTATGAATAATACAGTATATATATAAACTTTTTTGTGTCTGTAAGTTTGGTTGAGTCGCAGTTGAACGTAATACTCGAGGAGGGAACACAGAGAGTAAAAATAACCAGAGTTCGGAGAAAGTCTTTGCGAGTGGGCGAGATGATCCCTCTCTGTGTCGGGTGATAATTCCAGCTGAGCCGGCGCACAGATATTGGCCTCTCTGCCACTCGTCACCCGCCCCGCTATACCGCCAGAGCTGGAGGCCTCGACTTCGACTGCTTGCAGTACACTGTTGAGCCAAAACATAATAGCGTGTTGATCCATCTTTGGAACGCGATACAGCAACTATTTGGCGCGGCGTGGGTTTAACAAGTTTTTACCGACCATCAGCTAAAATTCGGGACTACCTCCGCTCAGAGTGCCTGGAATTTACAGCATCCCGTGCGAGTGTGGAAAGTGGTACATCGGTCAAACTATCCGCACTGTACAAAACCGGTGTGAAGAACAGAAACGCTATCTTCACCTGGGACAGTATAGCAAGTCAGCGATCGCCGAGCATGTGTACAACCGTGGCCACAGGGTTGACTTCAACAACGTTACGATATTGGCTAGGACCTCATAATTTTGAGATTCCATAGTCAAAGTGATTGAAATTCGTTTGGCTGATGCCTACAACAGATATAGTGGGCTATGTCTTAGCGAGACATGGAAACCAGCCTTGGCAACTCTACGCAGAGAGGGTGGCAAGCATGTTCAGCATCCGCCACAAACGGCTCAATATTAACTTCCTCGGCCCGCAACGAACACCTGTAGCCCCGCCCACTCACTGCAAGCTAGTCGTCGAAATATATGGTGATTTCTAAACACTATCCGGTGGTACATCCGTGAATTTATTTCAAGCATACGCCGGGAAAGTGTGCGTTCTTACAAGTTGTTGGTAGCCTTCCGAAGATATCTGGCACCAGCTGTCTACCTACAGGTCAAGCAATTCCCTTAAGTTACGGTTTGTGGACGTAGAGCTGGCGTCCCAGATGTGTCCTGTCGGGTTGACATCAGGCGAGTTTGGTGGCCGAGACATAACGTGAGTGGACAGTCATGCTTCAACACTGTATCACGATTCTGACCTTGTCACATGGACAGTTATTCTGCTGGAAGATGTCATCAGCGTCGCGGAAGACATGAAGTGTAAAGGGATGCAGGTAGTCCACAAAAATATTCACATGGTCCACAGCTGTCATGTTGCCTTCGATAACTACGACAGGTCCCATGGAAGCCCAGGTGTGTCCCGCTTACCATCATACTGCCCCCACCGGCTTACGTCCGTGACATCCTGCATGCTTCAAACAGCTGTTCGCCTGGAAGACGGCGTATCCGGACACGACCACCAATCTGCTGGAATAGGCAATGTGATTCATCAGACTAGTTGCCACGTTTCCATTGATCCACGGTCCAATCTCGATGAGCTCGTGGCCAATACAGTCGTACTTGACGATGTCGTTGGGTCATCATGGGAACACGTAGGGGTCGTCTGCTACGGAGCCCCATGTTCAGCAATGTGCGCTGAACGGTGTGCTCCGAAACGTGCCTGAATCAGCATTGTGCTCTGCCACAGATAGCACCCTAACGTGTTTTACGGAGCGGACAAGCCTCCGACCTCCATGTTCTGTGCTGAGGCGTGAACGTCCACCACAGTATCGCCTACTCGTGGTTCCACTGTCCTTCAACTTCTTTGCATAAATGCTCACTACAGTAGTATGCGAATAGCCGACGAGCCTCGTCGTTTCCGAGATGCTCGTTCCCAGACACCGGGCCATAACAATCTGCCCTTTGTCAAACTCACTTAAGTCAGTTTATCCCATGGAGGAAGGAGATATATGCAGGAGAAGTGAGGTTAAATTGGTGAAGCAGGCTCGCGCATGCGCAGTGGCGGCAGCGGCGATATTGCGCTTCCAAACAATTGCCATGTTCCCAGTATATCCCGAAAACTAAGCAAGATATCGAACAATTTTATTCTTTATTTTCGATTTGTCTCGTCGTGTTACATAAGAATCGATCATTAAATTTGACTTTTGCGAAATGTTTCTTCTCCATTTCAACTCAAGACACCTCACTTTTGATACAGTATATCTCTAGAACTAGGTGAGATATCGAAAATTTTTATTCTTTATTTTTCATTTGTCTCGTCTTTTTAAATAAGAATCCATCATCAAATTTGACTTTGACCAATTTTTTCTTCTGAATTTCAATCAAAACCATTTCACATTTGGGACAGAATATCTCTAAAACTAAGCAGGATATCAAAAAAATTTATTTTTCATTTTTTATTTGTCATATCGAGTTACATAATAATCCATCACCAGATTGCGGCGTCACCTTTATCCTAGAGTCCCCTTGAGGTTTTTGTGCATATTCCCTGTGTCTGTATGGAAGCGGCCATGCCCCCTCCACTCCGGGCATGCCCCCCCCCCCCCCACTCCTCCTCCGCACTGCTTCACTTCAATGCGCGGTGAAGGTCTCTTGCGTCGTCTCCATATATTTCCTTCATCCATGGTTTATCCCTCCATTTTTAACACGTATCGTCGGTAGAATATCTCCTCAAGCGTTTCTGCTTTGATGAATTAGTTATCTTATTGCATGACTTACCCAAAACGTCACTAGACAACATTCAATCTCGCAGTGGGCAGTGGTCATAATGTTTTGGCTCAACAGTGTATATCGAACCAACGAGAATCAGGCGGGCAACCTGTTAAGATCACACACAATGCAAATATCCGATCATCATCTCATATGTCTGTTTTATCGTTGCAGATAGGTATTTTTTTTAAAATAATTTTTATAATTTAGTAGGATGGCGTTATCTCGAAGGTTCAAATACTGCGTGAGAGTGAGTGGCAGCATTTATAAAATTGCTCACAATGCCCATCAACCTGCATTCTACAAGACATCCTTAACGCCGGTAACAACGCTGCAAAAGTTGCTTGCTTATGGTTAACTGTAATATGAAAGATAGTATAACGGCTCACCAGACTCAGACCTTTAATGAATTTTAAGAATTCTGTATAGCAAGCTGGGAGTTGATTAATTATGGTTTTGTATATTTTCCGTGTAATTAATTGTGAATTTGTGTAAATGAACATTACTTTATGGAGAGCAGTTATGTAAATACTGTTTAATATGTTCAAGGACACTATTAAGAATGAAACATTGATGAAAAGTTTGTAATTATAAGTGTTGATATGAGCTGCGATGTTGTGACGCCAATTTGCGACGGTTTGGACTGATTCATGTAGATAATTTTGTGTTTAAATATATGTAAATATATTTAATTTTCATTTCCATGTGTTTCGTGATGATTGTGAATGATTTTGTATTAATTCTGATTGTTTTTGCATGGATTTAATTGTTTAAGTATTATTAGAATTCGATAAATGTTGGTCGGAACTTTTTGATCAATTCTGGATGTTTCTAAAGTGTTAATTTAGGCGCGCAGAGATGGCAAGCAGAGAGAGTTGTCAGTGAGTAGTTCTGACAGTGCGTGAGATTAATCGCTGGAGCATTTATTTATGTTTGTACTTAATATCTTTGGATCGAAACTACGGCTTTTGTATAATGTTATTATTTACTGATCAGCCAGAACATTATGACCACCTACCTAATAGCCGGTATGTCCGCCATTGGCACGTATAACAGCGGTAACGCGTCTTGGCATGGAAGCGATAAGGCCTTGGCCTTGGTAGGTCGCTGGAGGGAGTTGGTACCACATCTGCACACACAAGTCACCTAATTCCCGTAAATTCCGAGGAGGGGGCGTGTCACCTGTCAGAGTCGTATCTAGACCTATCTGGGGTCCCATGTCACTCCAACTGCACACGCCCCATACCATTACAGAGCCTCCACCAGCTTGAATAGTCCCCTGCTGATATGCAGGGTCCATGAATTCATGAGGTTGTCTCAATACCCGTATACGTCCACCCGCTCGATACAATTGGAAACGAGACTCGTAAGACCAGGCAACATGTTTCCAATCATCAACAGTCCAATGTCGGTGTTGACGACCCCAGGCGAGGCTTAAAGCTTTGTCTCGTGCACTCAGCAAGGGTACACGAGTGGGCCTTCGGCTCCGAAAGCCCATATAGATGATGTTTCGTTGAATGTCCCAGCACTGAAATCCTCAGCTATTTGCAGAAGGGTTGCACTTCTGTCACGTTGTACGATTCTCTTCAGTCATCGTTTGTTCCCGTTCTTGCAGGATCTTTCTCCGGCCGCAACGATGTCGGAGATTTGATGTTTCACCAGATTCCCGATATTCACCGTGCCCTCGTGAAATGGTCGTACTGGAAAATCCCCAACTCATTGCTACCTCGAAGATGCTGTATCCCATCTCTCGTGCGCCGACTATAACACCACGTTCAAACTCACTTAAATCGTGATAACCTGTCATTGTAGCAGCAGTAACCGATCTAACGCCTGCGCCAGACACCTGTTGTAGCCGACCGCAGCGCCGTATTTTGAGTATTTACATATGTCTGTGTTTGCATACGCATGCCTATATCAGTTTCTTTGGCTCTTCAGTGTATTTATTAAATATTAAAACAAGTAAAAATCGTAACTGCGTACTTGTTATGGCCCATCCGTTGCTATACCCTGCTTGGGGTAGCTAACTGGATACTTGACTCTGGAACCTAGAGATCGCTCGGTCAGGTTGAGCTGGTTGAGATACCTCTTTGTACCTCCTGCGCTGTCCTCCCCTCCCGTTTTTAATGAGTCGCTCCTGACTCTGCAGCAGACAATCGAGCGGCGGCGGGGTTAGCGACGACATCAAAGGATTCCGAGCCGCCGGGGAAGTGACTCGATTTGTCCGCTAAACGGCAATTTGAAGGAGTCTGCGCATATGCGGGACGCCCGCTTTAAAAAATTCAATAACCGCTCATCGGACGCGATGCGATTACCGAAATTAGCGGCAGCAGCGGAAAACCCGCGACCGCCTTTGTTCTTCCTTCAGCGCAGAAGCCATCCGGGGTCTCAAACGGTCAGCGCGTTGCACATGCTACCGCTCAACCAACTGCCCACCTTCAAGGAAGTTCTTTGTTTTTCTAATTACGTCCTGGCCTAGAAGTGTAGACATATTTCAGATCTCACTGTTTCATAATCTTTCAAGACATATTTTTTGTTATGTTTTCTGTTCTGATTTTTGGAGTGAAAACTTCTATAGGTAAATCTATGAATTCGCGTCACCGACATGCAATGACGTGTGGCGCGTATTATATGCGCGTTAGACGCTTTTTGGGACACAAAGTTTTTGTACGATTTTGATGGAACTTTGCATATGTATGCTCTAAAACAAATACAAAAATAATGTTTACGTTTGATTTACACAAACCGAAACCCTCTCCTCCTTCCCCTCCACCTTAATTTCCGTCAATGTTGTTCATACAAACTCACAGTATTTAATCCAGTTTTGATAGTACTTAACACAAATATACTTCGAAACTAGGCAGCCTGGTAGCTCAGCAGTTAAGGCGCTTACTTAAGTTTCTCTCTCCGGTTGTGGGTTCAAATCCCGTAGTGAGTAGGGATTTTTAGGATTTTTATTTGATTGTATGAGATACGCCAATATTTTTCGTGGTTATGATTCTACGTTAAATTGCAGGCGCCTAAGGAAAGGAATTGGTCTTCCTTCATCCGACACAATAGCTTGGTATATCTCCTTCCGGAAGATTCGACCAACCTTCGGATTGTAGACTAAGTTAGGTTTCTATTTTTTGAAGTGAAGACTTGTTTAGGCGCATGGGCGATTCTTGGGTGGATAAAATCTTATGAGTTCACGTCACCAGGGTGCTAGTCTTAAAAGTGTATCTGTTGTGGTCTGGTGGCTCAGTGGTTAAAGTGTCCTACTGGCAATTGAATAGTCCCCGGTTCGAATCCCTGTCTCAGCAGGGATTTATATAGACCCTTAACTCGACCTACACCTCTGGCACAGCTTGCTGTGTAATCTGAAGTACGCCAGAACGCTTCCGTTGTTCGGACTCCACATTAAACTGTAGGTCCCCTGTACCTGATAGCACTACCGGGTTAGGTCAAGGCGGCTAAGACAGGGCTGGAATGAATTACGTTCACATTGAACTATTATTGACTAGCGTAAGCCTGAAACCCGTTTTTTGCGTATCGTCGCGGGCCTAGAATAGTTCCAGTATTTAAGGTCAAAGATTATGACAGGTTGACCTGATCTGACCAAATACGAACCTGACCTGTCATTCAGCCTTAGGGTGAATAACGTATAAAACACGGACAGAGATGATCACGCTATCGTATAATTATCTCAAAGGTCGTAGAATCGAACTTAGTGAAATACAGACTTGACTTGTATTTGGCCCTTAAAGTTTACTTTGCGAAATTGGAAGAATTGGTGTTTGCTTCGAAAGCATCCCGTTGTCGGGGAAACATTCGGAATGTAATTTTTGATCATAGTACAGAGAACTTAATACCAATTCCACATTATTAAACAATTGAACATCTCCGAAGAAATGAATTGCCAGAATACTCGAATCGGTAACATATTTGGCCTGATGTCCACTTTAAACAATCTAATAACTCGCATACTGCTAATATCATCAACGCAAGTTATCAGTAAAATACGCGAAAAGCAAATAAATCGTGTTGTACAAACTTTGATCAAGCAACAACATTAGCGAAAATTTTAATTAAATTGAAATTTAGCCTAGGCCAGAATCATAATTAGCATACGTGGTTACAACAGAGGCCATCGGTAATTTATGATTTTTTAAGTTTTGTATGTTGCTGTCATTAACAAAATGTTATTGAAAAGCAGTTCCCCGATTTTTTAAACTATCAGATGCTACGAAAAACAAGCTTAATGAATATATTATGGCAATTAATTTGGTAGCAGTTGCTTAGGTACAAAATTGTGGACATAAACTGGAATTTCTTCTAATGATATCTCTGGTCGTTGCTATTTGCGAGCGAAGGCTGGCACGTGATACCGTTCTGCAGCCAATAGCTATCAAGGTGTGTGAGTGAACTTAGGAAATTATACATAAAGTAGATTAGTGTATATATAGCTATAAGTATGACGTGTTACGGGTGTGATGTTCATAATTTTAGGTTTACACTTCTGTCGACAAAACCCAAAGACTGCCAATATTTTTATTTTTTATTTTAAATTTTTTTTTTTTTTTTATGCTCTACCTTCCTTAATTTTTTGTTAATTTTACTGCAATAGTTGCATCAATGATTTTACCTCAACTAAACTTTCCAAATTTAATACACTTTTGTTCCGCAGTTTTTCAGGTATTACAAATTACCAAACGTATCTTACATACACGTAACCATTATGTAAATAACCTTTGCACTGAAGGTCCAACTATTTCCATGATAACTTTAGCAGCTTCCTTCTAGCTGCTCCCGTATCCTGCAGCCGTCTTAATCACGTCCTCCTACTCCACTAATAATCACGTGCATCGTCTTCTCCTTGATCACGGGCATGCTGCACCAGATATATTCATTGCTGTTAGAGATGCTCTCAGTACTGCCATTAACATACGATACGTGCAATTTATAACGTATGTAATCAACCAAATTTTTTATATTTACAGAAATTTGTAGGCTGACGACACACAACTACAATCCCCATCACTGTAGACGATAAACACAAGTGACCCCAGGATACAGCCTTGGAGGAATAACTGTCTTCATGCCGGTCACCTGGTATGGCTAGCATCCTCACTTCCATTTTTATTTGGTATGGTGATTTTATTTCAATCCAAATTCGATGATTCCCCATTTATAACACACACACACACACACACACACACACACACACACACACACATATATATATATATATATATATATATATATATATATATATATATATAAGTACAGAATAGCAATTATTTACGCAAAGATACTGACAATTTTTTTCTTTATTGTCAGATGTTTATTAACCAGCATAAAAAACTTCTTAATAGGAAATTTTTCCCCAGAGAAATTATATGACAAATAAGCGGTTTTGTGATAACAGGTACTCTACGACTGAACAGTTACGTTTATAACGCTATGGAATGATGCAAGTTCGACCACGATCAGATTTAGGTTTTCCATGATTTCTAAATATCATTAGAGCTAAATACCGGGATGGTTCCTTCAAAAGGTCATTGTTGACATCAATCCCGTTCCTTCTCTCCAAATCTCTTCAGGCTGTAATGACCTTGAAGTCGAGGATCTGCTAAGCTTTGAGAAAGAAAATTACCTCTTCTAAGGCGCAATAAGGCGGAATGGCAGCTGCATACTATCATTACTCTGCGTTAGATCTTCGTCTCATTTGTTTATTTCTCCTTTGGTGAACCTCAGGAATTACCTCGGTGACTCCCACAAAGCAAGTGCCGAGATTAATAGCGAGGCATTACCGCACTGCAGTGTGAGGAGTTTCGACTGCCAACCAGTCCCACAAATCAGCTGCTCTGAGTGGCAGCGTAAACCAGTCCCGGGACAACTCACATGGCGACTCGTTTGTCAGGACTGCGCCCTGTTCACGGCTGAGTGGCTGCGATACACAACACTCCAAGCCTCCGCCAGTGTGTAGGCTCAACTTGCATCATTTTTACGTTTGCTATAGCGGACAAACTCAAAACAAAGTACCAAAAGATCCAAGTGAAGCTCGTGAAGAGCATGAATTGAGAATCAATACAGCAAAAACAAAGACTGTGGCGACTGGTAAACGAAGTAAAATGAAAAATGTTAAGATAGGACAATCTGATATCAGCCAAGTAAGAGACTTCAAATATCTTGGAAGTACAATCACTGAGGACTTACAGTACCACCAAGAGCCAAAAACTAGCATTGCCGTAGCTAAGGATGCGTTCAATAGGAAGAAGAGATTATTAACCGGAAAAAAATAAACCTCTGAGGAAAAGACTGGGCAATGGGTCTTTATGGGGCAGAGACGTAGACACTGAGGCGAGAGATGAAAAACGGTTAAAAGCGAATGAGATTTAGATGAGGAGGAGAATGGAGAGGATAATCTGGATGGAAAAAGTGAGTAATAATGAAGTGCAGGAAAGGGTTGGTGAAAAACTGAAACTACTCCAAATCAATACAGACACAAAAAGAACTGGATGGGACACTTGCTGAGAGGGGAGTGCTTGTTAAGAGACGCCTTGGAAGGACTAGGAAAGAGAGAGGAAGCAGGACGGTACAAGATCATAGGTAATATCAAGGGAAACGGAAACTACATGGACATGAAGAAGAAGGCAAAAGACAGGAATACATGGAGAGCCGCCAAGTAAAAACATGTCTGAGGGTAGAACACTGATGACGACTCTTATTTGTGGATACGTCTCTTGTTGAGTGTACTGCGTTTCTGAAACTAATTCATGGAACTATTCCATTCATGTGAAGTTAAATCTTTCCGTATAAAAAATATATCCAGCGAGGTAGGATATAAGTGCTTGTTTTGATAAAATCCAAGAAGTGTTGGAAAACACCGCTATTGTTTAGAACTCCGTAAGATTTGTCATTACCACGGAGACTCGTGTTTAAGTCTTTTGCAGAGTTATTTTGTTATACGCTTCACCAATTTTTTTGGCAATATTTTAATTGTTGGGGCAAAATATTTCAGCGTGGCACTAATTTTTGAGCGTAATATTTATACCACTTCAAAAAAAAAATCAAATTTATTTACTTTTTTTTCTTGGATGAGTAGAAAAAGTGAGAAACTACGTTAACATTGAATCATGTGCAGTCTAATTATGAATTGTTCAGTGGAATATAAAGCTTGTATGTAACACATACGAACTCAAGCGTGCTAAGAAAACCATAAATAGACAGTAATTTAAGCCAACACACTCTTCATACTAACAGAAGGCAACATCTACTGATCTATATACGTTGATCTCCCTTAATGCTCTGGTTTCATATTCTGAAGGACGCGGGTTCGAAACAAAAACCAGTCAACCAGAATTCGGTTTTCTCGAAATCACTCCATTCAAATGTTACAGTGATTCGTTCAAGAGGCTACGGCCGAATTCTTCACGTTTGTAAAGGAAATACACAACGACTGGGGGAAAAAATTGATCGTAATCATAATTCTGTTATTATGAGTGTAATAATTTCTGCGATAACAATTACTAATCGTACTGTGGAGAATCTGTGACAGGCAAAGAATAATGCGACCAGATGTCAAAGAATAAAGGAGAGTCTAGCAGGAGGCGAAAAGAGAGACAAGAAATGTAATATCGTTGTCCAATGGTTGAAGGATTAATTTGCTGAAAAGGCAGCTTGAAGAAATAATGTCGAATAATGATACGGTTAATAAAGATTGTAAACGACTGCGACCACCAGGGATTGTAATGTATTACATACAAACTGGTGGCTCATTTTCCTCTATTAGTGATAATATTGATAAATAAATACTGTCAAAGCAACAGGAAAAATGATTACAACTTCCAGATATTTTACCAGCTTCACTAGGAATTCACCGTGGATCAATACAACCAGTTCAAGACGAGACATTTGAAGCTGTACGAGACCATTCAGAATAATAAGTAAAAAAAAAAACACGAACACATAAACGGCAGATTCTATAATATATAATCGAATCGTCGAATCGCATTAATGTTAAAATTAAGTCCATTTCAGAATCAACGGTTTAAACAAAACAAACTGCCAAAAAACAATGTTTACAAAATGAAATTTGATCACTTTATAGCAAGAACGAGCAACTAAATAGAGGTCTATACAAAACACACCTTGCACTAGCTAACACCATCAGTAATCCGGCCATACTGAAAAGCAAGATTGAGAAAATTGAACTTTTCACAACAGAATCAATTCTTAAAATACAACACATACAGATAAAACTAGAACTATTAAAACAGAGACACATGAAAAATAGCCAAAAATTCTTAAATGAAAACTCACCGGAAACAAATAAACGAATAAAACTTTAACTGCTTAGGTAGTGTTTATTTATGAGTGTATAAACTTGTCTCGAAAAGAATAGTTGAGTAAATGTACGATTGAGGTATAAATGAGTGTTCAAAAGTGGGCATCGAAGTGAATAGTATTGACTAAAAGATTTAAGACTCAATTAACGTAGGCAATAGGAAAGATTAAGTATATTTTTTTAAGGTGATTGGAGTATATAGTGTAATATATAGGGGAGAACCTACATTCAACGACTTCTAAGATACAATAGAGGACAAAAAATGTACTCCTTCTAGAAGGCAAAGAAGTTGTAAAAATGTTAAATGAACAAGATATTGTATTTGTAATAAGACATAATTTAAGGGGAATGTCTATGCATAATTAGGTAAAGTACAAATTAAACAAATTGACCAATTTAACAAATAAAACACTGTTCAACACACTCAAAATACCCCCACACAAGAAAACTATAACTCACAATAATAACGAACCCTAAATAATCACAGCGGCTGACGAAAACAGAGAGAGAATTAAACAGAAGATAAACAGAGATACAATAACACAAACAAAAACGTAAAAAGATTGGCAGTACTGCATTTATAATCATAACAACACAGGTAAACATGCTGTGTTTAACATAGAAGTACAACAACAAGTGAAAGGCTTGTAAATAAATACTTGGCAGAATATTCAACTAAAACTTGAAAAATAAAAGGCTAAATAGTGATACATGTATAAGCAGGCCTCTTAAATGCATAAAATGCTGTTCCAAGCCGCCATGTGAAGATTATCACCATAACTGTAAGTACAGTGTGTGTATATAGATACTAATTTATGTTATATTTAATGATTGTTATGATACACAAGTAAGAATATACATTTACAGCTGCTGATGATGCCACTACCATAAGGGCGAAACGCGTCTGGTGAATAAAACATTTAAAACAGCTGTTTGTAGACGGCATTTAATTTATAATAGTCTGTTAGGTAAAGTAAGTTAAGCTAAAATGCTATAACCTTATTCTAGCGTTGGTAACTTTATACGTTTCTCGCCCCCAGCTCTTTTCCGTCTTTAACGACATCAACGTTGATGAGACGAATAGCCACTTTTTTTTCTGCCATTAGTCTCTGGGCTGGTTCGATGCAATACTCTATCCCTTACTATCTTATGACAACCTACGTGTTCAATTATCTGCTTCATATATTCTAATCTTTGTCTACCTCTACAGTTCATTCCTTCGACTGTTCCCTCCACTAACATAACCAATCCAACACGTCTAAAAACGTAACCCGCCATCCTGTCTCATCTTTCTGTAAGACCCTTCCACCAGATTCTTTTCTCAACTAATATTTGCAAAATCCGTTCATTTCGTACCTTATTTGTCCACTTAATTTTCAGCATCCTACTATAGCACCATGTTTCAAATGCTTCAATTTTCCTTCTTTCTGCTTTCTTGCCTCGCATTCGGGAGCACGTGGGTTCGTATCCCCGTGTGAGCCTCCAGATTTGGGTTTTCTCTTTTCCCCAAG
Organism: Vandiemenella viatica; assembly: GCA_031002005.1. NCBI lineage: Eukaryota > Metazoa > Arthropoda > Insecta > Orthoptera > Morabidae > Vandiemenella > Vandiemenella viatica. The sequence continues at coordinate 191,019,327 of JARYHS010011408.1, forward strand.
TCACTCCAGGCGAAAGCCGGGATGGTTCCTTCAAAAGTCATTGGACGAATTTCTTCCCATTTCTTGCTTGAAGTCCTTTCCGACCTCTAATGACATCGACGTCGACGAGCCGTATGGCCATAAACGAAAAAGCCTTTTTTTGGTATTCCTAAAGTTCTTGTTTCAGTACTATAGAGTTTTAACTTTTTTTCTTATTGCTTTACGCCTCGTCGACGTCGAGGTTATTAGAGGCGGGATTGGATTGGGAAGAAACTGGGATGAATTCGGCCATCGCCTTTCGAAGGAAGTATTTCAGCATTCGCCTGGAGTGATCTGGGGAAAACATGGAAAACCCAAATCTGGATGCCCGGACGCGGATTCGAACCGGTGTCCTCTCGAATGCGAGACCAGAGAGTTACCGCTATAGAGTTTTAAAAAGATATTTCTGAGTGTTAAATCAATTATTGAGAGTAAAGGATTTATCGTTTTCAGGAAAGCTCTTTTCGCTTTTGCTATTGTGTTTTTAATACATTTCTGCTTTAGTCATCAGTTATAAGTCTACTTCCTAAGTGGGAGAATTCATTTACTTCTCCTATACCATGCAGTTATAGCCATAATAAAAAAAAAAAAAACCGCAGCATTCTTCTAATTCGGGGCGTCCATAATTACGTGATGTGTTTTCTCCGGAATTCCAGACCCCGCCCCCCCCCCCCTCCTCTGGTGAGATTTGTGATTTGGTGAGATTTGTAATTTGGTGAGATTTGTGGTACACCCCCCCCCCCATAAGATGACCTGAGATTTTTGACGGACCCCTCCCCCTTTTCTGACGATCGACCTCGTAGTTTTTTAAAAAAATTTCCACAAAGTCGAACTAATAACGGAGAAAAAACATACCATTTAGCATATATATATATGAGATGCAGAGGAACTGGAGCCAGGATGTCTTGTGGCTGCGCGGGGGAAGAGGAACTGTTTGCCAGTCAGCCTGCACGTGGTGGCGGCGGTGGTCACGTGACGAGGCAGGGGCTGTAAGCCGGCGCGGCGGCTGAGTCAGGAGATTATTTCTCTCTTCTAGGAGGCTGGCGGCCTGGCAGGTGCCGCAATCAATACAGCAGCCAAACAGGATGCTGAGCCGCCTTCAACACGCTGTTCGACGATTCCTCGGCAGGTTGCCGGGCATATCTAGCACCACACGTCTACGCAATTGCCTTAAATTACGGGCCGGTGGTTTGTGGGCGCGGAGTTTGCATCCGACAGCGTCCAGATGTGTTTTATCGGGTCGATTTTAGCTGAATTCGGTGGTCGAAGTGACTTCACCGTCAAGCTCCCCGAACCACTGTAGCACAATCCTGGCCTTGTGTTGCGGACAATAGGGAATATGCATGCAATTCAGATATACGTCTGGTATTTTTATTTGGAAGTTTTATTACAGTACGCTAGTCGCTACAATGTTTTTTCCTATTTATTCGATTTTTATTTATTGATTTTAATTAATCAACAGTGTTAAAAATACGAGGGAAATGAAACTACGCAAATCGCAACGCTATTGGTCAAAACGAATCGTGACGTCAAAGTACACGTTCAAATTGTAAACGAAGGCGTAGTATCTATTAGAAATAATGTGATTTATTTTTAAAGTTAAAGAAAAGTTTAAAATATTATGGTCAGCAATTTCTGCAGTTAAAAATAAGTAAAAATATCTGATGCTGCGGGGATTTAAACCCGACTCGGAAAATTAGGGAGTAGTAATCTTTTGTGTACTAAGTAATGATTAGCGTTTGAATAGATAACGAATTGATGTGTATTATAACAAATTTAAGATAACAACATTAAATACAATGTACCACTTTTTACTTACATTCCCATATTGCAGGACATAAAAATACACTTTATTAGTTGCATTTCTTATCGTATTTTTGCACATAGGTACAATACAGTGTATATAAAAAGGTTTTCGACCTCCTTCCGTATCTGAATTTGTTCTAAAACTTTTGAGATATAACTCTCCACAGTACACAATGCGTCAATGTAGTCGTGTACAATGACGTCACGGTGCAGCGTGCCAAACTGGTGGTGTTTAAATCGTCGGAACTGGATCGCAGTTTTAAAATATTTTGTTTGACGTTAAATTTTAATATTTTCAACATTATGTTTTTTGCGCTTTTATAACAGTGTAAATAATTGATTTAAAATATAAAAGTAATTCATGCATATACCTTATTGTCGTGATGGAATATGCCGCCGCCGTCGTAAAAGACTTGAGGCATGAAGGGATGCTGGTGGTTCCCCAATAATTTTCGCGTGTTGGTGGCTTCAATCACTACCACAGGTCCCGAAAAACCGCGGACGAATGTTCCCCACAGCGTAATTCTGTTTTCACCGGCCTGAGTCCGGGGAGCGGAGCATATTTTGAGAAACGTTCCCGGCTATCGCCTGGAGCGATTTCAGCAGATTTTGGAAAACCGAAATTGTGGCCGGACGGGGATTCGAACACGCTTCCTCCGGAACGGGAGGTCAGAGCGTTACCCACCACGCTCACTCAAAATTCTAATTTTCACCGCAACTTCAGACCATACCCCATCTCTGCGTAAAATATTTAATGAATCTGTGTAGTAGACTACTTTTTGTTTAATGTCTCTGACAAAATAAAAAAGATGTGTTGTTGAAGCGATATTTCGACATTGCTCTGTTCATGGCTTAATAGGTCATGATGGTGCTAGCTGCGCCAGTTGTGTCGATTTAGTCAAGTTAGTCAGGTGAGCTTAACTGAACAGGTAGATTGCTTCACAAAACCTATACTTATAAAACGCAAGTTTTAGTCATTATCTGTCACGCGGTGACGTCACACTATGACGTTGCGCTATGACGCCACTCTTTTCGCCTTCATTGCACAACTTACGAGCAGAGAAGTTGTTCTAGGTTATGTACGTCATTTGACAACAGTTCTATTTAGCTAAGTATCAGTAAATAAATGAACTGTCAGAACACTGAAAGAAAAGTACGTATTCCGTTTAAATCGTCATATTGATTATTAGTTGCATTTTGTTAATTAAAAATCGTTCGATGCAGATTTTTCTTATACACTTACCGTTGTTACAATAAGCTAACAAATATCTACATTACATCATTTTCAAGATAATGAACGTTATTTGATTAAAATTGTACTTAGTCAGCGAAGAAACGAAATGCTAAAATACTGCATGCTGCACGTCACTTTTGACGGGCATGCAAGATATTTGTATCCAATGTAGATATTTTACTCACTGCTTTAATATACTGGAAGGAATGATTTGCCAAAACACTGAAATAAAGATATGAACTGCGTTTAAATTAATATATTAATTATTAGTTGCTTTTATTACTGATGTCACTATATCAGACATTTATAAATATTTCCAGTACATAAAATTTAGATCTCAATGCAATGCATGTACTCGTACGCCGGTAATAGTATCTATGAATTTTGAACAGCAATATTAGTAGAAGTTGCGGCCATGTCGAAATACAGATATGCCCAGACAACTGAAAAACTTTTTTAAAAGACTGATTCACTATGAATTTAGTTTTATAAATAATTTAAGCTCCTTTCATAAGCTCCGAGTTATTGAAGTTACGATATTTTTATACAAATGGAAGCAGTTCCGTATTTATCGTGCTGAATGAGACCTGTACTAGGAATAAAACCTATATCAAGCTCTATAGCATAAGGTTTAAAGATTCCTAATCTATTTTTAATTTAATTGGTTCCCTAATTCTGACATTCATTCAGTAGAATTTCCGTCTGTATCGCTGTGTAAAGTACAGGCGAAATATTTACAGACTATAAAATAAGGTTATGAAATTCCGTAACAACAATTCTATTTATTTATGCAACCGCAGAGAAATGAACTGTCAGAACACTCCGTTAAACCCGTCATTTTTGACGGCTTTGAAACTATTAATCTTATATTAATGTACGAAGGGGAATGAATGGTTGATCTACAGAATCTAGAACACACATCTTGAGATGTGATCTAAACTTAGCTACCGTAGCCACTCTGTCTGCGTTCCCGTAGCAACAACCCAGCAAATAGGATATTCGATACGAGATCATCTGGATGTGTCAGCAAAATCAGGCTAGTTTGGAGTGAGAGAGGCCTGCCTTCTGGACAATGCTGCTGTAGCCATTCCTCTCCGACAGGTGTTTTAGGAGGTTGCGATGCACCCTGGCGGGAAGCTGTCGCGTGAGATCCAAAACTTCGTTTCTTTTTTTATAAAAGAAATAAAAGCTATCATACATGGAGCTTGTAGAGGTAATACGCCAAGCCAGCCTATAAATATATTTAAATAGGGAAATTTGGTTGCTTACGTTTATTATAATGTGTGAACATCATATATCAATGACATGCTTGATAACATCTTTAGCAACATAGAATAAACCAGGCGCAGGAGACGCGAGACCAAAGAGAAAACGATTGAAATGATTATTAATTGATAGGAAGATGCGTGAATAAGATAGCTGGATGATACGAAAGCAGCTAGAAGGAAGCTGCCAAAGTTATGTAAACAGTCGGGCCGTAAGTGTAAAGGCTTGCATAATGATTACGAGTATGTAAAAGCTATGCTCTGTAACTTGTAATATCCGAGAAGCTGCAGAATAAAGTGTGTTAATATTGAACTTGGAAAATTTTGTTGTGGTCGTTTAGGTGATGTCTTGTTAGCAGGACAGGTTGAGGATATTGAGAAGTTACTGAATATCATGAACAAAATCTTGAAGGAAGATTTTGGACTAAAAATGAACCAAAACAATCAAAGGTGATGAAATGTAGCAAAAATGATAGCAATAATAGTAGATTAAATAAAAAAATAAGATGGATGCGATAAAAGAAGTAAATGAATTTGCTACTTAGGAAGTAAAATTACAACTGATCGACTTAGCAAGAATGTTTTTGAAAGCAGAATAGCAATAGCGAAAAGAGCCTTCATGAAAAAGAAATCTCTTTTAGTTTCAAATATTGATCTAGGACTCAGAAATAACTTTTTAAAACTTTATGTGTGGAACACAGCACTTTATGGCAGCGAAGCATGGACTTTCGGAGAACCGGAAAAAAGAAAATGTGATGCTATAGAAGGATGTTGAAAATTAATTGGAGGGATAAAATACGAAACGAACGAGTTTTGGCGATGAAAGAAGTTTGTGGAAGAGTCTTCCAGAAAGAAGAGACAGACTGGTCATATTTTGAGACATGCAGGATTGGTTAACTTGTATGTTGAGGGAACAGTCGAAGGTAAGAATTGCAGAGTAAGACACAGATTAGAATAAAAGAAGCAGATAATTGAGGACGGTGGTTGTAAGGGGTATGTTGAAATGAAAAGGTTAGTGCAAGATAAAAAGGAATAAGGGATTGCATCAAACCAGTTGAGAGATTGATGACAGTAAAAAAAAAAATGATGGTAATCTTGAAGCGATAATAACAAGAAATCAAGTAAGACAGAGTATGCATTACACTCCAGTTAAACGGACCAAATGGAGAGGAGATCGACGATATTACAACACGAGAGCAAGTCTTAAAAGCCGCTCATGTCTAAAACATGGCAAAGAATGCTTCTCATCCTGGGAGGAAGTTACTAAAAGTAAAAACTATTTTGAATTGGTTAAGACGTGATCAACAGTAGTAAACGGTTAGAACTTAAATAAAAAGTTGTATTGAGTTGTTGCTTCCGAGGACAAGGTTTCAAACTCAAAAATTCAGTTTTTATAAGTACATAAATGGTGCGAATAAACAGAAAAATTAAATACACAACTTGATACTGTTTAGGACAAATGATTATATCTGCACCGAAAGCAACGAAAATTTTAAAAAAAGTTTGAATGATGCAATAGTGCAGTATGTTTGATAATTGGTTACTTCTTGATGAAAACGCACACATATAATGTTAGGTAGTTTAACGTTCAAGGAACCTACATTCCTTGTTTTTGAACCGGACATTATCAGTACGAGCTGCTCAAAGATTGTAACATTCGGCCCAAAGAGAATTTTCATAACGAAAGCTGTAAAGTACGAAGGTTAGTTTATAAATGGGGTCCGTTTTTTATAATAAGAAAAATAGTCTACATCATTAAAATACATTTTACTCGATACACTACATACTTCCATCAACTTTTCTGCATAATTTTCATTTTTTTTTCAAAGATTTGTCATACCGTTCAACAAACTTTTAAATTTCGATGTCAAGGAAATATTTCTCTTCTGAAGAATCCATGATTGCAGTTGTCATTTGTTTGTCGTCGCTGAACCGCTGACTTCCTGTAAATACCGCAACAGGTGAAAATCCCTGGGTGGAAGTTCTGAACTTCTTTTTCCTGTCCACCTCACATCTTCAGAAATCGGAGAAAGTCGGCGCACATTAACATGCCCGTCCTTGAACAATGTCACCCACTTTCGGGTTTTACTGTCACTTATAGTATTAACTGACAGCGAATTTCCGCTGGTTCCAAGTTTCTTCCACTCAGGAATCAAATTACAGATCGTATTTCACAGTCGGCGGGCGAATCAATTCTCTTAAACATTATAAACTACTGTAGCTCAGCACACAACAGACGATACGGTTGCAAATGGCATCCAAACGCGCGCAAAGCATGCTGGGAGCAGAATCTAATGCGCAAAGCGCCGATCACGCATCAATCTGACTATCATTCATAAACGGACCTTATTTTTTTTTTTTTTAAAGTAGCCCCAATACATTCAATTTATTATTTATTTCTTTTCTCGTGTCTCGACTGGTTTCATGCAATCCTCCATCCCTTCCTATCTTGCACTAACCTCTTCATCTCAAAATACCCCTTATACCCTACGTCCTCAGTTAATCAACCTCGAAGTTTTTAAACCTTTTTTTAGCTCTTGCTTCTGAGGGCGCTTTTACCCACCCTAAGATCGGTTTCCGCGTCGTTTTTAGATCTTATACCCCCCTCCCTCCCTCCCCCAAAGTCGATTTCCGCGTCGTTTTTGGACATTTTTTAGCTCTACTGTGCTTCAAGAATTTCAAAACCTCTCGCGAGAGTTCCGTCGATACCCTCCCTCTCTCCCTCCCCCTCTCCCTGCCCCTTGGTGAGATTTGGTGAAATTTCGCCGGACACCCCTCCCACCCTATTTCACTCTACGTAATTAATGGACACCCCTTAATTTAACTTCCCAAGTAACAAAATTGGCTTACTTCTGCTATAGCATCAGATCCTACATTTAATTAACTATCGTTGCTTTCGTTTCTGTTTTGGTTTATATTTAGTGCAACGTCTTCTTTCAGTGTTTTGTTATTGACATTCAGTAACTTCCCTTTATCGCCTGTCTGTTCTGCTAATGGGATAATGTTAATAGCAAATCGTAGAATTTTTCTCTCGTTAAACACTCATGCTACTATTAAAAAAAAAAAAAAAATATGTCTCTATAAATTTGCCACTGGGCCCAACCTGTTACGTCACTGCTAAGAACGCTTACCCGGGGCCCGAGAATCCTAGCGTCGGCCCTGTTTCGGTGTGAGTAGTGAAATCGTGACAGAAATTTTTCGGCTCTTATCGGAACATTAAAGAGAAACCTGACCGGTGGCGGAGAGGCTGAGTGTTTATGGAGGCTAACAAAGCGGTTTATCGTTGCTCGGGAATAGCCATTAATAGAGGAACGCGCTGTCACGGGGCGATCAGTCAGGGCTGGTAACCTAACGCCGCTCGCCCCGGCACGCGCTCCCACGGGGCGAGGGGCCGCTAATTGTCGCAGCGGGTGGCGGCCCTGCAAGGCACCCAGCCTGCTGGCTAAGGGGGCGTCTATTAATTACGTGAGGAGAAATAGGGGGGGGGGATGAAATCTCAACAGATCTCATCAATGGGGGAGGGGTGTCGACGGAAATTCTAATTCTTGAAAGACAGTAGATTTTTTTTTTTTTTTTTTTTATTGTATTTACGTCTCTCAACAGCGAGGTCTTTAGAGACGGGAAAGGATGGGGGGCAAGGATGTGGGCAAGGAATGGGAAGGAATTCGGCCATGGCCTTTTAAAGGAAGCATCCCGGCATTTGCCTGGAGTGATTTGGGAAACCATGGAAAACCCAAATCTGGATGCCCGGACGGGGATCGAACCGCCGTCCTCCCGAATGCGAGGCGAGAACGCTATCCGTTACACCGCCACGCTCGGTGAAAGACAGTAGAGCTAACAATAAAAGGTAAAGAAAATAGATCTACAAACGATGTGGATGTCGACTTTATGGTGGGGTATAAGGTGTAAAAACGACGCGGAAACCGACCTTTACTTCATCTTAGGAGGGGGGGGGGGGGGGGGGGGGTTGGTCCGACCTGATAATACTAAATCTCATCAGAGGAGTAGTGGAGGTATGTCCGGAATTCCGGAAAAACATCTCACGTAATTAACTGTAACACATCCATAAGCTAGGCATACACACACACACATTTGTGCTCCAGCAATTCCGTGGTGATCCATATAAATCAGGGATGGCCAACCCATATGATCTTGCGGTCCACTTACGAAATGCATGATATCTCCGCCAGCCGCATGTAAAATTATATTGTATATTAGATTAAGACCCACCATAGACAATTTTTTGGAATGAAAAATTGAAACATAATGAGTTATTATTATTGTGTTTACTATTATTCTTACAGGTAAACATAGATAATATAATAATGATACTAAACGCACATTATAAAGAAATATTTAACATTATAAATGAAATATAAAAAATTTAATGCGCATGCATCGAATTAGCGTTGTGTAAAGTTATAAATTAGTGTAGCGTGCAGACGCGTTCAGCTAGCTTCAGATAATACACTAGCCTACAGAAATATTCAAAGGCTAACTCGAGTTGCGTTGCGTACGGGTTGCGCCATGACTTCGTTCGTAGTTTGTAAAGTTCAATTAAATTTAGGTAAAACTAAGTGTAGGTAAAATCTGCAGTGTAAAATAAAATATAAGCCTTGGATACACTAGGGGACAAATGGATCGACATGCCGCGCGAGCCGCGCGGCATGTCGCTGGACAACACCCGGGAACACTGCCGCGGAACATTTAGCAGACACACTAGTCAGTTGTTGCAGAAATGTTGCCCGAGGAGGTTGCGTTGGTTAGTGCTGCGTACATACTTATATCAAGCAGTTCAGTTACGTAGGACGCGTGTTCGATACGCATATAACAGAATTATTAATATTAAAAATTCAAGTGTGTTAAGATGTAGAAAACAGAAAGAGACTCGAATGTGAAATTTTGTATCTGATTAAAAACAAATTAAATAAATTTATATTTTAAATATTTAAAGATTGCGTCTTATTATAAATGTGCCTATTTTTTTTCAACAAACTAAAAACACGGATTTTGATGATAGTTCTTGGGGTTTAAATATTAAAATTCTCATGATTTTATTTAATTTCTTTAATTGTATTCAGTATTTTTTATGACACAACTTCGCGAGCCACCACAAAGCCGTTTTTTTTAACTAGTTTTAAATTGCCAGTCGCCTACTGTCCGCCTGTCGCAAGGGTGTCCCTGCCTCTCACCCTGTCACAAGTAGGCGTTACTTCCTGTCTCACAGCTGCGATCCTACACAGCTGACAGGCGTCCACAAAATCAGTATATATTCTTACACAATATACCCTTGCGCAGAGCAAGGAAACTTAAAATTTATGTTTCCTTACAAACTGTTATATTAATAATTGTTTATGCTTTTTCAGGTTCCATGTACTGCAAATAAATGGAAGGATAAGGCTTGTGATTATGAAATATTTTGGAAATTCCACACATTGCCTTGGATCTATTGATGGCAAACACGTTTTGATTCAAGCTCCTTCCAATTCCGGCAGCGACTATTATAACTACAACGAACAATTTAGTCCTATTGGCTATTCTGTATGCCGGTTATAATTTTATTTATGCAAATTGTGGTGCAAAAGGAAAATCTTCTGACAGTGGAGTATTCCAAGAAACTGCTTTTTAATATAGTTCTGGCTGCTAATCAACTTAAGTGGCCAGATCCAGAGCCAATACGATAAGGTGGACCAAATATGCCTTTCGTATTGGTAGGAGACAGTGCTTTTGCATTGACCGAACATATAATGATGTAATCACGACGTGGGTACTGCAAAGCGAATTTTCAACTACACACTATCAAGAGCAAGAAGAGTTGAAGAAAATGTGTTTGTAATCTTATGTGTCGTATTTCGTATATTCCGTACACCAATAGCCCTCCAGCCTGCAAATGCTGACGTACTTGTAATGGCGTGTGTAAACCAACATAATTTTTTAAGGCGCAATAGTCAGTCAGAATACTGTACACCTCACATGGAACCTTTGATTCTGAAAATATGGATCACGAAATTGTGGAAGGATCGTGGCCCAGAGAAATTGGATGTCACAATATATTGATGCTAGAGGAAGACGTTATTCTGAATCTGCTACGGAAATAAGAAATAATTTTTCTGAATATTTTGTAAGTGCACAAGGAATTGTTTCTTGGCAGAATAATTTTAAACATAATCATGAGATAGGAAAAAAAAAGATCCACCCTAGCATATAACAACTATTTTAGCACTGTAGCAGTAGAATCAGATAATCACGGTTTGAAGCGTCCCACAACAACCCATAAAACTGATACATCTCGATTAGTTGAAGCACAATTTCGTCTGCCCACAGCACTGACACGACTGCACTCGGGTACAAATGACGCGGGATGACGCGCGGTTTTCGCTCTGGAAGCGGCAACACACAACATGCCCCGCGGCACGTAGATGTCGCGCAAATTTTTGCACACAACATTGAAGGACAGCGGGGAACGTTGCAGCGCCACCCAGACTCAGTGTTGCGTGTCAGATTTGTCCCCTAGTGTATCCGGGCCTTCCCCACGATGCGTGGTTTTGGAGGCGCGCTTCTATCCATCGCCAGGCGTAAAGATGAAAGGTACGGGTAGCTGAAACGATACTGGGCAAGATGGCGGGGAGTTGGTGAGGGCTAACTTGCGGCGCGTGCTGATCCGTATACTGCGGCTGATGTGGCCCGGCCTCCAAAACCACGCGGCCTGGGAAAGCACCTTTAGGCAGCGCCTCTGTAATTGGTCATGTGGTCATGGAGTGATCGCAAGATTGTTTGGCATTTTAGTGGATTTATTTATTAATTTCGTATGGCAGAAGAAATACAAAAACAGTAACTGCATTAAATTACAATAAATATAACTATTACTACAGACTGATGTCCAACGATTGCAGCCATTCGACTGCTTCTGTGGTTGCTTCGTGAATATGATGCATTGTACCACTGTATCGTCTAAGAGGACATTCCATGGCGATGTGGTGAATAGTTTGCTCTTAGTTACCGCAATTACAAGAAGGATTCTCTATCATTCCCCACTTGTGCATCCAGTAGTTGCATCTACTGTGGCCTGTTCTCACTCGGTTCAGTGCCGTCCAGGTTTTCCCAGGAAGGTTGAATCCAGGAGGCTGTCGTGTAGAGTCTCGGATTAGCGCATGTTTGTCGAGGTTGGAATTTGTCCACTCAGCGCACCATGTTTCGCCTATGTTGAAATTGTTTTGGATCAGCTCTTCACCAGACTTCCATGTTGAATATATAGATTTTACTATATTTGGACCTTTGTGTGTGCAGTCCTGATGAATAGGAAGGTGTGGATAATTTAAATATTTCTGCCATTCCTTTTTTTAAAGTCGCTTGTCATCGGAGACTTGGTGGGGCGGTATTAGAGAGTACAGGCAGCCAGTCTGTAGGTGTACATTTAACAGTTCCAGATATTGTTCTCATTGTGTCATTTAGTTGAACGTCGATCTTTTTCGTGCGACTGCTATTTAGCCATACTGGACTGCAGTATTCGGTAGTTGAATATACCAGAGCAAGAGCAAGAGCTGCGGAATCTGGTGGAAAAGGAGCGCAATTAAGTCTGATGACTAGGGTTCGGATTTTTATGGCAAGTCACAAATTTTTACTTCCTTCTTTTTGACCTGTAATACTTAATTAAACACTGATTGAACGAGTCTGATTGTATTTAAATATATTTTATACAGCAAATAAATGCATATTCACGACATTTTCCCAGTTTTGATCATGTTACGATATATTTATGATCATATGATCATATTTTAAAGAAAAATCTGGTAATTTTTTAATAGTACCCGGAATTCACTAGAAGTTATAAATGAGAGAGATAAAATTTAGATAATTATTCACAGTACTGTACTCCTAGTATACAATGGAGGAAAAGCCTAACTAATCGTCACTGAACTGGCCAGAATTCACCAATCAAGAATTTAAGTTATACTTTATTGTCACTCTCTAAACGTAATGTTCCGCCCTACTTTTAATCTTGACAATGCAGCAACAACAGCATGTCTGTGTCGATCCGCGTTATTCAATGTCTCATTGTCGGCAATACTTTTGAAAATAATCCTCAGTCATCCTTAAATCTGCAGTAGATCAGTGAGCAGACCTACCACCATACAGAAAATTTTTTGAAAGTGCGAAGTTATGGAGTTATGTAAAGAAATTTGGAGAAGAGTATTTTTTGTATAGATGAAAGAGTTCTTTTCTGTAAATTATTTTAAATTAAAGTTACTTCAACAAAATGATTTAAATTTAATGTCCCAATGGTGCAGTGAGTGCACAGAAGCCAATAATGGTGTCTATGTGAAAGCAACACTACTAGACAAAATAATTGATTTATAACTGAGCATGATTTGGTGTATTGTAAAATTAAATTTTGGTCATATTTTTGTGTTATATTCACCCATTTTTAAGGCCCTATTTGCCCATTTTTAGCCTCATATTTGCTTGCAAATTTGTCTACTTTTTTTGGTCATAAAGATCCGAAACCCACTGATGACGAAAAGGTAGAGAACCACTCGTTTTTTTCTCAAAAATCAGATTATAGTCAAAGTGAATTATTTACTTTCATTTTTTAAAGAACGTTTCAAAGCAATATTAAATAAATCTTGTGTGGTTTCGTTGTCGATATAAATATTACAGAAAGTCATTGTGCCGGAAAACATGTAATCAAGGTACCATATGTATCAGATGGGTTTTTTGTGTTCGTAAGTTTGGTAGATGTGTATATTATATACAGTTACAGGCAAATATCTGAAGAACAATGGCGGCAAATCGAATCCTGAGGACTGTTGTTCTTATTAAATGTCAGTCAGCTGGTCGTAAAGAATTGAAGCGCAGATGTAAGCAAATAGCGTCCCAGAGCTGGCAGGTTATTATTCATGAAGATAATTGGCTGACACATATGACACAACAGCTGTGCGGATGACTGTCATCTCATACGCAATACAGAACTCCGGAGTCCAGAATGAGTCCAGTCCTACTCCACAACTGCTCGTACCTCATAGAACATTATTAATATAATGTTTCAGAGTTGAAAACGTATTTTCGTGGGAATCGTGCTATCACTCATTTCCACATTTAAAAAAAAAATTACGTAAACCATGTAGAAAATACATAATGCTTACCTGGTTCGGATACAAGCACTTATTGACTTTAATTAAATCAAAACCTCTCTATACAACCTGATAGTTGATAGTAAAATAAACAAATTGAAGCTGATTTCTTGCGCCAATGAAGAATTTGTTGAAGAGATTTTTTTTTCCTTTCATATCTCCTCGAAACTTGTTCGACAGAATGCCATTTTTTATATTTTTTTGTTCAACTTTTTTTCTCCTTGTTTCCTTGCCTTGTCCATTCATTCTCTCCCTTGCTTATTCGTTCCTTCCTTCTACTGTTCCTTCTTCGCTTCTCACTTATTTACTTCCCTCGTTTCTCCTTTGTTTCTTCCTTACTTGCTTCCTATCTTCAAGTTCGGTATTGTTGTTTATATGTATATATTGACAGCTTTCTTGTCTAAGACCACAGGTTGTTTGAGGACAAATGTACAGGAGAGATGGCCACAGTGCTAGCTGAAATTATACGCATGTAACCATTAGATAAGTAGGCCGGGAGGGTAAGGTGCACAGATTTAGGTGCTAGTACCCGAGCCGTGAACGACGGTTCGAATCCAACACCTAAAAAGCGCTTTTACGAGATTTTGTTAGGAGCAGAGTCCAGACTGCACGTTACATGTGCTCCCGGAGAGCATATTCTATCTGTGTGTTGGTATTATTGTGATGTTTGAAACATTATCACTAACCCCCAATCACTTTTTTTTATTATTATTATGATTAATATTGAATTGTGTTGCCTTTATTAATTATAAGTATCCTGAATAATTGTATTAATGTTTCCAACTTGAACTGTAATATTGTTGAGTTTCCACAATCTGTCGTTTGTTTAGTAAACGAGGTAGCATGGTGTTGTTATACTTAAGTAACAATCTTTGTCGCTGGGCAGCAAACTATACGGGCAGCGATTGTAGATTGGGCGTCAGTATTGTAGAATGACACGGCGTGGGGCAGTATGTGTGTCGTACTCTCTGTACACAAGCCAAAATAACTGGTGAAATGTATTTGAATCTTATATAATTACGAAGTCTTTCTCGGCGTTGACAATACAAGTAATGCTCTCGGGTGACTAGCCGAGATATAGAAGTGTTATAATAGTCACACAATATTTCGGCACTCTGAATCGTTGGCGCCATCTTCCGGTGAAGTGAGGTCAGGAACATGCGAAGCTGCTGAGCTGGACCAGATTCCCGCTGCTAACCTCTGATTGGTCGGCTGTGGAACCAGTCGTAGCAGGGGTCAAATCTCGATGCGGCTTGAATCGATGCCAAGGTGGAGTTACGGCTACATTTGATGTCCTTTTTCACATGACATATAGCGGATGGGCTTAAAATCACCGCTCCTTCGAAGATATCCGAAAACAAAGCCTTCACGATAAATTGTTTGTCCAACTGATGGGTCAACACGAATCCGTTGCGGGCCTCATATTGAGCCATGCTGCCACGTGATTGGTCAGATTTGTAACCAATGGTAGCCGGGGTCCTGCCTCGTAGTAACTCATCGTTCGGTAGAAGGAAAAGTCAGAAGGCAAAAACTTACCCATAAGCTGATCATTAATGCCAGAGCAACAAATTGCTCGCTTATGTTACTACCGAACTTTCTGTTGATCTGGAAGCGCCGTGTAATGCGTCTCGGTCGCGCTGTCGACGTATAGTATTGATGATTGGCGTCCAGGCTTCACTCAGCTGGTACCCGCTGTCGCGGTTGACGAGGTTAGACGCGAGACGAATTTCTACTGCTTCTGTAAGGATGCTATTCCAGAAGCTACCAGTATGCGCCAGTACTCTGGTATTTTCGAAATCAAAACCATGGCCATGTTCTAGACTGTGTTCCGCCACCGCTGACTTTTCTTTCTGCCCCAGACGAACGTGTCGTGCATGTTCTAGGCAACGTTGGTGAACACACCGCACCGTCTGGCCAATGTAGCTCTTTCCACACTCGCAACTAATGCTATATACCCCAGGTGTCCGCAAAACAAGGTCATCCTTGGGGGAGCGCAAGATGTTCTTCACCTTCGGTGGTGGCAGGAAAATGGTCTTGATTCCACTTTTTGCTAGAATCCGTCCTATCTTGGACGTTGTGGCGCCAGAGTACGGCAAGAAGGCGAGACGATCAGGTGGCTCTTTCTTGGTGTTGTTGATACTACGTGTCGGCTCTCGGAATGCCTGTCTTATCTGATAATCAGTGTACCCGTTGCGTCGAAAGGTCTGACGCAGATGACTCAATTCATCGGGTAGACTGTCCGAATCGCATATCGCTCGCGCCCTATGTACAAGCGTGCCGAGTACCGTCTTGCGCTGTGTCGGATGGTGATGGCTACGCGCGTTCAGGTATAGGTCTGTGTGCGTAGGTTTTCTGTACACAGAATGTCCCAGAGACCCGTCAGGTTTCCTTTCTATTAGAATGTCTAAGAAAGGCAGCCGGCCTTCTTCTTCCACCTCCATCGTAAACTTGATGTTTTCGTTTCTGCTGTTAAGATGATGGAGAAAGGCTTCAAGGTTGTCTCTGCCGTGTTGCCAGACCACAAAGGTATCATCTACGTATCGGAAGAAAGCGGTGGGCTTCATAGGAGCGCTTGCTAGTGCCTTGTCTTCAAAGTTCTCCATGAAGAAATCAGCAATAACTGGCGATAAAGGACTGCCCATGGCCACTCCATCAACCTGTTCGTAATACTCCCCGTCATACAAGAAATACGAGGATTGGAGTGTGTGCCGGAATAACTCCAATATGGCAGGCTCAAAATGCTGTTCCAGTAGACACAGAGTGTCAGTGAGAGGGACCCTAGTGAACAGTGACACCACATCGAAACTCACTAATAAATCATGTTGCTGCAGATGGAGTTCTTTGATAACGTCTATAAATCTTGCAGAGTTGGTCACGTGATGAGGACCTTTACTACCCCGGGCTGCTGTTCCTCCAAGGCTCTATGGACTCCCCAAGATCCATAAAGAGAGTACCCCATTGCGGCCAATAGTAAGTACCATCAGATCAGCTACATATTTGCTTGCCCGATATCTAACTGGGCTACTGACACCATTAGTGGGTAAAGGTCCTCATCACGTGACCAACTCTGCAAGATTTATAGACGTTATCAAAGAACTCCATCTGCAGCAACATGATTTATTAGTGAGTTTCGATGTGGTGTCACTGTTCACTAGGGTCCCTCTCACTGACACTCTGTGTCTACTGGAACAGCATTTTGAGCCTGCCATATTGGAGTTATTCCGGCACACACTCCAATCCTCGTATTTCTTGTATGACGGGGAGTATTACGAACAGGTTGATGGAGTGGCCATGGGCAGTCCTTTATCGCCAGTTATTGCTGATTTCTTCATGGAGAACTTTGAAGACAAGGCACTAGCAAGCGCTCCTATGAAGCCCACCGCTTTCTTCCGATACGTAGATGATACCTTTGTGGTCTGGCAACACGGCAGAGACAACCTTGAAGCCTTTCTCCATCATCTTAACAGCAGAAACGAAAACATCAAGTTTACGATGGAGGTGGAAGAAGAAGGCCGGCTGCCTTTCTTAGACATTCTAATAGAAAGGAAACCTGACGGGTCTCTGGGACATTCTGTGTACAGAAAACCTACGCACACAGACCTATACCTGAACGCGCGTAGCCATCACCATCCGGCACAGCGCAAGACGGTACTCAGCACGCTTGTACATAGGGCGCGAGCGATATGCGATTCGGACAGTCTACCCGATGAATTGAGTCATCTGCGTCAGACCTTTCGACGCAACGGGTACACTGATTATCAGATAAGACAGGCATTCCGAGAGCCGACACGTAGTATCAACAACACCAAGAAAGAGCCACCTGATCGTCTCGCCTTCTTGCCGTACTCTGGCGCCACAACGTCCAAGATAGGACGGATTCTAGCAAAAAGTGGAATCAAGACCATTTTCCTGCCACCACCGAAGGTGAAGAACATCTTGCGCTCCCCCAAGGATGACCTTGTTTTGCGGACACCTGGGGTATATAGCATTAGTTGCGAGTGTGGAAAGAGCTACATTGGCCAGACGGTGCGGTGTGTTCACCAACGTTGCCTAGAACATGCACGACACGTTCGTCTGGGGCAGAAAGAAAAGTCAGCGGTGGCGGAACACAGTCTAGAACATGGCCATGGTTTTGATTTCGAAAATACCAGAGTACTGGCGCATACTGGTAGCTTCTGGAATAGCATCCTTACAGAAGCAGTAGAAATTCGTCTCGCGTCTAACCTCATCAACCGCGACAGCGGGTACCAGCTGAGTGAAGCCTGGACGCCAATCATCAATACTATACGTCGACAGCGCGACCGAGACGCATTACACGGCGCTTCCAGATCAACAGAAAGTTCGGTAGTAACATAAGCGAGCAATTTGTTGCTCTGGCATTAATGATCAGCTTATGGGTAAGTTTTTGCCTTCTGACTTTTCCTTCTACCGAACGATGAGTTACTACGAGGCAGGACCCCGGCTACCATTGGTTACAAATCTGACCAATCACGTGGCAGCATGGCTCAATATGAGGCCCGCAACGGATTCGTGTTGACCCATCAGTTGGACAAACAATTTATCGTGAAGGCTTTGTTTTCGGATATCTTCTTCGAAGGAGCGGTGATTTTAAGCCCATCCGCTATATGTCATGTGAAAAAGGACATCAAATCTAGCCGTAACTCCACCTTGGCATCGATTCAAGCCGCATCGAGATTTGACCCCTGCTACGACTGGTTCCACAGCGACCAATCAGAGGTTAGCAGCGGGAATCTGGTCCAGCTCAGCAGCTTCGCATGTTCCTGACCTCACTTCACCGGAAGATGGCGCCAACGATTCAGAGTGCCGAAATATTGTGTGACTATTATAACACTTCTATATCTCGGCTAGTCACCCGAGAGCATTACTTGTATTTGAATCTTGTTTGAATGTAACACAAGTGTTTTGAACGTTGTTTCAAGGAACGGTAATGACTAAATTTAGTAGTATTTCGACCAGAACAGTGAAGTTTTCATTTCTAGACGTTGTAATAATACCTCCCAATTTGTCAGAAAATCGTAGTTCGAGCAAACAGCTTGCATGTGTTCTCCCGTTATCGTCTAATTAAAACACCGTCATCGACTAATGAAGTGGTCAGCTCATAATTGGCTAACAATTTCCAGGATAATTGGTGGCACACATTTGGCGACGAATGTCAGGATAGCTGAAATTCATGTGAACCTGCCAGATTAAGTCATATTTGGCGACAATGTCAGGTTAGTTCACATGTTGCATCCGCGACAAAGTGCTTCCTTGGAGATGAGGAGCCGTTTGAGGCCGGGAGCTCTGTAGCTCGTGTCCGGCAGCGTGTGATGTTCTCACGCCGCGGCCCCTGGAGAGAGAGAGCAGCCCGCGGCGAGAAAACACGCCTCAGTCCCGCAGTCCTCCAGTCGGCCGCCGGCGGCTAATGCAGTGTCAACAGCGCGGCCGCTAAGTGCGTAATCCCGCCGCCCAATCAAAACAAACGGCGCGCTGATGTTTCCGCCGCTTTCTGCCGCTGACTCAGGCGACATTAGCCACTTGATGGCAATTAGCTCCACCGGCGGGGGCTTCTCATCACGGTGACTCGAAATTAGCGGAGAAAAGCTTCCCGAGGAACGCAAATAGGGCGTCATGTTTGTTGCTCTTAATATCGATTGCGAAATGGCTTAGTTAAGTAAAAAAAAAATGGTAATTGCATGACTACGTTTAAAATATTCATAATAGTTGTTAGCTATTTTTTTGCCTTTACAGGTTCCCTTACCCTTTGTTCACGTTCAGTGCGAGAAACAAAAAGGTTATGTATCACATAATTCTACTCAGTTTTTATCTCGCAGATTTCCTTTATATGAAATTTATACCATTCAGATCCATCGAAAACACATATAACTAGCACTGGTCTCCAACTCATAACTTTTTACCACCCATATTTTTTTATCCATATAATAATTAGAACAATAATAACACTCTCCTTCTTCTTTCTTTCGAACTGCTTACACCAAAGATATTATTTCCTAGTGACTGATAGCTCCAGTGATATACTTCACCCTTGACGCCTTCCTCAAGATATATTCTTCGCCATCGATTCCTTGTTCCACAAATATTCTTCGCTACATATTCTTCGCCAGCGATTCCTTGTTCTAGATGTATTCTTTGACAGCGACGCCTTATTCCAGAGATATTCATTGCCATTCACTCCTTTCTCCAGAGATATTCATCACCAGTGACTCCTTGCTCCAATGATATTCTTCGATAACGGCGCTTACTCCAGAGATAATCGCCAACGACGCCCTTCTCCAGAAATATTCCTAACCAGCGACACGTCATTCCAGCGACTATTTTTTTTTAACATTGCCAACAACAAAATTATTATAAACATTTTCTTTCAAAAAATATCATCTTCACCATCTATATCTTTCAAGCAAATTTTCACTTGGTACTTTCCCGTTGATGTTATCTGTGATCTTGCGCCTCCTTCTTTTTTTCACTCTCCTAGTCCTCTTAAGGCGTCTTTTAATAAGCACTCCTCTCTCAACGAGTGTCCCATCCAGTTCTCCTTTTTTTTGTTATGACTTGGAATAGTTTCCTTCTCTCACTAACCCTTTCCAGCACTTCAACATGACTCACTTTTTCCATCCACGTCTCAAACGCTTCTAACCATTTTTCATCTTCTCGTCTCACTGTCCACGTCTCAGCTCCATGAAGTGCAACACTGCATGCAAAACATTTGCCGAGTCTTCTCCTCAGTGCTTTGCCTACTTTTCCAGATAATAATTACCTCTTCCTATTAAACGCTTCATTCGCTATGGCAATGCGCGTTTTTAACTACTACTGGTGGTATCTCAAGTCGACAGTGATTATGCTTCCAATATATTTGTAGGATTTTACTTGGCTTATATCAACTACTCCTATCTTAATGTTTATCAATTTTCTTCCTTTTTTTGCTCGATTGATTCTCATTTCATGCTCTTCATAACCTCCTTTTACATCTCTCAGAATTTTGTTTACACTTTGTTCGCTTTCTTCCAGCAATACCATATCATCAGCAAACATTATACACTCTATTCTCTTACCACTCCAATTTTTTCCATTTAAACACTTCCCAGCAATGCCTTCTAAATACGGGTATAAATTGAATTATAACGGAGTAAGGCAACAATCTTGCTTATCGCCCCTCTTAATGCTGCTTTCTCTCTACATCTAGTTTCCAATCTACATTTTAATTATCTGTTGTAAATATAGGTTCTGTACTAGCCTTCTTACCCTCCAATCTACTCCATCAAGATGCAAGGATAAGAGGAAGAAACGAGGAGTTATCTGAAATTTTAACCTGAACGCTAACATCATAAGGAGACCAAAAAAAGGCACATCAAGGTAAAATTAAATTGATAATAATTATTTAAAGACACGATCGCCGAAAGTAAACGCTTGACAGTTGGATATAAAAGCAAAGATAGAAGAGTCACTACTTTCGGAAAGCTTTGTGATTTGTATTCCGTGTAGAGGTCGGTATAGTAGGTTTCAAGTTCGTTCCCGCCTGTAATGATCTCGGCGTTGACAAAGTGTAAAGCCATAAGTCAAAAACCCAAAAAATTACCAACTCGCTGTCATTGGGGACCGCCGACAGAACTGAAAACTTAAAACTATGAATATCATACGTGCAACACATCATACTTATAGCTACAGGCATACTGTCGGTGACGCGAAATCATAAGATTTTATTCATCCAAAAATCGCTCAACACGCCTAAAGAAGTTTTCACTTCAAAACTCTACCAAAGTCCATAACCCAAAGGGTGGTCGAATGTTCCCGAAGGTAATGTACCAAGCTACTGATTCAGGGACCTACACTTTAACGTGGAATCTGAGCCACGCAACGTGCCAGCGTAGCTCATATACTCCAATACAACTCCTAAAAATTACTGCTCACCACGGCATTTCAACCCGCGACGGAGAAAGAAACGTTAGAGGGCGTCCATTAATGATTAATATGAGGTGATTTTCCATATTTCCGGACCCCCTCCCCTCCCCCTTCTCTGGTGAGACTTCGTGAGATTTTGACGGAGATACCCCTCCCCCCCTGCCAATCGGACCTCGCAACTTTTGGAGACCTTTTATTTAGGTCTCTTGATCCGAAGAGCAGATATAACCCCCCCCCCCCGCCTATGGTCGGTTTTTGGACCAATATATCCCGCTAACATCGACTTTCGCATCATTTGTAGACTTTTTTTAGCTCTACAATTCTACAAGAATTTCAAAACCTCACGTGAGATTTCCGTTGCCCCCCCCCCTTCACCCTTAGTGAGATTTCGCCGTACCCCTCTCTATTTCACCTTACGTCATTAATGGACGCCTCTTTAGAAACTAAGCGCCTTAACCACTGAGCTACCAGACCGACGTGTTTTGAAGTATACGTGTGCTGACTACTATCAAAATTAGAAAAAAACTGAGGGTTTGTGTGAACAACGTTGACAGAAATTAAAGTGAGGGGGAAAGGGTTTAGCTTTTTAGAAATCAAATGCAAATAGTTTTTTTTCGATTTGTTTTAATGTGTTTGTATGTAATTTTCCATCAGAATCGGGTAAAAACTGCGTGTTTGTATTAAGAACATTGACAAAACTAACAAAAATTCATTTTTACATATTAATTACTAGTATAATCTATACTTTCCCTGCTGTCCAAGCGCAACACCTCATACTTATAGTTACAGATGTAATGTTAACATTATCTTGTTTGTGACGCGAATTCATAAGATTTTACTCATCCAAAAAGCGTACAACGCGCATATCACTCGTCGTAACACACGATAGCATGTCGGTGACGAGAAGTCGGGAACTGATTGATTTACCCCCGTCCAAACTAAACCTAACGTGCATATAGAAATTTTCACTAAAAAAAAACAGCATAATCGAATGCCGCAGTCAAGAAGGCAGGGATAACTTGGTAAGACATCCGTTTAGTGTTCAGTTCGTGAGTTGCGAGATGGCTTATTTAAGCCGTGTGTAGTTGCGTGACCGGCCGCTAGGTGTGGCTGCCGACGCGGCGAGGTTGCGACACCCCGCAAGTGCCCGCGATCCGATTAGGACGACCAGCTGTGTTGCAGAGGTCATGCGTCACCACTTCGGCATTCGTCCCAAGCAAGATGTCCTCTAATATTCTCCGAGGCCGTAGGAATGAAAACCTTATTATTTAAATGAGGCATTTGGTGTAATCACCAAGGATCAACGATTATCGACTGAGTTAATACCATTAAACCCAAAAAAAGTGTTACATCAGATTTATTTATTCTCGAGTCACAAACATCAAATACACAGTTAAAAAGTTAGCCACTTCATTCGGTGTTGCTCAAAACAGATCACCTTCGATGCGGGATGATGGGCACATAGGACACTCGAGTATATGGTTCATGGCTTGATATTCACCACATTCGTCCCGATTCTGGTAGCATCACTATGACCCCGTTTCGCTAGATTTGGCCTGGACCTGTCCACTCCTGTCGGCAATCGAGTCCAGGACCTCCAGTCCTCTGCGTGACCGGGTGGCAAGCGCTCAGCAACTGTCAGTGTTCCAGAGAAGTTGGGGACCTTGGTTTTAGAGAGCTGCACTTTACCTTTTTGAGGTCAGATACTTGTAGGTAAAAACACGGTGGTGTATTGAATACAAATTAAGAAAAATCATAATACGCGGGCGAATCAAAAAGTAAGTTACACTTCCATATTATGGCCATCTATGAAACCACCTACATATAGGCAACATGGCTATAACGGCGTACAATGTAAGTTCACTTTTCCATATAGCCCCCAAGAGATTGTAAACATTTCTCGAACTGTCAACCAACTTTTCTATTCCGGATGCGTACAAATCACCTCCAGCTATGCAACCACATTCAGATTGATGCTTTCATCTCTTTATCTTTTCGGAATCTTCATCCACCGAGATCCTTTTTCAGCTTACTGCACACCTGGTAATCGCATGGCACTAAGTCTGGATTGTATGGAGGATGTTGCCAAACTTCCCACTTGAATCGATGCAGCAGTTCGGACTTTTACCAAGCGTGGTGGGTGAGTGGTTAGCGCTCAGGCCTCGCATTCGGGAGGACGCCGGGTCGATTCCCCGTCCGGGCATCCAGATTTGGGTTTTCCATGGTTTACCCAAATCACTTTAGGCAAATGCCAGGATACTTTCTTCAAAATTCCATGGCCGAATTTCTTCCTGTTCCTTGTCCCCTTTCCCATGCCGCCTCTAATGACTTCGATGACGACGAGGCGTACAGCCACAAGTAAAAAAAAAAAAGTTGGACTTTTTGCGGGGCGTATCAGGTGTTGCATTGTAGTTGTTGTGGAACAAAATCACTATCATGTGTTCGGTAAGCTGAGAAAGGATCTCGACGGTCGACGATTCCGAAACGATAAGCAGGGCATTCGACACTGTTGACGGTTGGTCATCCGTCTGACGGGACGTTAAGCCTGGCAGCCCGTCTGATATATTTCGGAAGAGTAGGCCAGAATCTTCCGGCACCGAGTTTCGCCCTTTTATTCCTTTCATCACTCATCTTCAACACAAACAAAAGTCTATCCTGAGTATACACACTATCGCTGTCATACACACTTACAACAACACTCATGAAGTGGCGAAAAGATCATTATTTTTTAAGTCCACATATATAGAATAGGCTTGGAATGTTGTTGCATTTTGAATAAATATTTCATATTTCCAAACATAAATGTAATATTTCCAAATCGGCAGCAATGCCTAGTGGCATTTACAAGGTTTAATTTCAGAGCAGTGTTTTTAAAACACGTAACAAGAGAAGAACTTCACTGATGCTACAAAGATTACAAGGTGCAGTATCTATCTTTTAACTACGATTTCCTTTTCTGGTTTCATAAAATTTTTGAGTGTAGAAAACATTACTTTTGCAGCAGCCAGCTGATAACAAAGAAAGAAAATTTTATATTTTAAAATTTTCTTTGTGATTTTAGAGACGGTAAAAGAGACTAAGGGGAAAGGAACAGGAAGGAATTGGCCATTTCTTTTTGAAGGAACCATTCTGGCATTCGCCTTCAATAATTTCGGGAAACCATGGAAAAATGAAATCAGGATGAGGATTCGAACCCAAGCCCTCCGGAATGCGAGGCCAGAGCTCACCCACCACCCTGGGATCCAAAATTGTTTAATTTACGAAAAGTACAATAATTAAAATTTTGTACGTACCTTCATTCTAGCTCGAACACTATAGTATAAACATAGAGGTGACATTTAGAAGGCGCGAACTCTGATTTCAACGCAGTCCGCTTGTAAATTGTAATCTGATGATAAATAATTCCGATGTTTTAAGGGAACCGGTATTATTGGGTAGAATCAAGAGCTGTTGCTAGGAAGACGTTGTGCAGGGGATATTTAACCGGGGAAGAAAAGCGAGTAACTTTTCTATGCCAGAGTAGTCCGTATAATGATAAGTAATTAGGATCTAGGGCCAGCAGATGGCGTGAGTGCAGCCTGGTCGTCAGTAAACATATCAGGGAGGCTCGGGCAGTAACAGAACCGGTACTGCATCCACATCTAGGCTGGCACTGTGTCGGCAGTTTCTGCATTAAACTGGCGATGAAGTTCCGAACATGGGGAGGGAATGTATTGAATCATGTTTCGTTAGTGTTGTCTTTTTTTCTATATCTCTAAAATAGACGGGAATCTGCAGCATGCACTTTAATAAAATGCACTGTGCCTGGCAACTGGACGTCGACTATATAACTCTGTGACGTCACGCGTCCGGTCTTCGTTGGCGAGCAAAGAATGTCTGGAGATTTTTTCTCTTTCTTTGTACAAATTTCCACAAATGAAAAGGTGTGTATTTCCAATAACTGTTGTTTTTTGTTTCTTTTATATCCAAGTCGAAGAGTATCCGATGTTTAAGCTCTACTTCCGTAGCAGGGTCATAAAAAATTTAAAAAATGTTTGTCAGAAGGTGAGAAATAGAGAAGTTTACTAAAGCGTTATTTCTGTTCGAAATTATATTCTCCTCAGAAAGTTTTCCAAAACAATAAAAATTTCTGTCATTTTTCACAGGTTTAGTAAAAGTAACCACGAATGACAAAACAAATCTGGGCATAGATATAAAATAGTTTGATTCCAGGCAGAGATAAGCTTTTCTTGCTTCTGACTTTACGCCTTGTCGACGTCGAGATCATTAGAGGCAGACAAGGTCAGAGGTCAAGGAACTGGAAGGAATTCGGCCATGGACTTTTTGAAGGAATCATCCTGGAATTCACCTGGAGTGATATGGGGAAACCATGCAAAATCCAAATCTGGATGCCCAGACGGGGATTCGATCCCCCCCCCCCCCGTCGCCTTTAATAATTCGGTGAATTTGAGCGAAAAGGAAGTGCAGTAATCACAGTTTTGTAATGTGAACAGTGACTAGATTATTTAGTACTAACTTTATTTGTAATTGAAACTCCGTCCATTCATAATTATTTTGTGTGTTTAATATCAGAGGCTTTTCGCCTTTGTGTGGGGCATCGTCAGTTTGAAATTGGCAGAATCAGTTATACGCCAATCGCGAACAGCTCTATTTGTACAGGATTTGTTGCTGTGGTTCAAGATTGCGGTTTGTTTTTATGAGAAAGTTACGATTTCTCTGGTATTTGAATCGATCGAAGTTATTACACTTGTTTAAATACACATAGATACGTACACATATGCACTACCGATGTGTAGCCAGACAAGTGCAATAAGTTCCACAAATTCAAATAAAATCTTTGACATAATAACTTGGTCGACAAATGCAAATAATAACAGTGAAATACTGATGTCCAACCAGAGCAGCAAACCGGGTTCCATAGAGCTTCAGATAGCAGTATGGTAGCTCAGTGGTTAACGCGCTTGCTTTCAAAAGTTCCTGGTCTGATACCGACTACCCGTGGTGCCAGGAATTTTTGAAAGTTGTATTTGATCATATGAGCTATGCCAGGACTTTTCTTGATTCGGATTTTACGTTAAACTGTAGGTCCCAAAGGAAAAAAACTGCACAATGGCGTAGTATGCCCCCTTCGAGAAGATCCAACCAACCTTCGGATTGTAGACTAAGTTAGTGTTTCTAGATGTGCAAATAGAAGCTGTTCCCGACTAGCGTGTAACTGGATCTACCAAGTTCCCTCTGCCGACCCCGGCAGCGTAGGGGATAGCGTGCTAGCTTCGCGTTGCAGGGGTCGCCGGTTCGAGTCCGGCCTGGGGCATGGGTGGTTTTAATTAAATGTTGTGTTCGTCTTGTGTCGTCTATACCAGGTAGAATCTATAATACATTGAATGATACAATACATACTTGCAAGGTACAAAAAATTACGTGGTGCTGGCTGTATGGCCGCGTAGCCTAATGCCATTTTTAAAAAAAGTCCCCACTGACGATGCACCACACCAACAGGGCGAAACGCTTCTGAGGTTAAATACCTTTCTTTGTTTGTTGTAAATTACGATGTTTCATTTACAAACATTTAAGAAACAACTGCGGATGAATGGCCAACAACTTCATTAGTAGAACGTATTAACATTACTTTCTCGTTTCCGGACATCATAATCGTTTCGCTCAGTATTGGACAAAGCTGTCGATATCTCTTCCTGTCCATAAATGTTAGAGTGTTGTTTGTAACTAGCATTGCTTACAAGCCAAGAGGTGATCCATGGTCTGCTGTTCTCCACATTCACATCGATCGTCAGTTGTCAGACCCCATCTATACACGTTAGCTTTTACTGGAACCACTCCTGTTCTTATACAGTTGAGAGTTCCTCATTTTACACAGTCCAGTTTAATGTCAGAAAGTTCTTCCTCAGAGATTGGGTACCAGTTTGGAAGATCAACATTTGTGCGATTTAGAAAAAAAGTGCTTGAGTACTTGCTATCCCAGTCATTACATGCCTCTCATCGAACGTTTGTTTGAATCGCTCTGTATATTCGTGAGAGTTACGGCATATTTTTGGTCCAGCAAATTCTGCTGCTTTGTACAGTAGGTGCATTGGGGTTGGTTTCATGCAGCCAGTCACTATCCGGCAAGTCACAAACAGTACAAGGCTATATCCACTTTCTTTGAATGTGCAGATGGGTTCCAAACAGGGCTTGCAGAGTGCTTTAGCAGGTGTGCAGAAGACCGCCGGATTAGCTCCCCATTTACTGCAACATAACTGTTACAGGATGTTGTTCCTAGTCCGTACTTTACCTGCAGTTATGTGGCAGTGTTTCTCATAAGCAAAACTTCTTTCCGATAAGGTCTTCTGGGACCACGTTCCTATTTCGATTCTTCATCCTTTGTTGTTGTTTTTCAATTCAATATTTCTTCATCATTTCACTATGTTTCTTCCTTTTGTCCTCAGACCATTTCGGAGCAGATTTCTTTCCTCTTCTGCTTGGGAATCCTTCCAAACATAACACCTTCTTTCTAAAGATCTCTTTTTCTATAATCTCCTCCTTCTTTCTTTCCAAATCTTTCTTAAGTTCTTGAATCGAGCTGGTTGTTGATTTATTTTCTCCAAAGGTAATTGAATATCCTTTTCGTTAGTCTGTTATCATTCATTCTGTAGATACATTAAAAAAAAATACAGCAATTTTCCTTATTGATTCTTTTATGTTTTCTATATTCTGCTATATTTCCTAATTCCTTCTTAATTTCCATAGTTCCGTTGTTTTAACTGGACCAAAGATGTTTCTCTTGATTCTTCTTTCTAGTAATTCCGGATTATACAATCTATAGTTCAACACTAGGCATTCACTAGCATATAGACATTCTGGTTTCACGACTGTAGTTAAGATTTTTAGACAAGCACTTTTTGTTGTAAAATTTTTTAGTGGTACCATACGCTCTTTCCATCCTCTGTATCCTTTCTTATATGGCGGATTCATGTAATCGATTTTCTTGAATTATTTCACTAAGATATTTCTTTTTTTTTTCTATTGCTCCAATATCTGTCGTTAAAAATTTTGGAGCGTTTTTAATGTTTGTAATAAATTTAGTTTTTTTCTACAGAAATTCTCAAATCCGTTTTGCTGGCTATTTCTTCCGAGAGATTGATCAGTGTTTTGGCGTTTGTAATGTTCTGTGGAAGTATAGCGAAACAGTCGTAAGACTTCCATCTACAGTGGCTCCTAAATATTTTGGCTGGTCTGTATTTCGACTGCTTTCGAGTCAGTACAATCTAACCTCAAGACGAGGTACGCGTGAGAGACAAAGTGTTGTGTGACTTACTCCGATAACTTTACTAACAGGTCCCGAGCCGAGCCTCGCCATGTTTACGGACCCACACAAACCGGCGGGCCGACATCTCGCCGCCTTTCTCTCGGTATTTTCCTTTCTCTTCTTTTTAGATCCGGCTGGAGGCGGGCGGCTGTTTCCCCTTTGTGCCTGTTCGAAGACGAATGAGGCCCTTGAATGGCCCTCGACTTAATACGGCGTCCGCGCGTCTCGCAATACACACAGCTCTTATTAAGCGCGCTCTCACAATATTATGAAAGTTAAACACAGCAACAGACGTAAGGAGACATTCATTAATTTGGACTCTCCTAAGACGGCCGGAGCCGCCCCCGCCGCGTGGAGGCGGCGCCGCCTCCGGGGGCGGGACGCCCACCAAGATTACGCACCCGTCTGCGCGGCGGCACTGAAGAACTAATTAATTTGGCTGCATCCGAAAAGGCTCCCGGAATAGCAAACCAGAGTGGGTCCTGTAATCCCCGCGGCACAATGCTCTGGGGACCACCGCTCCGTAATGAATTATGTTG
Organism: Vandiemenella viatica; assembly: GCA_031002005.1. NCBI lineage: Eukaryota > Metazoa > Arthropoda > Insecta > Orthoptera > Morabidae > Vandiemenella > Vandiemenella viatica. The sequence goes on from JARYHS010011408.1 coordinate 191,048,540, forward strand.
CCGACCGAACACAGCAATTAGGGGGCGGGCTGCCCACCCCAACATCCCCCACACAAACTATCGGCGCAGATTCGTAAATAGATACGAAACTTTCGACATACGTATACCGAACAGATAAAAGCGATGAAATGATAGCAGCAATAGTGGATTAAATATAAAGATAGAAGAAATAAATGAATTCTGCTTCGTAGGAAGTAACATTACAACTGATCGCCAAAGCAGGAATGATGTTAAAAGTAGATTTTTTTTTTCTGTCATCAGTCTCTCTACTGGTTTGATGCAATCCTCCTCGCTTCCTATATTGCACTAACCTCTTCATCTCAACCCAGGTCCTCAATTTCTGTTTCATATCTTGTTTATTTCTGTGCTCCTCTACAGTTCTTACCTTCTAGTGTTCCCTCTACTAACAAATTAACCAATCCAGTATGTCTCAAAATATGACCTACCAGCCTGTCTTTTCTTTCTGTGAGACTCTTCCACAGTCGTCTTTCCTCACCCATCATTTCCAAAACTGTTTGTTCGAACTTTATCCGTCCACTTAATTTTCAGCATTCTTCTATAGCATCGCGTATTAAGTGCTTCAATTTTCCTTCTTTCTGGTATCCTAAAGTCCATGCTTCGCTGCCATAAAGTGCTGTGCTCCACACATAGAGTTTTGAAAAGTTCTTTCTGAGTCTGAGATCAATATTTGAAACTAAAAGATTTATATTTTTCATAAATTTTCGTTAGTGCTATTTTGCTTTCCATCATTCCTGCTTCGGCCATCGGTTTTAATTTTACTTCCTAAATAGCAAAATTCACTAACTTCTGCAATCACATCTGACCCTATTTTTATATTTAATCTGCTAGAATTTGTATCATTTCTGCTCACATTTCATCACTTTTGTCTTGCTTCAGTTTATATTTAATCCAAAAGCAAAATAGCACTAGCGAAAAGTTGCTTCCTGAAAAAGAAAAATCTTTCGGTTTCAAATATTGATCTAAGACTCAGAAAGGACTTTATAAAACTCTGTGTGTGGGTGTAGCACAGCACTTTATCGTGGCGAAGCATGGACTTTAGAAATACTGGTAAAAAAAGGTAACTGAAGCATTTGAAATGTGGTGCTATAGAAGACAACTTAAAATTAAGTGGACAGGTGAAGTACGAAATGAACGAGCTTTGGAAATGATGTTTGAGGAAAGAAGGTTCTGGAAGAGTCTCAGAAAAAAAAGAGACAGGATGTTGGGTAACGTTTCAAGACATGCGAGAGGAAACAATCAAAGAATGAAATGCGGAGGTAGACAAAGATTACGATATGAAGCAGATAACCGGGGATGTAAGCTGTAATGGGTGTGTTGAGATGAAGAGGCTAGCGCAAGATAGGAATTGATGGAGGATTGCATTAAATCAACCGGTACACTGATGACAGCAATAAAAAAAGAGGGGAATGTTCCACCATGATATACACGTGAAGCAAAAAAAAAAAAATACTAAAAAAAAGGATACATGCATGTTTGAAAAGGATGGGGTGTCGTAGTGACTTAGAAAAATTAGTTGAGTTAAGAGGACGTGTTGGGAATGTGATGGGTAGGGCCTTTAATGATTTACTTCGCAACTCTCTCACAGAAAACCCAAAGGTATAATGGTAGTATGTAAGAAAAATTAGTTGTAGTGACTACAATTTGCCAGTACTAATTCACAACCGATCTGAAATCAACGAAAGCTGCGACATACTAATGTACTCTATACCGAATTCAAAATTTTTTTTACTGCTGAAAATAAGGATAGCAAACCCACCTTCCCACGTTGTGTGGAGTTGTAAATGGATATCATATAAATAGATACTGCGGGAATTGTAAAGCAATTAGATATGAATTGGGGGAAAGTGCTGGGTTCTGATGGAATCCCAGTAAGAGTATTATGGGGAGAAAACCGGACCAATACTGTTTGATATATGCAGTAATTCCTCATAAGAGAAAAAAAGTACCTTCCGACTGCAAAATTGTGCCGGTGACTTCCATTTTTAAACAAGGAGCTCGATGAGATCCTAGGAACTATCGATCCGTATCTATAACATTTGTTTGTAGCAGAGTTATGAAACGTGTTATACACATATACATTATGAATTTTCTAGATGAAAACGATTTGCTTACACCAAACAAACGCGGATTTCTGAAGAAAATACAACTGGCCCTATTTACTAATGACATTTTTGTTTCTAGCTTTACGCCTCGTCGACGTCGAGGTCATTAGAGGCGGGAGAGGACTAGCAACAAGGAATGGGAAGTAATTCGGCTATGGCCTTTTGAAGTAACCAACTCGGCGTTCATCTGTAATGATTTGGGGAAACCATGGGAAACCTAAATCTGGATGGCCACACAGGGATTCGAACCCACGTCCTCCCGGATGCGAGGCCACTCTCGGTTTACGCATGACATAATAAAAGTTGCTGATGCAGGTTTACAAGTGATGCATTTTCTCTATTTTCACAAAGCCTTCGACTCTGTGTCACACAACCGGCTTTCAACGAATATTCGAGCGTACGGTATATCGGATCAACTTTGTGAATGGATAAAAGATTTTCTAACTGGTCAGTAGCAGTACATTTGAGGAACTGAATAATAAGATGAGGCCTGTAGGAATATTTTGTGATCTTGAAAAAGCTTTTGACTGTGTAAATCATGAATTACTTTTGAAAAAAAAAGGAATATTATGGTATTTATGGAACCGCAGGTAAATGGTCTAAACTCTAAAACATATATGGAAAGTCGACTGCAAAAAGTTTTCCTTTCTGATTCTATCCTGGGTTTTATTGATAGTTAATTTAATCTTTGTTTTGATTATAACTTGTAATTTAGTTTCCTAAGTGAATTATTTTCTTCTGATACTACATCGATTCCAACTTTGATGTTTTATTTGCGCATGCTTATACAGCTCCTGCTTCGCTTTTATTTATCCTTTAACAACACTTTCTTCTTCTAACATTATTCGTGGTAGATTCAAATTCAATATTAGTGTAGACAGAGTATACGGCATTGCTTTACTTTCCTTTTAAATGACAGTTTAAGTAAAACCACCTAATTCTTAAAAAGATTGTAAATTTGTCTTCATTCTAGAAATTTGATGCGTATGTTTCTATGACAAAAAAAATCAGACTAATTGTCAAATTTAAAATTTTTAAAACCTTACGAAAGTCGCAAACTGGATGAATGTATTTTTTTTTTCCACCGGAGAACGTGTATTAGACACAAGTGATAGATAGCTATGTTAAATAATTTGGCGGCAGTTGATCGATGAAGAATATCTGAAACGAGACACTTGTTAGAAATAAATCTCCCTGGAGACCGAACAAACCAAGGGAGTTCCTGAATATTTAAGGACCATTAATGTAGTCCTTACTGCTCTCAATTTGCCATTAACGAATTATACTCTTAGACTTGGTGATAGCTTTATAACTGAGTCGATATTCATAACATTTTCACAATTAGATATTTCGGTACTAAATTTAAGAACATCGAATTGGTTAGTGTCACTTGGAATTAAGAGAGTTTAACTTCAAGATTACAAATGTGTCATAAGGTTTACAAGCCTTCCATGTATATTATAATAATAAATATTAAGTTATTAATTTTGTTAATAGGGTTCGTATTTTCCATAGATTCCCCAACCCATTTCATTTTTACGATATAACTGTGTTGTGTGATATTTCCGCCATAGGCTTTCAAAAAAAAAAAAAAAAAAAAAAAAAAATCGTGAATGTTGTTGTTTTTGTAATAGTGTCCCGAAGACGCTAATGTTAAAAAAACGAGAAAGAAGAATGAATATTGAGCTCCCAGAGTTATCACTACTATTTTATTTGTGCGACTAGGACAGTATGAAGTGTGAATCGTATTTCTCTTTAGTGATTTATTGTGGCTTGGTATTGACGGATGCCATCTACTGTAGCCGTCTCTTATGCAGGGGTGACGTTAAGCAATACAAATCTTTAAATTGCATAATGGCTGTAAATAATTAGTCATAACAAGATAACTACAATTAAATAACAGCCACCAATCTTACAGTGTTCATAAAATATAGATGGATAATTGTTGTTACCGGCAACGTAGGAAGAGAGACCATTAAGCTTTCCATGAACAGAGTGAAATTTTGCAGATCATGTATAAGGGTCAATCAAATATGAATTGAAGTTTTTTCACACAGTTTTGTTGGTTGTAACTAAATATACAAATCAGGTTCTACATAGTTTCCTTCAACAGAAACACATTTTCTCCACCGCATAGGAAGTTTCCTCATTTCGTCACAGAATAAAGAAGATGGTTCCGCCAGTAGCCAATTGCGCACGTACTGTTCGACCGCCTCGTCGTCTTCAAATCGTTCTCCTCCTAACGCCTCCTTCAGCAGACCAAACATATGGTAGTCGCATATGGACAAGTCTGGACTGTAAGTAGGATGTTCAAGAGGTTGCCAGTGAGTTTATTACGAGTCAGAACTGCCGCATGCGGCCGTGCATTGTCGTGCAGGAGGAGGACATCGCGAATCATTTGTAAAAGATTTTATCATATTTATTTTGTAAAAGATATTTTATCAGGCCCATTGCACTAGATAAAATATTTTTTCATAGTTCTTTGAAATGAATGAAGTGAACTTGTATGCTTGTGCAGCCGCAGTACGTCCAACTGTCACAATAATTACTTTATTGAAGAAAAAGTGATGTAAACGTATTTGGGTTGGATCGTAGATTCAAGACTTGATATGAAAGGAATTCATCAAAGTTTTGTGAAAGAGCTGCAATGTGAGGACGTGACATGTTATAAAAATTATGATCGAAGCTGCAGCTTAGATCCAATAAATTCTTACCACAATATTAATAATTATTCTTCAATAATTACGCCAGTACAACTGTTTTGGATAAAAAAGTTGTGTTGGCGTAATTATTGAAGAATAATTATTAATTTAACAAACAACTGTGGAAGAAATTGCCTACAGTAATCACATTTCTTACCGAAATACTTTCAAAATTTGTATATTGGAATTATTTCCCCCGAACTTTACCGGGTGTTTATTTTTACGGTGTATGGGCAATGGATTGTACTCAATTGCTGGTGGCGGATCTAGACCATTCTGCGGTATGGTATCTGTATTGCTCAGCTATTGTTACAGAAACCTGTCAAGTACTAGCTTCTTAATCCATTAATTTTATTTTTCACGTTATCGTCGCAATCTTGTCCGTTTTTTTTTTTTTTTTTTTTTTTTTTTTGCTGTCATCAGTCTTGCGGCTGGTTTGATGCAATCCTCCATCCTTTCCTATCTTGTGCTAACCTCTTCATCTCTACATATCCCTTACAACCCACGTCCTCAGTTATCTGCTTCATATATTCTAATCTCTGTCTTCCTCTACCTTCGACCGTTCCGTCCACCAGCAAATTAACCAATCCAGCATGTCTCAAAATATGACCTACCAGCCTGTCTCTTCTTTCTGTAAGCTTTTTGCACAAAGTTCTTTCCTCACCCATTATTTCCAAAACTCGCGCATTTCTTACTTTGTCTGTCCACCTAATTTCAGCACCCTTCTATAGCACCACATTTCAAATGCTTCAATTTTCCCAATTTCCGGTAATCCTAAAGTCCATGCTTCGCTACCACAAAGTGCTGTGCTCCACACATTGAGATTTAAAAAGTCCTTTCTAAATCCTAGATCAATATTGGAAGTGCTATTACGAATGTTTAAATATTGATTTCAGCGCAAAAAAAAATCTTTTGGAATAGTGATTATCATAACAGCAGCTCCCCCATTATTTTTCGGATCTAAATTAACAAACAATATTCAAATTTAAATGAGCAACAGGTTGAATGTGTTTAAGATTGGATGGTTCTACTCATCCATAACACGCTGCAGTTTCTTGTAGAGTGGAAATGTAAACCATTTAATTCCTGAAGATTTTAGTCACCTAATTACCCACTCTAACTGAAGGGAAAGCTCATAACTCGCGAATATTGATTGTTTCTTGCAGTATCAGCAGGGGCGACTGGATGGTCCTCCTGCCGTAGGTTTGCCCGTCAGAGGAATGCAGGCTAACGAGCACCTGGGCGCGGCTAGCGGGGGCGAGTGAGCCTCATTAGCGGTGAATGCACCTGCACGCAGCACGCGACCCTTGTTTGCCGCACGCTCCGGCCCCGCGCTAATCACCGCGTTTCGGCTCACTGACAGCAACCTGCTTGCGATTGGCTATCGTCTACACAAGTTGTGTTCTCGCCTGTCCAACTACAAAGCCCCCCCTATATAGAATCTACTAGCTGTTACCCGCGACTTCGTAGGCATAGACTTAGAATTTTGTTTCTAGAATTGGTTGTACAAAGATGTAAGTTAGGGGGAAAGTGACTGTGAGAAAAACGAAACCTATGTGACCGATATAACAAAACACAGACTTATACACCATACCCGTCTATGTGTCACCGTTCGGTTAGTTTTAAAAATATTATAACAAAATATTTTATTTATCTCCAAAGAAATGTCCCACATCATTCCTAATGACACATAGTATTTCGTTGTCGAATTTCAACAACATCGATTTACCCGCTGATTCGCGAAAACGTAACAATTAGATAGAGAGACAGAGTTACTTTCAAATTTTTAATGTTATAGTGTAGATGCTGTGGATAATACGAGAAATTATATAGGTTAACCCCACATTATCAGCGTTTTAAACTGAATTTAATTTCGATGAAACGCATTCTCCGGTGGTAATTTTGCTAGTCATCTATTTACCCATTTCTTGTTATTTATGAAGTGAAAACTTCTACATGCGCATTAGGTGATGGTTGGACTGTATAATCCGTCTATTTTCTTTTCAACCTCACCAGGAAAGCCAGGTTATAACCTGCCGATGATGACTTTTATTTGTTTTGGCAGGTTGTGCATATTAATGTAAGACATTTAGTTGAATATGATGTTTAATAAACAAGAAAAAAAACCACACATATACACCATCAACATGAAACGTTTATTCAAAACCAAGATAATAATCACCTCTCGCAATCTTAATACAGTCCGTGCTCTCTTTGTTTCTCAGCGATCACACACATCTCTCTCTTACTATATTTAATTTTCTTTGGCCGCGCCCGCTGACCAAAGATTATTGTCACTTAAAATTAATACTTAAAAAACTAGTCTTAGCGTATATGTTACAACTAGCGTAAATCTATGAGTTCGCGACTTCCCGTCACCTAGATGCTATCACGTGTTGCGCCTGTAATATGCACGTCCGACGCTTTTTGCATGGGTAAAATCTTATGTATTAACGTCACCAACATGCTGTAACAGCTATAACGTGTTGCGCTTGGACAGCAATTTTTTTTTTTTTGCCTATGTTCTTCACACAAACACACTGTTTGTATCCGATTTTGATGGAACTTTTTATACGTGTTCTTGAAAACAAATCGAAAAACACTCTTTGGTTTACAAAAACCTAAACCCTCTGCTCCTTTCCCCCTCACCTTAATTTCTGTCAATGTTGTTCATACAAACCGACATTTTTTATCCGATTTTGATAGTACTTAGCACACGTCGACTTCAAAATAAGGCGCTTTGGTAGCTCAGTGGTTAAGGCGCTTACTTCCGAAAGTTTCACTCTGCTGTCGCTGGTTCAATTACCGTCGTGAGCAGCTAATAGAAACCCTTTCACCAGGCCATTACAACCACACGGAATTATTATTATTTAGTGTATCTGCAGCTATAATTGTGACGTGTTACGTATATGATATTCATAGTTTTTAAGTTTTCACTTCTTTCGGCAGTTCCCAATGACTGTCATTTTTTTTTCTTTTCCTTATTTTACGCCTCTTGGACATCGTGGTCATTAGATGCTGGAAAGGACAAGGAACACAGAATTTGACCATGACCTTTTTAAGGAACCATTTCGGCATTGGCCTGTAGTGGTTTGGGGAAACCATGGAAAACCCGATGGGGATTCGAACCCGCAGCCCTCCCCCCCCAATGTGAGGCCTGAGAGTTACCGATCACCCACCACGCTCGGCAGTTCCTTTTTGTTATTATGTTGTATACTTTGAGTGTAATTTCCTACGTCCATTTATTTTTCCCGTTTACGAATTTTAATTTTAAATTTCTTCGGCGATTATTGTAAAATGTTTATCACTTCCTTTGGTAATTTATTCCATTCCCTGATACCCTTAACTATAAAACAAAATTTTCCCACTCCCTTATGCATGAAACCGGCTGCAAGTTTGTGATCATGGTCATCTTTTCCCTTCCATACACTACTTCCAATTCTTCGACCATCACCATTATAGCAGTGTCCATTCGCTTCAGCCTCTTCCCGCTTTTCAGTGACTCCCAATCAATCGCCTTTATTATTTAAGTTACTGACTGGGTTCTATGGCCACGTATCATGATTCTGTGTTTAAGTGATTCTGTTGCGAAAGAAATGGAGTTCGGATGGTAATTTTTCTTTCTTCTTAATATCTAGGCTTCAAGAATTTTTATTATGGAAATAGCGGAAGTTGGCATAGGATAACTACAAAATCAGGTTATAAAATTTAGATAATTGAGCGCGAGATATGCTTACTGGGTCTCTTAGAGATGGAACAGGATTACAGACAGAAAACGGGAAGGAATTCGGCCATGATCATTTGGAGGAACCATCAAACCTTTTGTCTGGAGCCATTTCGAGAAACCATGGAGAACCGAAATCTGGATAACTGGACGGAATTTAAACCCCCGTCCTCTCGATTCAGTGGGAACTTTAGTTATGGTCGCATACGTCCTTTTTTCTATAATTTTACATGACAAATCTAGGCCAATGAAAGAGACAACCTTCTCCCGGTCGGTATTCGTGATATCTGACGAGTCCGGAATGCATAAAGTAATTGTTTAGAAGTCTTTACTTGTTGCTATTTACAAATGTATGGTACAATGAGCTCGTTATTATTTCGCTATGTTATTATATATATAAATCAAGTCGTGTTTAGGCTTCTAAACAAAATTAAATATTACTTACGATTATTACATTTGATTCATGCATTCCGTTTAATACACTAAATTTCAGAAAGATAAATAAATAAATAAACGAAGTGAAAAAAATAAAACAGAATCCAATCAATGGCAATTGATCTTTCGCTGGTATTTCTTGAAAGGAGTGCTCATCTCAAATACAGAGTGATCTGTGGAACATATTTTTTCCATCTCTAAATGATCATAATTTCTTGCTCCGTCTCTCGGATACATAGAGACATAAGATTTTTTTTCTTCAGATTTTAAGCTAGACAATTGTTTCTCAAAATTTTAAAACACCGGACATATGCAGCGCGCGTACTGATTTATAATAGCATAGATACCACAGGTGAAAAACGTTAAATCACAGAGCTACAACCCGGCCATACCTGTCCCGCGTTGATACGGCGTATCTAGCTGCCCCAAAGTGCTGGTTGGGATTAATACAGCTGCGCTATCGGCAGCCGCTATAAATCACTCACTTCTGTGGCGAGGGCTTTAAAAAAGTTGTCCAAACCACCATTCGTCGAGTGTGCTATTTATTGAAGCCCAAAATCATGCATATGAGAATTACCACTATATCTGCGAGTTCAGTGGGTATGAATATATTTTAAAACATGCCGTTGATGATGTCCCACACCACAAGTGCGAAACGCGTCTGGAGAATCCTCTTTAATAAAATGCGTTGTCGGGAGACTGCGCGCTCCTCGATAGCTATTGGGTAGATAACGATGACGTCACGTGCCAGCCGTGACTCGCGAACTAACAGTGCCCATAGTCATTAGCAATTAGAGGTTAGGTTCACAGTTCAATAGCTAAGCAACTGCTATGAAATTAATTGCCATAATAGAGTCATTAGTTTTGCTTTTAATAGCATTTCATAGTTGAAAAAATATGGAAATACTTATGGCTGAAAAAACGTGGAACTGCTTTTTAATAAGGTGTCGACTTTAAGAAACTTAAATTAAACATTAAATTACGAAAATAAAATTAAAATTTCAGCTATACTAAAATGGTTTGAAAATTATTTTATTTTTTAATTGCGTCTGGCGAGATCTTAGTAACGATAAAACTGTATGGCAATTATAAATTTTGTACTGCTAAAAAGACATAAAACAATTATGAAAACAAGATAATTTGCCTTAAAATGATTTTAGAATACACAGTTTTTCCCTGTACGGAAGGGATGCGTACAGGCAGCTGGTACAGGTAAACGCAACCGCTCACAGGTGCCAGACGTACCGCATCCCTACACAACTTCTAGAAGAAAAGAAATATCAAAAACCATATGACCTAAAATTCTTTCTCGAAAACGTTGCTAGCTCTTATACTATAGGTCTCTTAAATTATTAATCTATTTTTTCGTCACCTGCAGCGCCACCACGCAAAGTGTGGTATGGTTAACTTCTAGTTGATCACTGTGCGTTTGTGATGCAACCTGTGTACAAAAATTTTAAAGTTAAAAATCTGAAGCAGTTACTTTTTAAAGCCGGAGTACTTAATATGTAAAAGAACACTATGCTAGAACTGATTAACAGGTAAGAATTAACATCAAGGTCAATTAAGCCTTAATTGTACCATTTAATTTGGGCCTCTTGCCGGCGTTTCTCTCCTCGTTTTCAACCGCTTCAAAACATTTTAAAATTATAAATATCTGATTTTAGGCCAAAGTATTTTTATCTTTGTTTTTAGAATAGTTTTGCGTTGTATTTACAGGTAATATAGGAGATAATGTAGTGGGTGCCTTGGTGGGCAAACTACGTTACAATTATCTTTCATACCTTTATGATTAATATTTGTGGATTTTTAATTTTAATTTTTATGAAGGAGTGAAAGTTTATTAATTTTGCAAGAATCTCGACGTTAGTTGGAATTTAGGAAAAATTGTCACAATATGGCATTTATTTTCTTATCACTGGCGATTACAAGTCTGAGCGAATTTGCCGTTAACATTAACACAAATTGGCAAAATCATAAAAGCAACGCTCAGAGGTACAATTAGCCGTCATGAGCAAGCAAACAATTGTATATTTACTTTTAAATATATCTCAGAATCAAAATGCAAGAAATAATGACAACTGGAAACAATGAAAAATACAAGTTATGACGACCTCAGACAAGGTCATCATAATACTGTGACTTTACAGTTAAAAAGACAATCATGGGCGCCACGAATGAACAATATATCATTCGAAAATAACTAGTTCTGGCAAATTATGCCGCTAGCTCAGGGGTTTTTACAATTACAAAGTGAGAACATGGATCTATCCTCTCAAAGTTGTTTAAGGTTTCTGTTTCACGGAAAGCACAATCAGATGGCTTGGTCGTTATAAATTACCATTGTAGTTCTGCGTCTGATGTCTGCGGTGACTGGAGCGGACCCACGGCATCAGAGACTATCTCACAAGTTGGCTACAGGCATCTCTGGTCTGACAATGCGCGTCATCGCATTACCGGCTGTGTTGCTGTGATAAGCTTGCTCCAGCAAGGCAACTTGGCAGCCAGAAATCGTACAACGGCAGTTGGCGAGAGAAGCCAACTTTCCAAGTCCACCTCAGACTAGAATCGCATAGCACGGACTCGAAGATCGAATTGAATTCCGTCGCTCTTCTCTCTCGCGAGGAAACTTCTCGCTCCGCCCCTTGTAGTCTCGAAGCTCACATATAACAGAAATTCCCAGGATTTTAAGTTATTCGCTCATTTGGATTGAATCTTCAGGTCGGCACCTAATGTCACGTGATATCCCCGATATGTGATTTGCCCCGCTCATATCACAGAGGTCGGACATATTCGGCTAATTTCGCCGGGGTGAGAGCACATTCGGGTGTCGGGCGGCAGGCATTTCCCGCCAGGTGAGTCACTCTGTTGACCACCCATCCCCAGGGAGCAGAGTGTGTGGTCCGGCAAACCCCAAATCCGCGACTTCTTGTCGCCATAGTTCGGGAAGACCAGATTAGCTTCAAGCCTACATAGCTCAATAATTCTTTAATATTCGCTTTACCAAGATACACTGTATAAGTTCACCATTTCATTACAGTCCTCACTTGGAATCTTGCGTACTTTATAAAATTACAACAAAAATTTATTTAGGTGGTCGCCGAAGATTTATGTAAATTACTCCAACATTATGACATATATAATAAAAATGCACCTTGTAACGTGGCGACAGCGCGTCATGTTACAATAAGAATTGTTTGAACTTGTTCTTCTGTGTGTTAATTTCCTAAGATTTAACGAGTCGCGTGCAGACCCTAAAATATTTTTATTTTTCAGGAAGATTTGGAATATTAGCCATTAATATTTTTTATCCCTTTTGTTGAGTTTAAACGATAGGTCCATGTTGCTGTTCGTGCGCAAAAATGTGCGTCGATTGACGGCAAGTTTAACCTTAAATAACAAGGTATTAGGCTATGTAAAATCTGGAAAAAATAAATAAAAAATAAATTTAATCTTGGAACCGCCTGAGCTTTTAACTACCGGTTTTGCTACATTCCTGTAAAATGCTGTTCACACTATGAATTGTAATCATCCGAGAATAACCTTAACTGTAACATACTTTTGTTATCTCCTAGATATTAAAATAAAATCGCTCGGAAATATTTACATTGACCAAGCTATTTTAATACTTTTTTGGCAGTTAAATAGATTTTCTGTAGATCTAAAGCATTTTTTTTAGAGTTAATTCTCTCATACAACGTACGGAGATAATCAATCCACAGCAAATAAATGCTATGCTGCCGTAATGTAGGCACAACAACAACATAAAAAAAATTGATTTCCGGTAGAGGCGAATACAAGATTGATACAATAATTCAATACTCTTATTTCAAAGTGCGAAAATCATGCAACCATTTACCACAGCTGTAAACCGATGAATTAAAATCCGATTTAGCAAAATGGCGACTAAGCACTCGGGTCCACTTCGATGGAGCTTTACAATGTCGCAGTTGTAATCCATCGCTTTCGACGGTCTTTATCTTTGGAAATCCATGATAACTGAGACCTTTATTTTTCACCGAAATCACCAAACATCCGTAGATGCAACGGTTAACCGGTGTAATTCCATTTCTAATAAGCCTCGTAGCAGCGATAGCACATGTAAACACAGTGCTAGAGGACAACCGGAAGTTGAGTATACCACATTTCGGAGGCCATATTGAAGTTACGAAGCTCTATAACCTTTTGTTAGCATTGATAAACAATGAGTGCAACAATCATAAAATTAAAGCTAGTAAATCGTGGAAGACGCATTGGCTGTTAGGGGAATAGGTTGAGCGCCGTGTTGCATCGAACAAGAGGCCCTATAGGGTGCGTGACGTTGAAGGGTCCTGCGGGCGTCGCATTACAGAATTGGAAGCCGAGCGATGGCCATACGTCTGATTACGGGCCGCAGCGCGCGGCTCGACACGTGGCGAACACGTGGACGGAAGCCAGAGTGTGGGATTGGTCCAGGAACCAGCGGCCAGTCGGCTTACTCTCCCACCAGGCTGACAGCAAGTAGTAAGAGATTAACAGCACGCTACAAATAAAAGCTACTGTTAAATGAGGTATTATCGAGCCTTGTGGTTACCGATAGCGGATGGCACTGCCGAAATAGGGGTGAATGTGATACAGTTGGTAGTGCGTTTAATACATATTACACGTCCTGCTTCTTACGCGACTGCCTGCTATGGCGGGATCACGTAAAGGTACGTTACCAAGGCGCGTGTTAGAGAACGCCTCTCATCTTTGCCGCATATACTAGCAGGTACGGCGCGACTCGACCCACTGCCAGGCGGTAAAAGATGCAAGGCGCGTACTGCCTACCACGCGCCGTGGGAATGGACCTTAAGAAGTGCGCTCACATGTCACACGTGATGCGCCAGGCCTGTTCCCTTACGAGGATAATTCATTTAAACGATTTGTAATAGCACTCAGATCAAGCCTTGTATGAATTTTAATCTTAGGAATTGAGTACAGAGAGACGAAAGTGATTAAATATTAATATTTGTATTTCTCATGTGATTGAATATTGTTCTTATGGAAAGAGACAGTGAAAGTGATGTGTAATATGATCAGAAGTAATATAATGTGTGAAGCTCGTATTAATCGAATGCTTGTAATTATAAATGTTGGTATAAGCCATGGTGTTTTGAGGACTATTTTCGGTTATTTGGAATGGTTTACGTTGCCTGTTTCGTGTATAAATTAATCTAAATAGCTTTAATTTTAATTTAAAAGTATTTCCCAATGATTGCGAGTGATTTTGTTCTAGTTCTAATTGTTTATGTACGAATTTTATTGTCAAGGTGACTGTTGGCGCTTGGGAATCGTCCAGCGGCACCTTTTCTCAATGTTTCCCTGGCGGTTATTGAAGCTGGAGGCAATGGCGAGCAGAAACTGTCGTCATCAATATTTCGTACCAGCAGACGCAGTCGCTGTGAATTGTATCTAGTTCGTCAATCAGAATCTTTTCGAGTAGTTCTGTTCGCTGAAGCTTAATCGCTGGTGTTTTTTTTTAATGTGCTTTAGTATCTCTGGACGAAGTTCTATGCAAATCAGTGTTTATATATATATATATATATATATATATATATATATATATATATACAGGGTGTTACAAACAGGTACGGCCAAACTTTCAGGAAACATTCCTCACACACAAACAAAGAAAATATGTTAATGTGTCCGGAAACGCTTACTTTCCATGTTAGAGCTCATTTTAGTTTCGTTAGTATGTACTGTAATTCCGTGGCCCCCACGCTCTCCTGACCTCAACCCTCTTGACTTCCATTTATGGGGGCATTTGAAAGCCCTTGTCTACGCAACCCCGGTACCAAATGTAGAGACTCTTCGTGCTCGTATTGTGGACGGCTGTGATACAATACGCCATTCTCCAGGGCTGCATCAGCGCATCAGGGATTCCATGCGACGGAGGGTGGATGCATGTATCCTCGCTAACGGAGGACATTTTGAACATTTACTGTAACAAAGTGTTTGAAGTCACGCTGGTACGTTCTGTTGCTGTGTTTCCATACCATGTTTAATGTGATTTGAAGAGAAGTAATAAAATGAGCTCTAACATGGAAAGTAAGCGTTTCCGGACCCATGTCCACATAACATATTTTCTTTGTTTGTGTGTGAGGAATGTTTCCTGAAAGTTTGGCCGTACCTTTTTGTAACACCCTGTATATATATATATATATGAATATTGCGATGCGATAAAAGTGAGATAAATAGTGTCTCATCCGCCTTTTTATTTCATTGAACTATGTTATCAGTTCAAAAGCTGTGTTAATCATTATCCTTTGGTGAAAGGTAAAATCATCTGGCGACAGGACTACAGTAACCTGTTAATTACAGAAATAACTCATTAAGTTACAATCAGCATTATCTGAAAGGACCACACAGCGAGGCCGCTGACAAACTGCGAAATATTACAGGGATTATTGGTTCCCTTACACCGTACAGGCATGTAGAAATGAGGAGATGCGTGATCTTGCTGCAACATGAAGCAGTTCGAATTTTGTTGGCAATTTTAAGCAGAAGCATCAAAGAAAGCATTTCGAAGTAGCAAATGCCTGTGACGGTTTTCTCCATGAGAAAGTAGAGGCCTCCCTCAACATTGCGCAGAACACATTCACCTTTTGAGAAACTCGTTCGTGCGTGAACGAAAATTTTCCCAGAATGTAAATGCAATATTGTATTCCCAGGTTTGCAGCTGGATAGTGTTATAAAAAGACAACGTTCCGACAACGTTCTCTGCTGTCTTCATCAGGTATCTTGCTATTGAGAATGTAAATTCTCGATAACAGATCCCTAATAAACGCAACATAGAACATTGTCGAAACGTCATATTTTTATGACGCTATCCGGCTGCAAACTTGGGAAGACTGTATTGAAATCTTGTTTGTGTTCGACGGTAAATTGGGTTTTTTCTGTTCCCCTAAAACGCACATTGTGCCGATTAACTTTACCATTAGTATACGGTGGCACTAAAAATTAACCTCTTGTACAGGAGTTTTTACTTAATCGAAATTCAATGACTTGTAGAAGAGTCCAACACTTAAATAATCATTGTTTCTCAAATTTACGACAAAATGTAAAATGACTTGTAAAGAATTTGTGATGTTAGGGGACATCCATTAATTACGTGAGGTGACATAGGGGAGGGGGGGGGGGTCCGGTGAAATCTCACCAAATCTCACCAGGGGGGAGGGGGGTCTACGGAAACCTCACGTGAGATTTTGTGAAAAATTTGGGGACAGTAGAGCCAAAAAAAAAGGTCTACAATTTGCGTCAAAGTCGATTTTAGGAGTATTTAGTCAAAAAAGTTAGGTTGTGACCTAAAAAAAAAGGTCTACAAAAGTTTCCAGGGCGATTTCTAGGGGGGTTTTTCACGGACCAGATCTCACCAGTGGGGGGGGGGGGGTCCAGCCAGATCTCACGAAATCTCACCAGGGGGGAGGGGGGGGTCCAGAAATCCGGAAAAACACCTCACGTAATTTGTGGATGCCCCCTTAGCCGAGATGATAAATTCGGGTTTTTTTTTTTTTTTTTTTTAAATAGCAATAAGCTTTTGTTTTTGTTGCTCATGTGTTGGGCAAGCATGCCAAAATTTGATTGAAATTAAAGTGAACCATCATTGTCTGGTATGTGCTCAGATGTTAATAAATGGTCTATTGTGACAATTATAAGATATAAATCTGTATAAATAAAAATGAATTGTTGTTCGTTGGTAGCAGCATATTAAGTAATTAATATCACTTATTACTTTGGAGTGATATATACAGGGGGTTACAAAAAGGTACGGCCAAACTTTCAGAAAACATTCCTCACACACAAACAAAGAAAATATGTTATGTGGACATGTGTCAGGAAACGCTTACTTTCCATGTTAGAGCTCATTTTATTACTTCTCTTCAAATCACATTAAACATGGAATGGAAACACACAGCAACAGAACGTACCAGCGTGACTTCAAACACTTTGTTACAGGAAATGTTCAAAATGTTCTCCTTTAGCGAGGATACATGCATCCATTCTCCGTCGCATGGAATCCCTGATGAGCTGATGCAGTCCTGGAGAATGGCGTATTGTATCACAGCCGTCCACAATACGAGCACGAAGAGTCTCTACATTTGGTACCGGGATTGCGTAGACAAGGGCTTTCAAATGCCCCTATAAATGGAAGTCAAGAGGGTTGAGGTCAGGAGAGCGTGGGGGCCACGGAATTACAGTACATACTAACGAAACTAAAATGAGCTCTAACATGGAAAGTAAGCGTTTCAGGACACATTAACATATTTTCTTTGTTTGTGTGTGGGGAATGTTTCCTGAAAGTTTGGCCGTACCTTTTTGTAACACCCTGTATATATATATATATATATATATACATGGTGTTTAAAAAAAGTATAAAATATTTTAGGAGGTGTTAGCGAGCTTCAAAATAAGACAAAAATGTCTGATAAACACTGGGTCGCAAACGCATACTTTCGGAGTTAATAACAGGTCCGCAATGTGACGCCCGTCCACGGCAATTCACCGTAAGGAACCACATCCTCTTTGAAACCATCTTGGTTGGTCCTGTACATGATCACATGCACCCGCAAGAGCAATGAGCCACTGTGTTCCGACCCCGTGCGGCCCCAACAGGGAACCCAGTCTGTTTTGTGTAGATGTTGAGTACACTGCAATGGTTAACTGCAAATTGATCGTCGCTAGATTTGTTGCACTCCTCTAACGAGAAAAGAAGAAAGCTGTGGTGGCGAATAAAATTGTTGCGATTTCTTTTAAAAATTGATTCTAGTAAATTACATCAACCCAAACAAAAAGAATCATTAATTAAACAAGAACTTACCTTTTCCAGTTGTGTAAATTTTTTTTAAAAAAATTCTTGCCTTTTCCCTTCGGTAGGAACTCTTGAGACTTTCAATTTTCTTGCGACATTCATCTTTGGAAATTTGCATCAGGTCAGAAATTTCATTACATCCATCTTCCTTTTTTTAAAATTATTATAATAAAATTCATTCTTTGGGTTCCACAGCACGGGATAGTTTTGGTAATACCTGTTAAGGGCAAAAGAATTATCCTGAGACATTTCCATTTTTATAAAAGCAAAATAATAATAACACTCTACGACAAAGGCTTAACGTGGTCCTAGTTGGCCTCAACGAATAAATAAATATATATATATATAAATATAACACTCTACACAAATTAAGCACGAGACACGTGTGTCGACTGCAGATAATTGACGGAGAGGAGAAGAGGCAATCGGCTCATATTGTTCGGTTCGAACACATACACGAAGCGCGTACACACTGAACACGAAAAGAGCACGCGTTCACTTTGAAGTACCGATAACTCTCGGATCGGTCTGCGGCATGCGGATCCGTTCGGCTCGCACTGTACACATCTGAGCGAACCAGGGCGAACGCATGCTCATTAGCGGCGAATGCTCAAGTGAATACGCGGCTTTACGCCGAAGGGCTGAGGCATGCATTGCCGTGGATGGGAGTCATATTGTGGACCTGTTACTAACTCCGAAAGTAACGTCTCTTAACAGCGAGGTCTTTAGAGACGGGAAAGGATGGGGGGGGGGGCAAAGAATGGGAAGGGATTCGGCCATGGCCTTTTGAAGGAAGCATCCCGGCATTTGCCTGGAGTGATTTGGGAATATTTTTGTCTTATTTTGATGCATACTGTCACCTCCTAAAATATTTAATACTTTATTTAACACCCTGCGTAAATATACGACGAAAAGATACATTTATGAATATGAGAAGAATCGATAGAGGTAATGTCGTAAATATAGTGATTTGTTTCAACAATCCCCAACGTTACATTAACTGGAAATTTTGTCACTAAAATTCTCCTTCCTTCCTCTTTATTTGCAGTCGTATTTCCACTATTAGGTCTTGGCCGTGTTCACCTGTGATCTCGTGCGATTGTTGATCTGCGAATGGCTTCACATTTCGCTCGCGCTTTGGAAATCGCCTCTTCTTCCGGGAGGCAGGCAGCGAGCGGGGTTTGGCTGTCAGGTGTTGGCTCCCAGCCTGCGTGCTAATCCGATCGGCCGAGCGCAAGAACCGATCCGCTCGCCAAATGCAATGAAATATTCACGGCCCGGCCGCGCTTGTTTATTCACGAGTGAGCGCTGCACTAGAACCGTCCTGTCCTGCGCCGCTCACACCGCCCACATGTAGACCGAATCACTTGCTGTCTTACAAATACACTGGCGGTAAGTGCAAAACTCAGGCAGGAATGGTAGCATTTTTGGGAAACTTTGTAGATATATGCAGGGTCATTCCCTGAATAAATAATAAATTCTAATGGATGGGGCTAAATTTACTATCTTTCGATATAGTTGTCAGTAAGGAGTGCGCCCACTTTGAGCACCTATATATTCGCAGATCCTGTCTGCATTGATTCTGTAAGTGTCCGGATGTCTTGTTGGGGTATGTCGCTCTATGCCCGCATGTCTTGTACAGTGAGTTGTAGCACAGTTGGTGCTGGGTGAACATGCGATCGAACGTGTCTACTCATGACATCCCAGACACGCTCTGTCGATGACAAATTTGGGGACCGTGCGGTGCAAATTGTGATCGTAACACCTTGCAAGGCTTGTGTTGTGATGGCCACAGTATGAGGACGAGCATAATCCTACTGGAAGATGCGATTTGGATGGTGGATACGAAGGGTATCACAATAGGGTGCAGCACCCATCCACATCCTGCCCTCAACAACAACCAACTCAGTCCTGCTGACGAAATCATGACAGCTATGTCTGGGTCCGTGTAACGTTCCAAAATCTCAGCAGGGTAAACCATTTTTCCACTACGCTTGCGTACATGTTGTCGATTGCCACTTTGCCACAGACAGAATCGAGACTCGTCAGTAAGCAAAAATGAACGCCTTCACGTGTCCATTTAGTTTTGCATTACACCAAGTTAGACTTTGCTTGAAATCAGGTTAATGTAACACATTGCATAGGGGTCGTAGAGTGTAACCCAGCTTCAAGCAATTGGTTTACAATCGTCCGGGAAGAGACTCTCTCTGTAACCATTGCTTGGATCTGGCCTGCAGTCACCCGTCTGCTAGCAACAGCCACCCACACGATTTGGCAGTCTGTTGTCCTTCTGCAAGGACCTGTGCCTGCTCTAGGAGTACTAGAACCTTCTTTCTTCCACTGAGTAACAAGTCTGAATACTGACATTGCACTACGGCCAATCCTTCGGGAGATTTCACGATATGATGCAACCATTTCTATTTTAAGAATTATGTTTTACACGTTCGGGGTTGATTAATTATGGTTTTGTATAGTTTTCATGTAATTAATTGTGAATTTGTGTAAATGAACATTGCATATGAAAGGAAACTATGTAAATGCTATGTAATATGATTAAGGAGAGTATTATGCATGCAACATTAACTAAATGTTTGTGTTAGGGTGAGCCACGATGTTTAGAGGAGTGGTTTTGACTGGTTTATGTAGATAATTTATAGTGTAAATATCTTTAATTTTGATTTCCGTGTGCGTTATGCTGACAGTGAACGATTTTGTATTAATTCTGATTATTTTAATGTGGTTTTGATTGTTAGCTGCATTGTCACCGTTCGAGAAACATCGTGCGGCTTTCTCTGTTCTATTCTGGAATTTTCTGTAGCGTCTGTATGAAACGAGCTGACAGTTAGTTGAAAGTTGAGTTGTTTTTCCGTCAGTTTAATCGCTGAAACGTGTATGACTCGACTTTTGGATCAAGACAAGATGGCTTGTTGTGCAATGTTACTGTAGAGCAACTTAAGTGAAAATTGATTCTTCTAAGTTTTTATTGAATGCAACCAAATACCTATCAAACTGAAATTTATTTTTCCATCTATTTTCTTTCTTTCTTTGTAACTGTCTTACTTGCGGGTTAGCGTAATCTGTGTGTGGACTGATTACGGAATTTGATGTTGTAGGACGTGATAACACCTGCCATAAGGCCGCGCGTGGTGATGCGGGCAGAGCCGTGCGTTATGCCGGGAGGGGATCAGCGCCACAAAAGCGTTCGATCGCGATTTGCATGCCGGCCAATTAGCAGAGCGCTCTTAAGAAGAGCCGGGGGCAAACAAAGAGCCATTGTCGCCGTTCGGATCAACGTTATTGTACGGGGCGGCTGGACCAGGTAATAACCCACGCTCTATCCTCCACGACCGGCAGATCACTGAACATTAAAACTAGGACGGCAAGCGGTCAAGACCTGATAACTACCATCATAAAGGACAGTGCAGTTTAGGAAAATATCATTTCCATAAACCACGTCGCACTATTTTGACCTCCCATGAACCCTCCTCCTCCCAAGTAGCCTGTGTTGGTTTTTGCCTCGACACCCCCTCCTCCTCCCTTTCGCGTAGCACTTAGCCTTTTTCCCTATTCCCTGTTACTTCCACGAAACATTTTGTTCTGTTTTATCTTAATAGTCTATCGTAAAAATTATTGCGTATATAATGAACACGACTGAGAAAGTGATAAGAGAGTGAAATAAAAACATAAAAAGTGGAATAAAACTGGGTTGCAAAAAGAAGAATCTAAAAATCAATTGCATTACCTTTGCGGATGATACTGCCCTGTTGGCTAAAACAATGGAGGAAGCAAAAGAACAAATCCTTGAATTAAAGAAGCAAGCAGCTAAAATAGGTCTTAAAATGTCCTTTGAAAAAACAAAAATTATGACAAACAACAAACACCAAAATAAATATTTAAAAGTTCAAGAACTAAAAACAGGAATAGTGAAAGAATTTAAATATCTGGGCGAATGGATTAGTTGGAATCTAACAGAACACAAGGCAATAGCATCCAGAAAAAATAAACTTGAATTAGCCTTCCAATTGACTAGAGAGATATACAACAAGAAATCTCTTTCGTGGGGATCCAAAATTACGCATTACAAAACAGTGGTAAAGCCGGAAGCATTGTACGCAGCAGAAACTCTTACCATGAATCGCACAGGGCAGATAGAACAACTGGAATTAAAAGAAAGAAAAATTTAAATTAAAATCATAGGAACAGGATTTCAAGATAAAAAATAGTATACATCAAGAATGAAACTCTCTACAAAAAAATGAAAAACTCTCAGATGCGCAAAAGAAGACTAAATTTCTACGGACATATTCTCAGAATGAACTCTGGTAGACTAACCAAACAAATTTTTGATTTTTCCGGAACCGCGTAACTAAACCTAATTGGTTCACAGAAATTGGAAAAAATCTAAGAGAATTAAAAATTACAGAAAAGTCATTACTTGATAGACCAGCGCAGATAAGATTTAAAGATGAAAAGATAAGGTTCCGAGAAAAATCTAAAATAAAGTCAAAACCCATCATCTCGGAAGAGGAGAGAAAAAGTACGTCCGAAAGGATGATGAAATACTGGGCGCAAAGGAAGGAACAGCTTGCAAAGAAGTGACTGATTTTTCGTACCCCAAAGAGGGTGAAACGAAAGATGAAGAAGAACACGACTGATATTTTCGTTGTGCACTTTTCTATAACTATAAATATTCCGAATGAAATGTTGACACTAGCCGCTCTTTCAAATGATAAATTATTTGGAAAAGCCTCATTTTCATGTACAATCAGAGATCCTTTTCTTCTTTAGGCGTCCTTATTTCATTCATCACTGTTCATTAAATGATAAAACAGAACAATACCTGCCGCGTAAAAAACTATGAGCCGCTACATTTAAAGTTTTCTTTTGCTTCAGTTCTGACACCTTTCTTTTTCATTACCAGGGAATGATTCTTTGGGTCTGTTTGAAAGATTTCAGTATCTCACTGGATAATGAAAACTCGTTGGAAAAACATTATCGACAAGCCTCGTAAAATTCCTTGAACAGTGCTACTTAGTATCACACTTTGAACTTTGAATAACACTTCAGCGAGCACTATAATTAAAGTTGCCCTGAAATTCACTTGACAGAACTAAATTAGAATTATTTTATCAACGAGCGGTGTGGTAACACGCGGGCGATTCTAATCAAAACAGCTTTTTTCCAAGCCATCAAAACAACACGAAATGCCACTGCCTTGGAAAACCCAGAGTGACATATGTAAGCGCTTTTGAGTTTAGGCACGGCACGTCTAATGTTTTTCGAATCGTAATGGCGGTTAGTGCAATTGCGCCGGTCGCGTGCAGTTCAACGCCGGCCCTGGCAGTGTAGTGGCTAGCGCGCTGGCTTCGCATTGCAAGGGCCGCCGGTTCGAGTCCGGCCTCGGGCATCGGTGGTTTTAATTAAGTGTTGTGTTCGTCTTGTGCTGTCCTCACTGTAGTGTCCACAATATCATGATTAGAGCCTGATACAATACTCTGTACAAAACAAATTGGAGCTGGCTAAATGGTCGCCATTATTTAAAAAAAAAAACAAAAAAAAAAAACGCTATGACTTCAAGTCACACGCATGCGCAGACTACACTGTCAGTATATAGGATATATAAATTATATATGGAGAATATGAGTATTCACGTTTTTTCGGTATTCTGTCCCTTAATTTAACTGTGACAAATAATATGAACGAAAAGCTACGTGGTTAGATTCGGACTCCCCTCCTGCTCCCTCCATCCTCCCCTCCCCCCTCCACGTAGCCCAGAGTAGCTTTTTACTAGAGGTGTAACGGAAGCGACATTACGGAAGCAGAAACAGAAGCGGATACTATATTTGGAATTTTGCGGAAACGGAAGCGGAAACAGAAGCGGAAGTGTTTGAAAATGTATATTATTTATATTTAATTAAAGTGCCAAGCGAAATAATGATGTTTATTTTAATAATCAAACCAAATCAATCAATAACTGAATTTCTTAGTCATAATTCGAATTAACTGGTTTTCTACCTTCCTGCTTCGTAATCTCGTTAAAGAATTTCGTCTTATATCGTGGATCCAAATATGTGAAATAATGCATAAATTTTTTTGTTCAAATCAATAAATCTGGAATTTAATTCATCTGTAATTTCTTTAATTACTCTTTTGAAATCATTTGAAGTATCAGGTTTTACGTCCTCCGCTTGCAAAGTACTAACAATAACTAGTACAAGTGGTATAACGGATGAAATCGAAATCATTCCTTGAGAACTGCTGAACTCCCTGGTGACTTCCTCAAAGGGCATGAATATTTTTACATACTTTTGAACGTTTACCCAATCATCTGGAGTGACTGTGACAATTTTCTCTTGGCTGAGGTACTACACAATTGATTCTTTTAATCGACTGTACAGATGCGATTTTTTCTATAAAGCATAGTCTATTTTTTATACACAAATGTACTACTATTTTTTCCAAAAGAAGGTGTCAGACCTACCAGTCACACCGATTCAGATTAGTTTGATTTACTTTTAGCTTCCGCTAAACTTCCGTTTTAAAAGATGCAGAAACGGAAACAGAAGCAGAAGTCAAAATTTTGCGGAACTTCCACACTTGCGGAAACGGAACCAGAGCACTGTTAAACCCCTACTTTCTACCCAACGCCTCCCCCCTAGACCGAGGTACGTAGTTTATGGACGCTCCAATATCCTAAAACAGAAGAATAATAAGAATTTGATCACTATTTAACCACAAATCACTGCAGGCGAATGCCGTGATGCTTCCTTCAAAAGGCCATTGCCGAATTCCTTCCCGTCCCTTGTTCCCAGTCCCAACCCGGCTCTAATGACTTCGACGAGGCGTAAGTAAAAAAAAAAAAAAGAAGCTATGTAACCACCTACAGACAGCTGCTTTCACCTCCTCATGGTTTCGGAATCGTGGTCCACTGAGATCTTTATCCAGCTTATCGAACACATGATAATCGCATGGTGCTAAGTCTGGACTGTGTGGAGGATGTTGGCGTACCTCCCACTTGAATCGCTGCAGCAGTTCGGACGTTTGGTGGGCCGTGTGAGGTGTTGCGTTATCGTGCAATAAATCACTATAATGTGTTCAGTAAGCTGAATAAGGATCTCTGTGGACGACGATTCTGAAACGATGAAGAGATGAAAACAGCTGTCTCCAGGTGGTTGCATTGCGTTGGAGGTGATTTCTAAGCATCTGGAATCGAAAAAGTTAGTTGACCGTTCCGAAAAATGTTTAGTCTCTTGGCGATTATGTGAAAAGTGAACTTACATTCTATGATGTCATAGCCGTGTTGCCTTTGTGTAGGTGGTTTCATAAATGGCTATAACTTGAAAGTATAACTTACTTTTTGTTTTTCCCTCAAAAAATTTATTATATGTCCATGTCACTAAATACCTAAGCGTCAATACTGATGTCTTATATGTACTACATTTTTTTCTATGAATTAAGAGGAGAAAAATAATCTAAAAAGTTAGCGTGAGATATTGATTGATCCCTACATTTTTTAAATGAGATTTTGAGTTCATGTGATTAATGGACGCCCCCTGATAAAATTTCACTTAGACTATCATCATGGTAAATTTAAAATGTACGGCTTAG
Organism: Vandiemenella viatica; assembly: GCA_031002005.1. Lineage (NCBI taxonomy): Eukaryota > Metazoa > Arthropoda > Insecta > Orthoptera > Morabidae > Vandiemenella > Vandiemenella viatica. Next base: position 191,073,965 of record JARYHS010011408.1, read on the forward strand.
ACACTCATATATAGTCTGTTTTCAACTCCTCATACGGCGTAATATTCTAATATTTATAATATTTAATTAAATTGCAAAGGAATGCACGTTCCGGTGGCAATTTCCCTACACACCCATCCTCCCCTCTTTTCCTGCACCCATTTACATTTGCCCTCTGCAAATTTCAACGTTTCTGATAAATTATTCATGATTTCTCTTAGTAACTTATAACAATCCTTGACACCCTTACCATTAAAATAGGATCTTTCTACACCCTTGTGCCTGAAATCGAGTGCCAGCTTGTGGTCGTGGTCATCTTTTCCCTTCCATGCATTACTTTTAATATCTTTCCATGCCTCGTCACCAGCATACGCCTTGTACACTCCTGTGACCTTCTTCATCCTCCTCCTGTCTTGCAATGAATCCCATTCCAGCTCTTTTATCATATCTGTGACTGATTGCGATCTGCTGTAATTTCCAGAAACAAATAGAGCAGCCCGTTTTTACACCCTCTCCAACTCCTGTATTTGATACTCAAAATGCGGGTCCCATATTCAAGCAATGGTCTGACCAAAGTTTTGTAACCCAATTCATTAATTTATCTCGTTCATCCCCTCATCTTATCCTGAAACCTTTTCCTACTACCTGTCTAATATGTCCTGCCCAGTTAAGCTTGTTATCAAATGTAATGCCAAAATATTTAAATTTCAAGTCTTCAAGAATGCCAAAATATTTACATTTCAAGTCTTAAAGAAGCAATTCTTTCCCCACCTTACAATCATTATCATCTTTTAGTTTGTTTTTATATATAGAGAGATTTGAGCGTTCAGTAAAAGGTTATTTGGGAGTACAAATTTTGATTTCTGAGCTTCAATGACTTAGGAAATTAATTAGTGGCTCAGTTGAAACGACGAGCATCGTGTTTCACCATTATTGTCTTCTCTCGTAGTGTCGCTCACCCTCACTGCAGAACGGAATAGACAGTGGTCATTGGTCACAGCGCATGACGCAAGTAGCTGAGACGGGGTCTCGTTTGACCGCGGTGACGTCAGATAACTGTAACAAACGCTACACTGATTCATTTGCATGTGCTGCACAGCAGCATGATCTTGCAAACGAATCAAACAGGTGACAAGGCACTTGTAGGTCATTGTAGCATGAGAACCAGGCAAAACTGGTCACTTCCGCCGATCTCGACTCTTTATTCTTGTGCCACCTACCCAGGGATAAGGGAGTGTCCATAAACTACGTGGGCTGATCTAGTGGGAGGGGGCTAGGTAGAAAGCTACGCTGGGCAACGTTATTTGTAATTTATACTTCCTTTTATTTATATAATCGCAAATAAATTCAAATGCAGTTATTTATTTGAAATTTCCGGTTAGTCAGCGCTGTGGTGGCAGGCATTGTAACTAACACTTCGGAAATTGTCGGGGCTCGCCGAGGATTGCCGAGTTATTGAGATGAACGCAGTCAGCAGACAACGCATTTTATTCAAGACGATGCTGCTGCAACAAAAGAAGTTGCTACAGGTAGCCGAATTTTAGCGAACACCTACTATGCTGACCAAACAGCCTAATAAGCTATGTCCACATTTGTTCAACTTTGGTCGTCAGAGGCTTGCGTCATATTGCACGGGGGAGAGGCTCGAAAGGCATGCGTCAGGGGCATGCCCGAGATCCTACAAACCAGGAGGCACGGCGTATTGCAAGCGTTTCCAGATGAAGTGGATTCTCGTGCGTCTCCGCTTGCAATATGTCGCTCATTCTAGTAAGCTTACGCAATATCGCGGCACTTTTGTGACGTTATTTCGTAAGTTTTTTGGTCATTCATTTAAGTGACGTAATTATAATCAGTATTTCATAATTTTTCGCATCATTTAAAATCAATTCAAGCTTATTTTAATTAATATTTTGCATTGATTGATAGTTGTGAAAAATTTTGACAATGTAGGATTGTTTGTTTTGCAGAGATTCTTGAACAAAAATTTGGCGCAGGGTGCGTAATATTTAGTGTGCAGTTGTACAGTATATTCACGTAGGTAATATTTAATCTCGTTTAACATATGGGTTCAAGCTTCATAATACACTTAGTATAGTAATAGACAGATTTATGCAGCACTAAGTATCATATTATTCAGTAACAGTAAATAACATTTGTTGTAATAAGCAGTCAGATGCATTTACGCATATATGTGAAAGTATTAACGAACATTCTGAATAAACAAGTCATTTGTACAGAGGTAGCCTGTCATCTATTTAAAAATTTCAGGAAGTTCAGATTATTCATTGGAATGGAATATTTTCTGTTAAACGATGTCAATTGTATGGTTACATCATGCCAGCTGCGAAAACTGCAACAATTTTTATGATGTCAAATATAGATTTAAATTTGTCATACGTGGTTTAACATCAAGGGACTTACACAATTAACAAGTAATTAACTCAATCAACATCTTGTTAACGCCTTATAATCTTAACTTAGTTATTGCTATGCACGATTTTCTTGGATCAAGAACAATTCGTTCTAATATGTTAGATACACACGCATGGGCGTATCCAGGATCAGAACTGGGGAGGGGGGGGGGTGCAAAATCTGAATTAGGGGGTGGGGAACTCGCATTTTTTTCGAGGAAGTGGGGTGGGGGACTGAAAAATGCCGATTTCTTACAAAATAAAACTCAAACCTATTAAAGGAACTCTTTTTATTGCTGATTCACATAGTAATCCAAGGACCAACTATGCAGTTAATCTAGATCGTAACTAAATTATAATTTTTTATGTAAACATTAATCGTCTCCGATTCTCAGAAAAATTTTCAATAACTTTATTTGTCAATATCTCACGGTGTACTTTCACGAAATTTTGATGCACACTCATCAGGCATAATCCAGTCAATCTTTTCTCTCCCATAGTGCTCCTGAGCCAGTTCTTCACTCGTCGAAGCGTACTGAAGGCAACTTGATTTTTTTTCCGGGGGGGGAGGGGGTCAGCCCCCTCCCTGCCCCTCGCAAAATACGCCCATGTGTACACGGGTAGGTAATACGCAGGTTTCTTTCTTACAGAAACCAAATTTATTGAAAGTGTGCTATACTCAGCAACATTTTCCAGATACATCTCGAGCTGAACATGTTCATGTTATATAATTAGCAAGCAGTTATATCGCCATGGTATACCGCCTGTCGGTGACATAAAATACGAATTCATCTCGTCTCCGAGAAGCATTCAAAGAATGTCTTCAAGAAATTTTCCGAAGTGGGGTGGAGCCACTGTCATTTGCGGTAATTCCGCGCCAAGTTCCAGGAATAGTAGTTCCTGTGCTGGCATCTTCACTATCCAAAGATCCCACTGGGCAGTAAAACTTTGTACAATCCTCCTGCATACGAATGAAATTGTGCAAATATAAGATTATGTCCACAATCGTGTTTTGAACTTTGATTTCAGTTGGCTTCCGGAAAATTCGGAAAACGGAAGCAAGAGGGACTGCTTTTTTAACCGTGAGCCTTGCTCTAACAGCCTATAATTGGAATCCTTTTTGGCGATCCTTCATCCAAATCAACTTTATATGGTTTAGTTAGATGAGATGTCAAACGAAAGGCATCCTAGGAAACCACCGGTATTTCGATAATATAATATTGGATCATCCATCTAGCTGCGGCTACACCAGAACACTGAGGGGCATGCCTCATGAGGCGTGAATGTGGATACTAAAAGGCATGCCTTCTGCTTCAAGATGAACATATTGCAAGAGGAACGGGCAAGAGGAAAAGGCAAGTTGAAATGGAAGAGGCACAAGTATGGACATAGCTATAGTCCTGCAAGTCAGTGTAATGTGTTGACAGTTCCACTCCGCATGCATTTCTGAAACTCCAGTAGCGGTTCATACAGACGTTAAGGATAAAAGATAAAAAGGTTGTATGTAAGTTACCACTAGCCCTCAGTTCTTATCAAGACATTAAATAAATGTATCTATTGCTGTTTTCAAATACAAAGTTGTTTTAGCAACAGGAAGTTTTTCTGTATTACCAATGCTAATAATTTCCTTTCTTTAGAACCATCATACAAACAGGAACAACTAAATGTGTCACTCACTTTTAATTTAAAGTATTGTAGACTACAGTTTGATTATGTTTTTTTTAAAATTTAATTTAATTGCAATGGAGCACAGGCTCCGGTGGCAATTTCCCTACACACCCATCTTCCCCCTATCCTGCACCTACCTACATTTGCCCTCTACAAATTATATCTTTAAATTCTTTCAAAGTTTTCGGTAAATTATTCATCATTTCTCTTGGTAACTCATTCCAATCCCTGACACCATTACCTAAAAAAGAGAATCTTCCTACACCCTTGTGCCTGAAATCGAGTGCCAGCTTGTGGTCATGGTCATCTTTTCCCTTCCATGAACTACTTTTCATACCTATTGCAATATCTTTCCATGCCTCATCGCCAGTATAGGCCCTGTACACTCCCATGACCCTCCTCATTCTCCTCCTGTCTTGCAATGAATCCCATTCCAGCTCCTTTATCATATCCGTCACTGATTGCATTCTGTGATAATTTCCAGAAACAAATCTAGCAGCCCTTTTTTGCACCCTCTCCAACTCCTGTATTTGATGCGTAAAATGAGGGTCCCATACTACACTACCATATTCGAGCAATGGTCTGACCAAAGTTTTGTAACCCAATTCCTTGACTTCTCTCGTACATCCCCTCATCACTCTCTCCAACAAGTGCAGAACTTTGAAACCTGTTCCTACCACCTGTCCTATGTGTCCTGCCCAGTTAAGTTTGTTATCAAAAGTAATTATTACTCATAAATTATTATTATTTTTTTTTTTTTTTACAGTTTAACGTCCCTTTTTAACAACGTGGTCTTTAGAGACGGGAAAGGATGGGGGCAAGGAATGGGAAGGAATTCGGCCATGGCCTTTTGAAGGAAGCATCCCGGCATTCACCTGGAGTGATTTGGGGAAACCATGGAAAACCCAAATCTGGATGCCCGGACGGGGATTCGAACCGCCGTCCTCCCGAATGCGAGGCCAGAACGCTATCCGTTACACCACCACGCTCGGTATTACTCATAAAGATGTAACGAATACCTGTAATGAAAAATACTGCTATTACAGATACAACTGATGCTGAAACACGGTACAATTACAAGCCAATGTGAGCATGTAAAAAATGTAAGTAAGCTTATATCTGTATATATCATAATTTTCATGGGTAAATTGTAAGCTTATATCTGTACATATCATAATTTTCTCGTGTAAATTGCAATATAGAACAAATTTAATTAACAGACAGAACCACTGAAGATGCTTCAGAGAATGATGTGAAACGCCTACGGAAAATATAAACAACATATTCAATTGTATTGGAGTGAAAATTATTCATTAAAAAAAAATAATGTTACTCTTCTAAAACTACAGCAGATAATCGAAAAGTTTACCTTATATCTTGAAATATATAAGAATAATGGAATATAGATACGTTGCTCGTTTTTTTGTTATTGAGTGTTATGTGTTGGGTTGTTCTAACTAACAGGAATCAGTAGTCAGTGTAGAGTACTCATTAATGATCTAGAGAGAAGTCACGTGTACATATCATAGTTTATGAAAGATTCAGTTAAAACATCGAAATTTTGTTTGTTGAAATATCAACACAGAAATAAAATACGAGATGGAGCAGTCGTATTGTCTTTATTTTACACCTGCATCATCATTTGTTATGAAAATAAACGCTGCCCTTCATTTTACGGGACATTTTTTGTTTTCGTAGGTGTTATATACTTCAAATTATTGGAAGAATGTTATAAATAACAAATATTTTTTATCCAACTGTCAATATTGATGCACTGAGTCAAGTCGTACAGTGTGAAAATGTAACGCCCCACAAATCATTTTATTATTTATAATTAATTGAATATATTTATAAAAGAATGTACTATGCAGTACCGGGCCATCAGAGTGTGTATCGGAGCAATGAAATCCACTCTAACAACCGCCTTATTAATATTTTATCCATGATGGATTGGTGGAACTTCCGCGACTGTGATGTCAAATATGGGTTGCAAAAAATACAGCAACCAGTCACAATTTCCTAGTTTAAGATGAAATAGATACATTTGCCTATTGAGATGGTCTTTGGCTTTATACTGTGTTTTAATTTCTGATTTTAACCATATTAATTCACTTTTCTTTTTCGCTATTTGAGCAGATTTAGTAGTGTTACTAATATTAACCTTAATATAGTTAGGGATAACATTCATTACTATACATTCTTTGTTAAATTTAATGCTGCAATTTGTTTTCATTAGCTTAAGTTTACATTTTTTAATTTTAATGGTTGCTGTATTTTTTACAACCCATAACCGCCTTATTAGTCGAGGCTAAAGAAATGCCTCTGGAATTACGTCAACGATTACTTTCTAGCGTACTTCTAATGAGACGTGCTGCCATTATGAACCACCCGGTGATCCAGAAGACTCGCGAATACACAGACCGAGCGTGGTGGTGTAACGGATAGCGTTCTGGCCTCGCATTCGGGAGGACGGCGGTTCGAATCCCCGTCCGGGCATCCAGATTTGGGTTTTCCATGGTTTCCCAAATCACTCCAGGCAAATGCCGGGATGCTTCCTTAAAAAGGCCATGGCCGAATTCCTTTCCATTCCTTGCACCCATCCTTTCCCGTCTCTAAAGACCTCGCTGTTGAGGGACGTAAAGCAGTTTTTTAAAAAATACACAGCAACAAAGAACAGGAGAGATACTACTCTCGGTCCCAGAACTCCTCTGCTGGTTCTCAGATCCAAATAAAACATAAGACTCCGCTAGTAATCCAAGATACGACGCAACCCCTCCTCTCATTCCGTTACGACACCTTGAAATACAAGCCGAATATATGTTACTTACCAAATTGGAGAATAAACAGTAAAAAGGCATACAGTAAGATGGAGAGATTTTTGGCCTTAACCTGGCCGGAACACTAATAAATATATTCTGACTGCTTGAAAACAACAAATTGTGTTGGCTACGCTTTCTTCTGTCCCCTCTCACAAAGTACGCCTGACATCAGAGACCTCAGTATATACTGCAGAAGCCATGGCAATCAGAGAGGCCATGAAATACGGCTTCAAGTGCTTCAATAAAATACTGGTATTATCAGACGCGAAAAGCGTTACTCAGAAGTTGGGAAATATGAAAAGACTCAACGGAATGAACAAAATCTTAGCCGACATTCTAAACTTAATGTATTCAGCTACCGGGAAAGAGGTGCACTTATGGATCAACGGGCACGCGGCTATACAGCATAACGAAAAAGTAGACCTACTGGCCAAGTAAAGTACAACGGACGGAGAGCATCATTATAGTCGGCTGTCTAACTCCGACTTTATAACAATCATTAGGAAAGAGCATTTTCACAAATAGTCAGAATCATGGACTTCAACACAAACAGTAAAAGGAAAGTTTTGTTCATCAATCCAACCCCATATACCTTCTAAACCGACATAGCACACTCGCCTTTTTGCCAGGCAGATCAAGAAGAAATAGCAGATATCATACTAGCATGCTCCCTTTATCGGACTCCACAGAACAAATTATACAACAGCTTGGTCAAGTTCAAAATCCCACTTCCAACATCGGTAGATATCCTGTTGAGAGGGGGAAGACACGATGTATATCGGGCGATAGCTCGTTATCGAAGAGAGGCAGATATCTCTCCTTAAAGAAATCACCTATAAAAAAAAGTATAAATCGTGGAATTACAACTGCACTAAATGTAACGGTAGACACTGTATTTAACCCGGTTAAACTTATCATAAAATGTCAAGTGTCATTATATTGAGTAACCTTCATTAATTGTTCTCAGCACTACCATTTCATAAAAGTTAATTCAGATATCAATTTCTACAAAAAAAAAAAAAATGTTATTGTGTACATCAAGTTAAACGCATAATTCTACCAGCATCAACGACTTTCTTTAGACTTTACAAATTTTATTTGGTAAGATAATGTTTAAAATTTTAATTGTCACCATATTATGCTATCACTGATTGATTACATTATCCATGCTGAAATAAGGTCTGATTATATTATTGTAATAGGTTAAGCAGAAAATGTAAAAATTTAAGCTGGCCGAATGGTCGATAGACCGAAGGCCATCATTAATAAAAATAAATAAATAGATGTATGAATTTCTGATTTGTTGTATCGTTGGATTTCAGTCGCTAGTGTGTGTGGTCTTTGGCTATAGCATAAGTTAGTAGCTGTAACGATCATTAATATCTTTAGTTGTGGAGATTCGAGTGTAAACAAAACAGTGGTGCGTTGATTGTGAAAATAAATAAAGTAGTATGCAAGCATCAGGTTTAAGCTATGCACTTTGGCGATATCAGTAATATTATAAATCGTGAATATTAGCTAGTAATTACGTTTAGAAGTAAAGTTACGTTACGCATTGTGAAGTATTGTTTTGCAGAATAAATTGAGTGTAACGGAACAGTGCTTATAATTTTTCAGTTGTTTCAAAAATGACTGGTATATTTGAAAAATCAATAAAAACTAAACACACCGTTTGTTGCAATATGCTTGGGACAACAGTAAATTTTCAGGCAGACAAACTTTCGAAATTAGTTACAATATTCAACAACAGATGGCGCTGCAGGCGATTTGAAAGAGAGAGAAGTAAACGCAGTCTGTGAGTTCGCCATTCTGTAAGTCGTCTTCCTGCTGTAAGCGTGTGCTGTTCACAGATTGCAAGTTTGCTGGGAAAAAAATGGTTTATTCCTTAGAACAATCGTACTTTTGATTTTTCCTGATTACAGCGCCATCTGTTGTTGAAAATTGTAACTATTTTCGAAAGATTGTCTGCATGAAAATTTGCTGTTGTCCAAAGCATATTGCAACAAACTGTGTATTTCTATCGATGGCCGTTTAGTTTTTATTGATTTTTCAAATATACCGCTCATTTTTTAAACTCCCTGTATTTGCATTTGGGCTTATACATTACTTAACTATGATTTAACTTCGAATTGAAATGAGTGGCGACTTAAATGTGTTCGAGATGAATAGGAAAATTCGTTCACAACACGCCGTTATTTCCTTTGGAGTGGAAATATTGAAATATAATTCCTAGCTGTAATTCTCCGTGGGCTGACGTTGCTAATTAAGTCAGCTAATTAGCCTCTTTGAAAAGGAAAGCTCATAACACTTAAGAACCATTACTTCAAAACAAATGGAAAGTATTAAAGATGGATGCTTAAACGTGTTGAAGCGTGCTAATGACTGAGTATAATAACGAACATAAGTAAACAGATAATATCAGAAACCGTAACTCACAACAGCAATCATCGTAACAAGAACCCAGAGTGGCTAGACAGGTGAAAATTCACAGGAAGTGAGGAAAGAAAATGTATCTTACAGACTAAAAAGGCGACATTTCCTGAGGTAGCAACTAATTACTAAATCGTTTAAATTAAACACCATCTCTTAACAACTGTTCGACTAATGATTTCATCAGACATGTTTCGCCATATTTCTGTAGGGCATCGTCAGTGGGAAAGGGAGAAACACATCTGCTGAGAACATTAATAAAACAGTTGTTAAGATGCAATGTTTAATTTAAAAGATTTATGCAAAAACTGTGGGACATTGTCAGTAACCAAGTAATGTTCATAAAATAACTATGAAAGGTTGTTGAAGCATATTTAATTTAATTTAATTGCAATGGAGCACAGGCTCAGGTGGCAATTTCCCTACACACCCAACTTCCCGCTATCCTTCACTCACCTACGTTTTCGGTAGGTTATTCATCATTCCCCTTGGTAACTCATTCCAATCCCTGACACCCTTACCTAAAAAAGAAAATCTTCCCACACCTTTGTGCCTGAAATCGAGTGCCAGCTTGTGGTCATGGTCATCTTTTCCCTACCATGAACTACTTTTCATACCTACTGCAATATCTTTCCATGCCTCATCGCCAGTATACGCCCTGTACACTCCCATTACCCTTCTCATCCTCCTCCTGTCTTGCAATGAATCCCATTCCAGCTCCTTTATCATATCTGTCACTGATTGCATACTGCGATAATTTCAAAGAACAAATCTAGCAGCCCTTCTTTGCACCTTCTACAACTCCTGTATTTGATACTAAAAATGTCGGTCCCATACTACACTACCATATTCGAGCAATGGTCTGACTAAAGTTTTGTAACCCAGTTCCTTTACTTCTCTCGTGCATCCCCTCATCACTCTCTCCAACAAGTGCAGAACCTTGAAACCTTTTCCTACCACCTGTCCAATGTGTCCTGACCAGTTAAGCTTGTTATCAAATGTAATGCCAAGATATTTACATTTCAAGTCTTCAGCAAGCAATTCTTCCCCCACCTTATATTCATAATTAACCTTTTGTTTTTTATTTATGTATCTGATTAGCTGACTCTTTTTTGCATTTATCTTCATCCCATGTTTACCAACCCAACTAGAAAAGCCTGTCCAGATTACCCTGCAACTGTTTACAGTCCTCTATCGTTTTGATCCTTTTATACAGCATTATGTCATCTGCAAACAATCTAATTTCAGATAGTAAACAATCAACACAATTATTCATTAGAATTATTAATAGCAATGGTCCCAATACGCTACCCTGCCACACTCCCATTTTTACTTCCACTTCCTTTGATACCGCATTTCCTACCCTAACTTTCCGTTTTCTACCTGTTAAAAATTCTTCTGAAATTCAGTTTTGTTAGTTGGACGTCAAAACCTGTTTAACAACTTCTGGATCTTTATGTTGCAGTTATTGTTTGTATTGCCTATCCCCCTTCCCCCTTACGAGGTCAGAAAGCCGCGTAGACGGGGGTGATTTTGCAGGGGTTTTAATTGGGGCCGACTTTAAGATGGAATTTGACTATAAAGCTATATGATTTTTGCTATGCTCTTGTAGCTTCTTGAATATCTTCTCCCATGAAGATGGCTTGTGATCTTGCGGCTCTTCTTAAGGAAATCTCGCATTTTCCGAAGCCAGAACAATATCTTGTGGCTTTGAAAGGATGTTTTACGTCATGAATGACACCATGCGATTAATACGTTCGGGAAAGATAGGCAGGGAAAAAGGCTAGGGCGTATTAGATGCCTAGGTGAGAATTTAGCTAATAAATGGTGATCGTTACTATAGGCTTAACAATCTCATAGATTAATTACTATTGTTTGTAATATAGCTGATAGCGCAATCTTCAAGGATAACCCCGGTAGCCCGTATGACTAATAATTACAGAACTGGCTGGATACATGTTAAGTATACTGAACCGTAGAACACATCAATAAATTGACTGGAAGGCAAACTGAATACAATAGAAAGTACAGTGATGAGTAGGGTTCGGATCTTTATGCGAAAAAATTATATAAATATGCATGCAAATATGACCTTAAAAGCAGACAAGTATGACCTAAAAATAACAAAATATGGCCAAACATTTAAATTTACTATACATCAAAACATGCTCAATATAGGCCATATATTTTATCTGGTAGTGTCGCTTTCATGTAGGCAGCATAATTTGCTTCCATGTACTCACTGCACCATTGGTAAATTAAATTATCAATTGCTTTGTTGAAGTCAGTTCATTTCACATAATTTACAGAAATACACTAATTTACTAAAATACACTTCTCCAAATTCCTATACGTAACTTTCAGAAAATTTTGTTTTCAGGATGGAAGTAATCACTAATCCATTGCAGATTTAAAACTACCTGAATTATTTTCAAAAGTAGGGGGAAAGTGAGATTTTGATTGACGCGGCTCGACATAGGCATACTGCTGCTGCATTGTTGAGATTAAATGGCGGGCGTAACATTAACGTTATAGAGAGTGACAATAATGTATAACTTTAATTCTTAACTGGTGAATTCTGGCCAATTGAGTGACAGTTTTGTTTTTTTCCTCCAATGTATTGTATAATATGAGTACAGTTGTCGGCATTATTATCTTTATTTCTTCTCATCTACAACTTAAATCCCCGTACTATTAAAAAAATTACCAGATTATTCTTCAAAATATGTTGATATGACCAAAAATATTATAGTAATATAATCAACTAGGAAAATGTCCTGGATATGCATTTATATGCTACATAAAATACATTTAAATACTATCAGTGTTTAAGTCAGCATTACAGCTCAAACAGAAGGCAATGGAAGAAATATGACTTACATAAGAACCGTAGTGAAGAGGCAAAGCTAACGAGAGGCCATTCAGCTAGAAGTTAACCCTCTTATCTGGTTCGTGTTTATCCGCAAAGTGAGAGCGACTATAGTCCGCTATAACCAGACGACACTTTAGGTTTTGCGTCAGTGACAACCTTTGTGTCGGCACGTAAGCATTCTGTACAACAAACAACTCTCTGCTCAGTTTTGCGGCTGCAAATAGTGGTCTGACTTGAATCTCTGCTAACTTCGTGATACGTTACATCTAACTAAAAATCCTCATTCTTTCCCAATGAATCCTGATGGTCCAAACGAAAACGATCTTCAAGGCAGCAATAAAACTAGCATTATCAAGTACCAGTTACCATAGTCCACAGAAGACCCCATCCACTAACTGAAAATCTAATTTAATTCACAAAAAATAAAAATGAAAAATCTTTTTTCAATATTTTTATTTAAATAGAGTTTATGACACGTTTTATGAAGTAGTCTGTCTAATGGTATGTTTAAATCACACATAAAAATACTTTCAGCTGAAAAAAATTATAATGGGTCCTAAAAAAAGTTAAAAAAAATGTGTTCGCGACATGTTTACAATCTGTATAATGAAATTCTCTATGGAATGATGCATATGATTTCTTAGTGGAAATAAATTATCTGCTGTAGTACTGCACTTGCTAAAACCATTTTTGCCGTGAACTGCAGAAAGATCGTTACAGCTTTCCAGTAAACTATATTAGGTTAAACATCACTGTAAATTTTGGAAGAGTTTGTGTATCTGTAATTTCCTGCATAAAGGAGAGATCTTCCTTTTTAACCAGAGATAGAAAGAAAAAAAATCCGAACATTTTGAGGGTCGGCTTGAAATTTCTTTCTTCAGTCCCCTTCCATTTCAATTTTGTTATAATTGTGCTACTGTAGGTGAGAACTAAAGTAATTTAGTTAACTGCTATGCAGTATAACGCTCTGATGGCAGTCTCTCAAAAAATTTCCTCCCTTCCTAATTTTTAAAGACTCTACTAATTTTTATTTTAAATTCTTTCATCTTTTTTGGTAAATTATTAATCACTTCATTTGTTAATTTATTTAAACTCCCTTACATAAGACAGAAAACTTTCCCGCACTCTTATGCTTAAAGTCGAATGACAACTTGTGGTCATAGTCATATTTTCCCTCCCTTGCGCCACTCCCAGTTCTTCCACTAATACCTTACCACACCTCATCACCAATATAACTCTCTTCACCTACCTCCTGCCTTCAGGGACGGCGTTAGGATTCTCGGGCCCCGGGTAAGCGATCTTAGGCCCCCTACCCCCCACCCCCCAAAGATATTTTTACTTTACACTTTTTTTTATATAAATTCAGAACATTTTAATACAAAAATGTTCAAAATTATTGGTGCAGATTTTAAAATTTGTGTTTGATTTCTATTTATTTAGGCATCCAGGCCGGCGGGCCCCCCTTTGGTGGCCCGGGCCCCGGGTACTTTTGACCCGCTTAACCCCCCCTAACGCCGGCCCTGCCTGCCTTCCAGTTAATCGCATTCGAGATCTTTATCTTATAAGTTACTGACTGGTCTGCTGTAATTTTCAGAGATAAATCTAACAGTTCTTAACATTCACTCCAGCTCCTGTATTCGATAAGCAGAGCATGGATCCCACACTACACCACCATATTCAACCGATGGTCTGACCAAAGTTATACAACTTATTTCACTCACTTCTCTGATGCATCCTCCATCATCCGCTCCAACTAGTGCAGAATTTTGAAACTTTTTCCTACCACCTGCCCAATTTGTCCTGCCCCGTTGAATTATTATTATCAAATATTATGCCTATATATTTAAACTCCAAGTCTTGGTCAAGTAAAATGAGTAGTTACTTGTTAATCTATAACTGCAGTGCAACCGTTTTTTATTATTATTTCTTTATTATCCTCCGGGTTTCATCTCTAATCGAGGTATCATCAGTGACGAGTCTGCGTTAAAATTTTACACTTACCTTTACAAACTTTTTACGCTATATTAGACGTAATTTTCCTGGCTGCTTACTTTTTGCTGTACACATTGGTTAGTTGAGATTTGTAGCAGTACCTCTCTGGTCCCCCCCCCCCCCCTCCCCACAGCGTCTTCGGATTAGAGCAGGGGTGGCCAACCCAAATGAACTTTTGGGCCACTTTTGAAATGTATCATAACTCCGTGGGCCGCATACAAAATTATGCATTCGAAAGGATATTATTTTAAAATCGAAATTAATTTTTCTCATAATTTCGACAGTTAATTTTTGAATAACGTATTTTTTTAATATAAATATACATTGGTTTTCACTACTTTGGACATTATAAAATAAATATATTTTGTAAAAAAATCTTGCCTTCAGTAAACGGATGTCAGAATACTGGAATGGCAAAAGAAACTCAGACAGAAAATGACAAAAGTTTTGTATGATCTGTATAGATCTATTTGGATAAAATAATAATTTGCATAAGTGTGATTAAACTCGCGGGCCGGAAAAATGTTCCAAGGCGGGCCGCATGCCGCCCGTAGGTTGGCCACCCCTGGATTAAAGCCAGTTACCACTACGGGAGCGTGCACAAACTACGTGGCTCGGTCTAGGGGGCGGGGGGTTGGCTGGAAGGCTACGCTGGGCTACGTGGGGGTGGGGGGGTTCCGAGCCAGGCCACGTAGCTTCCCTTTCATAACATTTTTCACAGTTAAAATGAGGAACAGAACTCACAACAGCATGTGAATATTTATTTCCCTCAGTTAATTATCTCCGCATGTAATTTAAAATAGTTTGACAAGAGAAAACAGTACAAAATGTCTTCTGGAATCAAAAGGGAAAAAAGCTACGTAGGGCTACGTGGGGGGGGAGGGGGGTTCACATGTGGCCAAAATGATGCTACGTGCTTTATGCACGCTCCCTAACTGCGAACAGTGCGCTATCTCGCAGCTCAGTTGTCTGCTGAGGCCATCTTGTTTTGTTGGTGTCACCGTTTGTGTTGACAGCACCAGTTTTAAAGCTGCTTGAATGAGTAATGTCTCTCTTATTCTGTTTTCGATTTTTGTTTGATGCTCGAGTGGTTAGATTTTTGTGATTATTTTATTTATAGGCCTGTTGGGTTAGTTTATGTTTATTGGCTTGAGTAACGTTTGATCTGGAAGGGGACCTCTATTAATTACGTGGGCGAAAATAGAGGGGGTCCTGGAAAATCTCATTTGAAGGGAGGGGGGTTAATAAAAATCTCACGTCAACTGTTTTGTATAATTTTTGTCCTCTTATTTCAAATAAAAACTGTAGTACATAGAAAACATCACTATTAATACTTAGGTACTCAGATGCATGAACCAAAATACATGAACAAATCAAATAAATTTAATTATTTAAAAAATTAAATGGTAAATCACACGTGGAGGTAGGGGGATCCCACCACATCTTACCAAATCTCACCAAGTGGGAGGGGGAAGAAATCCATATTTGAGGAAAAAAAACCTCACGTAACAGATGGATTTCCTCAAAAGTGTACCTGGTCGTCCAGCAGGTTTGCACGAGTGTTAATAATTTGTGAACAATAAATCCACTTACAAATAATATTCGCAACGCCACAGTAATCGAACACCACAAGATGATACATAGAAGCAGGGGCGGATCCAGGGGGGGGGGCTAGGGGGATCAAGCCCCCCCCCCAAACGTATCTAAGTCCACCCCTGACATTGTAGTTTTGAGATTTTTTTTTTTTTTTTTTTTTTTTTTCTTTTAGCTCTACGGATTTGAGGCCCGAGGAGGCTATAAATACTACCTTTTTCCCGACTCAAGCCCCCCAGACCAAAGTCCGCTCAAGCCCCCCCCCCTCCCCAAAACAAAATCCTGGATGCGCCCCTGCATAGAAGCGTATGTTTCAAACTGCGGAAAAGGTATTTGAACAAAAAAATTGTTTAGTACTCTCCAGTTTGTATTAGATGTTATTTATAGGGAAAGTGAAGTTGAAACATAATATATTTCTTCTGTTTCTGTTAAACAAAGATACAACCTTCACGATGTAAATAATCATTTCCAACGCAAATTTAGCGCTGACTAAAAGTAACTACAGGAAACAGATCAGATAATGATTATTAGTACTTCAATTTTTCCAGGGACGAATACTAGATTTTTAGCAGATCTATAATTTCCAGGAGTTTCATTTCAGGATGGACAGAGGGAAAATAGATTTTCAATAAGACACGTTTCTCAGAAGAAGAAAACTTTTAAGCAGTCCATTTAATTTATACTTTTGTTTTTAAAATTAACCTAATTTAAGACAAAATATATTAAAATACAAGTCACAGCAACAAATCAATACCGTATTTATAATAGCACTCACTTTTTTCTTTTGAAAATTGTTCTACACGTACATAATATACCAATTTGTACAAAGAGACAGTTTCTATTAATTTTTGTTTTACAAGGAGAGCATTGGGGGGATGAAACGATGCGAGGTAGTAAGATGTCTGATCACGAAAAAGACGTCTGATTTTTAGTAAAGATTATTTCATTAATAGCTGAAAAGATAGAAACAATTAAGATGAACATTAAAATTCGTTTAAACACTGATTAGAAAAACAATACAGGATGAAAACTCATGTGTTTGATAATAGCTGGATGCTATTCACAGCTTTCAAGCAGGCGAAATTCCACTTCGAAGGCACTGAAATTGCCAAACGAGAGTTCATTGATAAAATCCACCATGTCAAATGTGGCGACAAACGTGAATAAACGACACTATAACTGCAGAAATTACCGAAAGGTAATTGACACTCAGTTACCAATTACACCGTGATTGTACGGTTTACACTTAGGTCACTGGATTCGAGTCATTGATCATTAATCATCAAATAGCACTAGCGTTGCCACTGGAAACCTTGTGCCGGATATAAACATCAGAATTTTAGCGACGCTAAAATTAAAAACACTGTCTACATCGCCTTTCACTGAGGGCGGATTAATAATCAAATTGGATCACTTTGGGGTGGGAGCAACCTATACATAATACAGAATAAAGAGAGAGAAAATAAATTTGTTGGAGTTAAGGCCCTGGCGTACAAAGTTGTTTTTTAGACTTCATCCACGCAAGTGTGACTGAATTGCTACATTAAACCTCGAGCCATCTATTCAATGCCTGGGCTTCAATTTGGAGCACTGTAGCAGAACACTGATCTTTTGACGTCGATAAAGACTTGCAGACCAGATCTTCTCCAGTAGAAAATAGAAGCAGCTTCAAGCCATCTGTTTACGAGTTTCTGTACATCGTAGCGATAGCAGGGAGTTTTAGTGCACTCAGATTAAAAGATTGTCAGTCCCTTTTAATCTCTTTACAGGATAATACTGACAATATCGCTGTTAGCTATCAATTAACTGTGATATTGTTTATTTCAGATCACACCTGCGTCGAAAACACCAGCATCTCTTCTTTTAGTTTCTGGGTAGTCGATACCAACTTTGATGTAGCATAATGATAGTATACATCCATTACTGACGCCGATCATCAACCTACACCTACTCCGCGATAAGATAGAATTTTCAATGCGACCACATTATATCCAGTTGAGTAACAGCGGAAGATAAATGTCTGATGTTTCCAGCTACAGGACGTATCAATGTAGGAGATGTCTATTGTTCAATGATTAGTGCTGGGGAAATCGAAAAAAATTCGTTATGCCACACCTTAACTCTGGTTGATTCTAACTAGCACCATCATCGGAACGGAAATCACGAAGATTCCAAGCCGTTGTTACAACCATTCTGGCTCGCAGATACCAAGTCCTGAGTACTCCCTTACTGAATCTAATTTGGTGGGTGCATATGCGAAGGCATAAATTCCACAGCCTGTTGATCTGCAAAGTATTCAGGAAGCACCAGCTGGCAGTTCATCACAGATGGAGATTTTCCCGATAAATTTCATTGAGAGGTGGTCATTATTTCCATGGGACGTGCAATCGTGGTCAACAGTATAGTGAGACTTGATTTGAGAGTCAGTCCTGGGTACGGTCGTCATGTCTCACTGACAAGCCGTCCGTGGCCAGTGACGTCTCTGATGCGCAGGCACTAGTGAGACCACTTGTTGCTGGTTAGACCATCTGATACTTGTCGGGAGTGACCTGGTAGTCGAGCGAGCAGTCGGCGTGACGGGCGGCGTTGAAGGCGGCTTGGTGGTGCGCGCTCTGGTAGGAGGCGGCCACGTGGTGGTGTTGGTGGTAGCCGTGCGCCATCACGTGGTTGTGGCCGTGGTGCGCGGAGTAGTTGGCCTGGTGGTGGCCCGCCGAGGCGGGGAAGTAGTCGACGCCCATGTTGCCGTAGTAGGGCGAGTAGGCCTGCGAGTAGCAGTGCGGGGACGACGTGGAGGCGGCGCTGGCGGGTGCGCCCCAGCAGAAGCCGTTGTAGGCGGCGGCGGAGGCCGTGGCTGCGGAGGTCGCAGAGGGCGCGGCGGCCGCGTCGTGTGGGTAGCCTGTCCCCGGCGTGGCGGGCGGGCTCGGCGTCGTCAGCACCGAGGACACGGAGGCGGCGCTCGCGGACCCCGCGCGCTGCGGCTGCGGCGGCGGCTGAGGCGGCGCCAGCGGCAGCGACGGGTACGGCGGGCTGCCCGGCTCCACCTGCCGTCAGGAGTACCAACATCAGCACACTCATACCACCATCAATTAATTACATAAATTAATTTGCAACTTTAAATTTTAAAATTGATTAATACCACTGTGATACAGGCAATCACTCTATCTGTCATCAGTGGTACCAACATCTGTACACTCATGACACCATCAATTAAATATATAACTTAACTGCATCTTTAAATTTTATAACTTTATTAATACCACTGTTATATAGGCAAGCACTCTACCTGTCATCAGAACACTCAACCTCTGGGATGTACAGTGTAATGTAGAATCCGAACCACGAAACGTGCCGGTGTAGCTCAATTGAGCAAATACTACTCTTAAAAATTCCTGTTCCCGCGGGGATTTGAATCTGTGACAGGAGAAGAAGTGGAAGCAAGCGCTTTAACCACTGAACTAGCATACCACTTCGTGTTTAAGTACACATGAGCAGGTATTATCGCAATTTCACTTTTACCTTGATTACTTTTAATTTTGTTTGATATCTGAAAATATGCCTAGAACCAGTTCTTCATCTGAATGAGTGATTCTATAAAAAGTCGTTTGGTAAATAAAATAATAAAACCTGTTGTTTATTCAATTTCTACATTTAACTGAAACGCAATACGATCAATTTTACAAATCGATGTAACTATTTAATTTTCATGGGTAATCGATAATCGTCACGTTGTTCATTTCGCTCACTATATGAGAGAGATTGTCTTAATTCGCAAATTCTTATTCGACTGGCTTCATTCCGTGCTTCGTGTTGTTGTGACGATTTAGTGGGGCGTGGCTGTGACATATGTAATCTATTTTGTTTATTTCACTGTGCTTTCTTTGCACTGTTTAGAATGAAGATTTTAATACCTTTAAACGCCGGAAAAGAGGATCACTTTGCAAATAAATAAATAAATAAATATAGATTAATAGCAGTGTTGTACACACAGATAAATGAAAAAGAGAGGCAGGCAGGGGAATCTTTAAGAGACAACAGAAGCCTGACATGGAACAGGGATGTGCACAGAGAAATATGGGAGTAATCTGTTGCAACAACTACGTTCCTGTCTCGACATGCGGTGCTGAAACGTGGACACTAAAGAAGCGGGTCATTAGCAAGACACAAGCAAGTGAGAGAACATTTCTAAGAGGTAAAAATGGCTGTTACTAGAATGGACGGGATAAGGGATGAAACGATTAGACACAAAGTAAAAGAGGAACTCCAAGAGGCAATGATAGAGAAATCCAGATGGTATTGCCCAATGGAATGGTCATGTAAATAGAAAAGAGGTGCTGAACACGGAAAGGAAAATCCACGAAATAACGATTCATGATAAATAATCCAGAGGATCAAGGAGTGATTGGCTGAGAGAAAAGGACTGGGCGAAGATAGGAGATGGGAAGAAAGAAGAAAATGAAGAGGCTAAGAAGCTGCAAACTGTTGAGGATGATGATGGTGACAATGAATACCAGAAAGAAGGAAAACTGAACCATTTGAAACGAGATGTTACAGGAGTATGCTGAAAATTAAATTGTCAGATAAAGTACGAAGCGAACATGTATTGGAAATGATGGGTGAGGTAAGAATTTTGTGGAAGAGTTTTACCGAAAGAAAAGACACGATGGTGAGTCACAGTCGATGGTAAGAACTGTATAGCTGGAAGATTTCGTCAGAACAATCGAGACGCTACTGACATCTCATCTTCTCACATCATCTTACTGTTAGGCGGGTGCACATCAGTACGAGGCAACGTACGAATGGGACCGGGTCGAGAAGTAACGTATGTACACTTTAGTTGCACGAAAGCAGTTCGCAGAGGCATCGAACGAGGCAGGTATCCGTCCATTCGTTTGTTATGACGTGGATATGGAGCGCGGTGACAATTTAACAGTGACTAGAGCTTCAACTGCACTTACAGTTGATGTTTCTCGAAAATCAGCTGCATCATCTACTTTCCCAAGCGAATCACATAAATGTCATTCAGACCAGAAAATAAATCCCTTTAATTATTTAAAATTACTGTGGAAACATAAAACTTAACACTTCAATTATTACTTAATAATTGTTTTAAATATTGCTCTGGGATTGATTCAAATAAAACGAAGTTAAACATTAATATACTTTCTTTTCATTTATATAAAACTAAATTGTTTCAAATACTGAATATTGTGGACTAATTTATCTTTGCCTGTTTTCATGCTGTTAAGAACTCGGTTTTTTTTTTTTGGTCTCCTGTGTGAACCTTGAAGAAACTCAATATATATATATATATATATATTTAAAAAAAAAAAAAAAAAACAACAACGGCAATCTCTTCCCCAGTAAGTGCTTTTATTTCGCACCAAACATCCTATTTTTTTAATGCATTATGTTAAAATTTATTTTCCTCCTACAACATGGAACACCTTTCGTACTCTTCAATTGAAGAAAGTACCTTTTAGTTGTCCCAACTCATGATTACAAATGATCAGAACAAAACGAAAAAAAAAGAAGAAAAAAAAAACTCCACAGCTAAAATATAGTGGTTTTACTTAATTTCAACGAATGTTCGAGTGTGAAAGAAGGAGGCAGACGCACAACTAGAAATACCTTCCACAAAGCACGCGGCGCACTCCCGACTTGGGGTGGAATGTATCTGACCCGCCTCGGGCCGTTCGGCGAACGGCCAGAACTGATTTGCCGCGCCCCGCTACACGTACACACTGGCATGCTCGCTTCGCCTCGGACCCGTTCGTGCGTTGCCTCGTTCTGATGTGTACTCGCGTTTAGTGAGAGGATGAAGCCCGTGCTGCAGCCTGTGTTACTACGCGAAGGGCAGTGGCTGACCTTGCACTTTGGCGAGTTGCTGGCGGGCTGTGGCGGCGGCGGCGTGCCCTTGGAGGCGGCGGCCTTCATCTTGGAGGCGGCGCCCGCCCCCGCCGAGCTTGCGGAGCGCGCGTGCGCCTTGCCCACCAGCCCGGCCGACTGCTGCTGCTGTTGTTGTTGCTGTTGTTGCTGCTGCTGTTGCTGCAGCTGTTGCCGACACTTCGCCCGTCTGTTCTTGACCACACCTGTCAACAACACACGTCCATCCTTCACAAATTCAGCACAGGCGCAGAGATGAAATGAAAGGGATGCACAAGACTAGATCTAATAAGGAACGAGACAATAAGAGAGGAGTTGAAAATATATAGTATGAATGACAAGATAGAGAAACACAGAAATAGCCGGAGAGACCATCTATATAGAATGAATGATGCACGATTACCAAAAGTAGTATACCAATATAGAGCAAAAGGTAGAAGTAGGACAAGTATACTAATGAAGAAATGGAAATAGTCCCTGAAACCACAACAGGTCTTCATGAATGGGAAGAAGAAGATGAGCTGGATGGCTGCAGAAGTGATTTGGTGGCTAGATAGGAATGGTCGGATAGGCTTTTGTCCATACAGACCTGTAAAATGGTTGAAAGATGGCCAAGATAATGACGATGAACTACGACAAACATATGGGCTAAATGTAACATTTCACAAACATACCAGCCTCGTTTGAACTGTGGAAGGCTTGTGCATACCTGCAAACTTTTAAAATTCTGATTCTGTAAAGACCCTGGACCACATTTTTTTTTTAAAAAAAATCCACGTTTAATCGATCACCAACAAACAGCATATTCAACTTAAATCTTACCCACATAAATCATATTATTTGTTGACAAACATAACCATCGGAAGAAGCTTTGCAGTCGCTATCTTAACCTTAACATTGGTAAAAAAAAAAAAAAAAAACCCTAAGCGAAAAAATTGATTTTGTAGCTATCTTCCTTTGATTTTAAACTCGCAATCTGCTTATTTTTTTTTAATTTTTTGCTGTCTTTAGACTGATTTGATGCAATCCTCCATCCCTTCCTATCTTGTGCTAACCTTTTCGTTTCTACATACCCCTTACAACCCACGTCCTCAATTATCTGCTTCATATATTCTAATCTCTGTCTACCTCTACAGTTCTTACCTTCGACTGTTCCCTCTACCAACAAATTAACCAATCCAGCATGTCTCAAAATATGACCTAAAAGCCTGTCTCTTCTTCCTGTAAGCTTCTTCCATAAACTTCTTTTCTCACCCATCATTTCCAAAACTCGTTCATTTCTTACTTTTTCTGTCCACCATGACTGAAAAAATCAATTCTTTCATCCATACCACGCGGGACTGTCCGGAAGTGAAAGAAAACGACATTCAAACGATTTATGATTCGACTTTCGGAAGTGGTATCGATGTAAATTCGGAGCGACTACAGTAAAATATAGCTTAACTTTGCGTAATCTTATAGTCAAATGATAGAATCTTCAACGCACACAAAGGAACATACCACAATTGTCCATAAACACCACAATAACCTTGTTCCATATAAATATCTCACCTAGGCGATTGAATTTTAGTTTGGAAATTCGTAAAATAACACAGTTCTTCTGTGCAACCGTAAAATTCAGCACCTTTGCGTAAATTTCGAGGTGAAACCTCGAAAGTTAGCAGGTATGTTTCAGCCAATGTGTTGATCACGGATTAATAAGTTACTCTATGTTACGCAAACATAATTATATAGATTCCTTGGGGTTTTGTTTCGTGCGATTGTTATTCTATGTGTAGGTTGCTAAGAGAGATACGGCTGGATCGTGATATTGAACTCAATCATCGCAAATTCAAATTTACAAACCAGGCAATCTCAGAAGTTCGAAATCTGTGTTATCTGTGTAGTTTTGGCTGGTGTTGGTGGAACATTTTAAAATAATTAATGAAATGAATTAAAATTATTATAGGTACGAAGGAAGGCTTACGAATCTTTCGTTAATCAGATAATTTCTATAACGTACTTAAAAAAAGAAGTAAAGGCAACCATGCAACTAAAGTAGAGATGATCACTATCTTTACAAATAACTAACTAATCGGCCTAGATTACTGAGGACGTAATTAGAAAGCAAGTAATAAGATTGTCAAAGATGGAATTTCAAATAGGGAACGGTCCAAGTCATGCTGCCCCTCTGGTTGCCTACGTACAGGCGCAAGCCACCAGCTGCCCGCTTATTGAATATTGATGATATCGCCCCGCGTTGCCGGGTCGGGTGGGACCGCCTTTTTATTTTACTCCCCCCACCCCCGGCACGGACTGTTGCCGATGAGCTTTATCAATTCATTGCGAAAATTGAAACTCAATTTGCGCGTGCGTGCCGGCTCGCCCTATCGGTTTTCACGGCGAAGCCATTTTAAACAGTTGATGTGATTTCATTATTCGAGGGAGGCGTGCGCGCTCACCCCCAGGCAGCGCAAACATTGGGGCAGTCATTTACACCCCTGTCGGACAGCCCCCCGGCCTATTCTCCGAGGACTAATCCGCAACGCTAATGGAAACGGGACCTCCACTCTCCCTCCCTCTCTGAAAAGCTACTGTGGCGGCGCGGTGCGGTCCGCAGCGGAAACAACAATGGTGTAAGGGGAGGGCCTGCATGTTGCAGCGACAATGGGGGAGGCGGGGAGCCCATAAAAAATACAGGGCGCCGTCTTGGCTCATAAAAATTGCAGCCCTCGTACGGCCCAGAGCGGTCTCTTCTGTGGTGAGCGAACGTGAGGGGTGTGGCCTTGCTTTCCACCACATCTCCAGTATGGGATACTAGCTATTACCCGCGACTTCGTACGCTACAATTAGAAATAGGAAAACTATTAGTTATATCGAAAAGCACGGATTAAGGATATTATAAGGAGGAAGTCATCACCATACCATTCCACCACTGAACCTGTCTCATGAAGAAAACCAATTTGCAACATATCTAAAAATAGCAATTAACGGAGAGACGACCCGCTGATTAACAGTGTACTTCTGGATTTCTCGAACAGCAGATACCAGATGAAGGCGACAGAGAGCTTCGTCGAAACGTTGTTTTTATTCTACAACAAATGGCTCCAGACGCGCAACGACTGCATTGCAGTATTAATTGTATCGCGTTGCTTATTTGTTATCTCTGTTCTATGCTTAGGAGTAATAATCACTCACAAAACAGAAATAAAAGCAAGAATCTGGGGCAGAAACCAATGTTACTAACTTCTCATTCAACTAAGCAGGTCAAAACATCTTAGAAGCAATTAATAATTCAAGTGCATAAAACACTGATTCTCTCTGTTCTCCTTTATGGATTCAAGATTTGTAGACACTGAAAACAGAAAAACATGAATTTATAATAGTACGAGGTGCTATGCGTTACCTCTATTCCACTTCTGAATACCGTATGTAATAGGCTGGTTGTATACGAGGTGTGTTTAAAAAATAACGGAAATTTTGAAATCTCGCGTGTTATATTAATCAGGTTGGTACGATTTTTTCGTTGTTGTGTTGACAAAACATGTCTTGAAAGCAGCTATACATTTTGAGCTATATTGGATGTTTAGTCTCTTGTCAGCTGTTTAAAAGATAACACGTTTTTTTATATAGACTGTAACGAGCCGCGCTGTCGCCACGTTACAAGGTGCATTTTTATTATATATGTAATAATATAAGAGTAATTTACATAAATCTTGGGCGACCACGTGAATAGATTTTTGTTGTAATTTTATAAAGTACGCAAGATTCCAAGTGAGGACTGTAATGAAATGGTGAACTTATACAGTGTATCGTAGCAAAGCGAATATTAAAGAGTTATTGAGCTATGTAGGCTAGAAGCTAATCTTGGTCTTTCCGAGCCATGGGGACAGGACGTCGCGGATTTGGGATTTGCCAGACCACACACACTGCTCCCTGGGGATGGGTCACTCACCGAGCGGGAAAAGCCTGCCGTCCGAAACCCGAATGTTCTCTCGCCCCGGCGAACTTAGCCGAATATGTCCGACCTCTGTTGGATTCTTTGGCCAAATCACATATCGAGGATATCACGTGACATTAGGTGCCGACCTGAAGGTCCAATCAAAATGAGCGTATAACTCAAAATCCTGGGAATTTTTGTTGTATGTGAGCTTCGAGACTACAAATGGGCGGAGCAAGAAGTTTCCTCGTGGACCGAAGAGCGAGGAGCTGGGATTCTAACTTCGATCGCACCAGTCTGAGGTTGACTTGGAAAGTTGACTTCTTTCGCTAACCGCAGCTTGCCTTGCTGGAGCAAGGTTATCACCGCAACACAGCCGGTAATGCGATGATGCGCATTGCCAGACCAGAGATGCCTATAGCCGACTTGTGAGATAATCTCACATATCGTGAGTCCGCTACACTCATCACAGACATCAGACGCAGAACTACAATGGTAATTGATTACGACCAAGCCATGTGATTGTGCATTCCGTGAAACAGAACCCGTAAGCGACTTTGAGAGGATAGGTCCATGTTCTCACTTTGTAATTGTAAAAACCCCTGAGCTAGCGGCATAATTTGCCAGAACTAGTTATTTTCGAATGATATATTGTTCATTCTGGCGCCCATGATTTTCTTTTTAACTGTAAAGTCACAGTATTATGATGCCTTTGTCTGAGATAGTCATAACTTGTATTTTTCATTGTTTCCAGTTGTCATTATTTCTTGCATTTTGATTCTGAGATATTTAGAAGTAAATATATACTTGTTTGCTTGCCCATGACGGCTAATTGTAACTCTGAGCGTTGCTTTTATGATTTTGCCAATTTGTGTTAATGTTAACGGTAAATTCGCTCAGACTTGTAATCGCCAGTGATAAGAAAATAAATGTCATATTGTGACAATTTTTCCTAAATTCCAACTAACGTCGAGATTCTTGCTAAATTAATAAATTTCCACTCCTTCATATAAATTAAAATTAAAAATCCACAATTATTCATCATAAAGGTATGAGAAATAATTGTAACGTGGTTTGCCCACCAAGGCATCTACCACATAATGTCGCCCAACGCTGGTGCCAGATGAGACATTACTTCTTAATGTCTGCGAATTGGTGGCACTAATTCAAATTATAAGTTTGAGCCCAAATTCGGAAAGTTTCATGGAATGTTGCACATGGTTTTTGGCTGTTTTATTATTCTTGTAGTCAATAGATATTCATACAAGATTTTATTTTGATGTTTCACTTATATTTTAATGCATAAAGTTCATTTTGTTTCAATGCATAAAATTTATTTTGTTTCAACGCATTAAAGAGAAGTGCATTTGTGTATTTCAATTGAGATGCAATACACTTTGTATTGTAACAATTTTGTGATCAGTTTCAAATTTTTAAATGATTAACGTCAGTGTTGATTTCTTAATGCATGGTAGCTTGTAAGAAAATTAAAGACACGCATGTCTTGCCCATGTGTTTGAAAGTAAGTCTGCTTTCATGGTGTTGTGTTGCATGATTCATCGTTGCTTTTCTCTTGCTGTATTTTGGAGGGGTATATGTATTTGTGTGTATTGAAATTCGCGGTATTTTTGTTGTTAGTGAATCTAGATTTCGTCATTGCACAATTGCGGTGTAAATTCATTCTTTGTGGGTTCATATGAAGCTACGATCTCGTACGATAAAAGATTTCGATATGGAAGATCAGTCTGATAGGCAAAAATCTCCCGAAATCATGAACGATCAGGTTCATTTAACGGAACAAAGCGAAATATTGGCTGCAGGGGAGGGGAACGTAAGTTCTGAAGTTCCGACCCACTCATATAGTTCGCAGTCTACTTTGTCACCACAGGAAGAAAATATGGAAAATTTTTCGTTTCCTGTAGGTGAGATGACACAGAATACGCCCGCACATTCAGAACAGACGCAACAAATGACACAAATTCCTGTAGAAGCACCACCCCTCTCATCACAGCAAATGTTCAACATGTTGTTGACTGCAATATTGCAATCGAGGCAACAACTAAAGCAGGATTTAAGCCAACAATTAAGCCTGCAATTTAATTCAATAAAAGAGGACAATAAGAGATATTGGGATTCGCTTAAGCAGAGTTTTGATGTACGGTTTGATTCGCAAGCTGCGATTTCAACAAATTTGGACGGGAAATTATCCACCTTCCATTCGGAGTCACAAAAACACACAGAGGTACCAACTGCTGCGATTACCGATGAATGGATCGAAATTGCACAAGTAGAACAAACCCAAAATAAATACCAACAGCTGGTAAACTCTGAGGAATGCGAGCATTCCACCATTACGTCTGTCGATTGTATGGTCAAAGCAGTTCCGGAAATACAAATTTTCAATCGGACACTGCTCGAAGACGTGACAGTGACGCGGCAGATTACTGAGCATAGTGTCAGCAAAAGCGTTGATACAGTGCAAAAGTCTCTGCAGATCGCAGTTGTGAGTACGGAATGCGTCTGGTCAGACGCGCAGTTCCGGAAAACTTGTGTAAAGCGTTTCGGTTTGAGTATCCATGGAACAGAAAGGCATGATAGCATATACACCGCCATGATCGAAAAACAACGGGAAATTTTTCTGTGCCCGTTCAGGTCAAAAGACAAGTATTTTGCTGCAGAAACTAAATTCTGGCAGGTCAATGAAATCAGCTGGAAGGGAAGACAGACGAGAATGTTGTGTAACCCAGGTACCTGGTTGTCAGCTGAGCCCATTAGCAAGACTAAGGGATCTGCTAACACAATGCGTCTTCCGAGAATTTTGTCAGGGAGCGCAGATGTTGGACTTAGGGTCATCACTGAGTGCCAAACGTTTCACGTCTGGCATCAGCGTGTTATCGCATTCAATAAATATGCGATGAGCATGTATTCCGAAAGGAATTATGTGATAAAAAGAATCCATGGACGTCTCAAATTCGTCTTGTAGGCATTGTTCAACAAGTTGTGTAGCATGCCAAATACAATGACGAAAAGGCTGACTATGAATTGACCGATTTGGATCACAAAAAAAAAAAAAAAAAAAAAAAAAAAAAAAAAAAAAATTAAATGTACAGTACGCATTCTTTTAGGTTAGACGCCTTACCGAAAATAATCATGCTTGAGAAACGCCGATGCCAGTTCCGCTAGTCTAAACCGTCTGTATTGCTGGAAAGATTAGATAAACGGAAAATTAAAATTCCAGTTACCAAATTTGCACTTACAGTTAAAGCTACTTAGGATATTTCCATATCCGGAATTTTTAATGCTTATTTCGCTATTCCGAACTTTATATTTTGTCCACGTGAAATATTAATAGTCACTTTTGATTTTCACGCTGTTAAGTGGACGTGATTTGATAAAAATCCTGAAATATTAAATGTTTTCCTGAGCCAGATAAATTGATACGCACTCGCGGTAAATGAAGCGCCATTAGCAACCACAATTTCTTGTCTTCGCAATCACAATGAATCTGACAGCGATACAAACATTGTGATATGCTTTCTACAGATGTATTTTGTGACATAAGCGAAAAAGGGTTTCAACATTTTGTGATGCATGAGTTCGATGTAACGTTTTACCTTAGGTAGTTGCATTATATCTTTTCTGAGCAGAAGTGTACAGCGAGCGTAATGACGCTTTGTCTGTGTTGACCGAAGATCGCAAAGTTATCTCGTCAACGAAATTTACTTCTTGGTTTTTGTATCTGTAAAGGGTGGCTAAACGTGCCATAGATAATGCCCTATAGAACACGAAACCTTGCCAGAAAGATTTGTTTAAATTGTGTTGGTCATCACAGAAATTAGGAATCTTAAGTTGAACTATTACAGATATACAGGAGAGTTTTCACAATACCTTGCTGTTATTTTGCTGACGATAGCGCGGTGGTCAAAGTGCACAATAAGTTAAAGGCGACTGCATTTGTAAAGGCTAAGGGGAAAAACTTATTTACGGGATATATTCCATAATTCAGCTAATTTGGCAAGTTAAGGTAATTATATTTGATGCTAACTTCAATTGAAAAGGAATTTTGTATATGATAAATGCACAGATGGTGAAGACTTGAACAATAAGATTATTGGTGATATCGAAGTTTTTCATGCTATATTTCTGGCCTTATTTGGTGGCCAGAGTGATCTCGAAGAATTGTTATATGTTGACGTACGGACAAACCGAGATCGGGCCTCATAACGCCCGGAATTTAAAGCCATTTCATACAAAGTAATGGTTTCGAAAGAGTGGGGAAACAGCTACCATCGAACAGCTGAGGTCATTAACGCAGGTAGGCAGCTGAACTCAACCGGCAGGTTCCTAGAATTGGCAGGTAGCGCATACCCAAGAATGAATGGGAAAGAAAACAAAAGTTTCACGCCTCGTTCTAGCGGTATTTCGCGTACCCTTACTGTAAATTGTATAGTATTCCGTAAATTAGATTAAAACTATTGTTGGACAGCACATGTTTTGCTCAGAATTGTGTGCACTCAACGAAAATAATTTCAAGTTTATATTTTGCTTTATATAGATTCATAGTATTCTGCTAGCGTGAAATCTCAAAATTGCTTTGTATTGGCAAACGGAAAACCTGAGATCGAACCGTTCTATGCACAAAGCTTACGACCTTTTATACAAGCTAAAGAAGCATAAGTGTATAAAAGAAAATATTCGCTAACTGGGATGGATTTTCGGCATAAAACGTGGAGTATACGGACATGTTAAAGGTATTATAAAACTCCTAAAAAAGAGAAAATTTTATTCTTTGAATGTCGAGATAATCTCGAGTCATCAATAGACCCATTGTGAAGGAATCGTAATGTTACTGAGGAATGATAGTTACGCTATTCATTATCCTTTCAATTTGTGTGCCGAATGGATATTTTGGGTCCGCTTGTACGCCAAAGATGCTACAGCGACTTTGGTTGACGATGATGAAAGTTCACGTCAAACCGCATAATGTGTATAATGTCTCATATGGGAATGGTAAATTTTATAGAAATTCCATTACATATACCCATGAGCAAATACAGTTTCCTTTCGCCATGAAATTCGCAATCACTTCACAGACGGTATATTACAAGTTAGAGATGTCGACCAATGAAAGACTAATTAGGAGACCACCTAACATTCAACGAGTAAGGTTCATAATTTACGTAACAAACTAAAACATGTACTTACATCGTTCATTCCACACC
This sequence comes from Vandiemenella viatica, assembly GCA_031002005.1. Lineage (NCBI taxonomy): Eukaryota > Metazoa > Arthropoda > Insecta > Orthoptera > Morabidae > Vandiemenella > Vandiemenella viatica. The sequence goes on from JARYHS010011408.1 coordinate 191,104,753, forward strand.
ACGTTGAATTATAAGTAAATGCCACGTCATTAAAATCTAAGATTACAGTTAGTGATATTTGACCATGAACACGAACACATTCTCTCTGAAATGCTTGTTGAATTAACCGTCGGTCATGACGAAAATCACGTCACCGAATCCGACTAAACTATTCCGTTGTTTTGAGATTAAAACCGCGCAATGTAATGAGATATTTTACGCTCACCTCTAGCATCTTTATGGATGTTTGTTGAAGGCAGAATTATTTTTATGCACATGAGTAAAACATCACGCTAAATTGTAAATACAATGTATAGTTCAACCACTTTCTGCATAAGTGTTCTGACAATGTTTTGTTTTATTAATGTGTTTCATTTTAGTGATTTAATGATAAGATTTGATACAAGATATTTTCAAGATTATTATTATTTAAACATGTATGTAAATAATTTCTTTTCATGTATATTTTAGTATTGTGTTTAATATAACTTTGTATTTGGGAAGGCTACCTGAATTCACGTGCTTCTGTTTGTAAAGAATTGTAAGACGGCCAAAAGGACATATGCTCCCGTTATATATTCACCTTACAAGGCAGGAATACCGATGGTTATTGGAATCACATTTAAAATTAATGTAATTATAAAAATGCTTAAGTTTTTGTTGAGTCACAATGGAGATAGAATTAGGTAGTTAAAAATAAAATTATTGTACCATAATTTCATTTTTCACCAACGGCCGGCCATATTGTAACGAGCCGCGCTGTCGCCACGTTACAAGGTGCATTTTTATTATATATGTAATAATATAAGAGTAATTTACATAAATCTTGGGCGACCACGTGAATAGATTTTTGTTGTAATTTTATAAAGTACGCAAGATTCCAAGTGAGGACTGTAATGAAATGGTGAACTTATACAGTGTATCGTAGCAAAGCGAATATTAAAGAGTTATTGAGCTATGTAGGCTAGAAGCTAATCTTGGTCTTTCCGAGCCATGGCGACAGGACGTCGCGGATTTGGGATTTGCCAGACCACACACTGCTCCCTGGGGATGGGTCACTCACCGAGCGGGAAAAGCCTGCCGTCCGAAACCCGAATGTTCTCTCGCCCCGGCGAACTTAGCCGAATATGTCCGACCTCTGTTGGATTCTTTGGCCAAATCACATATCGAGGATATCACGTGACATTAGGTGCCGACCTGAAGGTCCAATCAAAATGAGCGTATAACTCAAAATCCTGGGAATTTTTGTTGTATGTGAGCTTCGAGACTACAAATGGGCGGAGCAAGAAGTTTCCTCGTGGACCGAAGAGCGAGGAGCTGAGACATTCTAACTTCGATCGCACCAGTCTGAGGTTGACTTGGAAAGTTGACTTCTTTCGCTAACGCAGCTTGCCTTGCTGGAGCAAGGTATCACCGCAACACAGCCGGTAATGCGATGATGCGCATTGCCAGACCAGAGATGCCTATAGCCGACTTGTGAGATAATCTCACATATCGTGGGTCCGCTACACTCATCACAGACATCAGACGCAGAACTACAATGGTAATTGATTACGACCAAGCCATGTGATTGTGCATTCCGTGAAACAGAACCCGTAAGCGACTTTGAGAGGATAGGTCCATGTTCTCACTTTGTAATTGTAAAAACCCCTGAGCTAGCGGCATAATTTGCCAGAACTAGTTATTTTCGAATGATATATTGTTCATTCTGGCGCCCATGATTTTCTTTTTAACTGTAAAGTCCCAGTAGTATGATGCCTTTGTCTGAGGTAGTCATAACTTGTATTTTTTCATTGTTTCCATTGTCATTATTTCTTGCATTTTGATTCTGGAATATATTTCAAGTAATATATAATTGTTTGCTTGCTCATGACGGCTAATTGTAACTCTGAGCGTTGCTTTTATGATTTTGCCAATTTGTGTTAATGTTAACGATAAATTCGCTCGGACTTGTAATCGCCAGTGATAAGAAAATAAATGTCATATTGTGACAATTTTCCTGAATTCCAACTAACGTCGAAATTCTTGCAAAATTAATAAATTTTCACTCCTTCATAAAAATTAAAATTAAAAATCCACAATTATTAATCATAAAGGTATGAAATATAATTGTAACGTGGTTTGCCCAACAAGGCACCCACCACACAACCAAAAATAAAGTTTGATACTTTATTATAAAGTATGGTTGCAAATGCTACCTAACCCTTCCACACACCAAACGTATAGTACTTTCTCAGTCATCCTTGGTTACCAAATTCCAAGCAGAAAATTCTTTCATAGCGTAAAATCTGTTCTGAAGCAAAAAACTCTTTCAGTTTTGACTTAAACTTGTTCGGTTTTCGAAGATAGTATTTTATTTCCTGTGGTGGGAAATTGAATAAAGAAGCTTCTGTATATGTTATCCCTTTTTGTACAATGGACAACGACTTGTCGTCTTTGTGAATGTTATATTTCTTCCTAGTATAATAGCGACGTATGAGATTGACGTATTCGAACGGAAAGTCACCGTCAGGACGTTTCGACGTTAATATAATTACCAGTGAAACGTGACTGTATTATTTAAGGACTATGCAGTGAATTCCGATACAATAAATTTGAATTAGGAGATCGCCTATAAAAAGAAAAAGAAATAAATAAATGAAATTACTGTTATAGGAAGTCGGCTCAACTAGTATGAAGACTGCAGCAGGATGACGTTTTGTACATTTCAAATATTTAACATTTATACTTATAATTAAGACTGTAACAGGAGGACATTTTGTACATTTAAAATTAAAAAAATAAAATAATAAGTTTGTTAATAAGCGTTAGAGAAGGAATCAGATTAAAAAAAAAAATTGTGCCTGTGGTGTTTGGACGCACGAGATTCACACAAAAAATTTGATGGACTATAAAAAATGTCTCAGGGCTACAACAGGATATGTTTCAAGTTGTTGTGTGAAGCGTGGAAGTTTAGGATAAAATATCCACAACATATTAACTTACTACCCCTTTTTCGTTGAACGCAATTCACGCACTCGGATTGAGCTTCTCACAGTCAAAATGTTAACGTGATTTCAGCGTAGAAGTGGCTTCGCATTAATCATGGGAATTAAGTTACAGCTTCTCTCTCTGTCTCTCTCTCTCTAGCAACGTGATAACTGATATAATCGTTTAAGAGGGAGATTTGTGCATTACCAGTTTTCGTGAACGAAACGCTTCGTTTAATATAAAGTCAGATTATTGAAAAATACGGACACATAAAATAAGCGAAAAAAATATTTTGGGGGAATGTTACATCGATTCTAGTAATCAACGGTAATTCAGGAGCATTAAGCTGAGTTGGCGGTTTAACATAACGTTATAGTCTTCACGGGTTTGCTGCTGAATTGTGTCATAAAACACAGCTTTCCGACGGCGTTCAGTGTCGCCTTCTTCAGGTATCGGCTGTTCTAGAAACCCACGAAGAAAACATTGCATTGACACGTCGGGAAAATATCCGTTCACACTTCAGTTTAACATAAGGAAACAGTTTCTGACTAGAATCTAAACGAAAAGAGACAGCTAAAGAAATCGCTCTTATTAATAGTTTCATATCGACTTTAAACCAAAATTTGAATTGATTTAAGCAAAACCAAATATTTGGGTAGACATGAAAAAATAAAAAGAAGGCTAATTTCTCTATTGTACCAACCAGTAATCTCTCAAGCAACAATTTCGGAACGCTTTGAAATACCTTTTTATTTTGAATTTTTACTTGACGATACAACTGCATGTTACCTTTCTGACATAAATGCATCTGTTAATGGCCAAGTAATTTTCAATTTTTTTAAAACTTTTTATCGGTGTGCAAGTAACGTCCAATTTCAGTTTTGAAATCTTTTTTGGTTATGTTTCAAATGTTTATAATACGCTTGCTATCCAAAAATTTGTGAAACATTCAGAAAAAAAATTAATATTTTGGTGGAATTCAGAGAAACAACCAAACGTTACTTAGGTAGAGTGAGC
>JARYHS010011408.1:191109718-191396647 GCA_031002005.1 Vandiemenella viatica
ACACTGAATGCATACTACAGACGCCGGTACCATGTCGTCGCGGCCCGCGTTGAATTCTATCAATGCCGGAAGAAGCCCGATCAGACGTATCGCCAGTGGGCGGCCGAACTCCAAGGCCTTAGCAGAAAATGTAAGTTTCAACTCGTCCGTCCCACGAATCCTACGCCGACGACATGGTGCGTGATCACATCATACAGGCTGCACCAGATGCCGCATTCCGGCATGACGCCCTCAAGTTAGAAGACCCATCCCTGGAGCAGGTCATCGAACTTGCCTACAAATTCGAAATATCTACGGCCGCAGATCGCCGCCTGGAGCCCTGGGCGGATGTGGCCGCAATCCGAACCGACGTAGAGGACACGGAAGACGTCGCCGCCATCCAGAGCTCCCAGTCGCGCTCTTCCCGACACCACAACCGGGGACCGCTTCCTCAGAAGAACATCGAACCGACCCGTTCCGGCCGGGGCAACCAAGTCTCGGCAGCAGCAGCGGATCCCGCAGCGCCGACGGCCGCAGCCCGCTCCGCCTGCCCTCCTGCCCCGCCTGTTGTTCAGCACATGAGAGAGAAAATTGTCCGGATCGTTGGGCTGAATGCTCACGTTGCGGCAAGGAGGGACACCTGGCGTCCGTCTGCCGCACCAACACCACCAATGCCAATCCCGGCTCTCGCCGCCCAGGGTCTTACCAAGACGGGTTGATCGGCGCACCTATGGATATCAATCAGGTAGACACTTCCACAGCATCCAAACTTTTTATCGACGTTACGGTCAATGGCAAGCCTCTGTGCCTACAAGTCGACACAGGAGCAGCAGTCTCATTGCTTAATTATACTACTTATGTGCAAATTGGCTTCGCCCCCCCTCTCGCCGGCCCCCTAAGCGCCTCCTGACATACAACAAACAGGAAATAGCACTCCTGGGACAATTCACAGCAAACGTCATGTATAAGTCTGTACATCGTTCAGTCCCCTTTTTAGTAGTTAACAGTTCTTTCACAGCAGACTTATTTGGCCTGGACGCCTTCCGCTTATTCGGATTTTCAATTGAGGATAACATTCACCTCGTATCTCAGCATGTTCCTTTTCCTGAAGTGGACGCCCTTTGCACCGAGTTTCAGGACCTGTTCTCACCAGGCGTCGGCTGTGCAAAGGACTTCGAAGCATCACTCCAACTCCGGCCGGACGTACGGCCTCGATACTTCCGGGCACGCCAGGTACCCGTAGCGCTTCAACAACCACTTCAGGAAGAACTTCAACGTCTCCAAGACGAAGGGATCCTCCAGCCGGTGCGGTTCAGCCCCTGGGCCACGCCGTTGGTCATAGTTCAGAAGCCAGGACGCCGCTTACGTCTCTGTGGTGACTTTAAAACCACAGTCAACCCGCATCTGCTGGTAGACGACTATCCACTTCCGAGACCGGACGACATCTTCCGTAAACTAGCAGGAGGTACATACTTTACAAAAATTGACCTGGCAGAAGCATACCTTCAAATCCCTTTGGATATCCAGTCCCGACAATACACAGTCATCAACACGCCCTCTGGCCTTTTCCAACTCAACCGGCTCATGTTCGGCTTGGCCAGTGCTCCAGCGATTTTTTCAACGGTATCTCGAACAACTTCTCCAGGATATTCCGGGATGCATCAATTATCTCGACGACATAGTCGTCACGGGACCCTCCGCTGCCGAACACATGACCAACCTCCGCCTACTCTTCCTCCGCCTCCGTGCGGCAGGTCTGAAATGCAACCTTTCCAAGTGTCAATTTTTTCAACAATCCATTTCCTACCTGGGTCACATCATCGCTCAGGAAGGCATTTCCCCAGCATTTTCCTATGTGGACGCTATTTCCAACTTACCTCGGCCTCAGGATCTACATCAGTTGAAATCTTTTTTAGGCAAGATTTCATACTACAGAAAATTTATACCCTCGGCAGCACTAGTGGCAGCACCCCTGTACCACCTCTGTCGCAAGAATATTCCGTTCCGTTGGACCCCAGCTTGCGAGACCGCATTCCACACCCTTAAACAGCAGCTCAAGTCCGCAGCATGCCTCATGCCATATACTCCAAACCTCCCCTTGATACTTGCCACAGATGCATCCGATTACGGTGTGGGGGCAGTTCTGTCTCATAAATTACCAGATGGCACGGAACTTACATCTCCAAAGCCCTATCGGCTGCCCAGCTTAAATATTCTCAAATCGAGAAAGAGGCGCTAGCTATTGTTTTTGCCTGCTCCAAATTCTATTCCCTTTTATATGGGATTTCTTTTCACCTCATTACCGACCACAAGCCACTCCTATCACTATTTGATCCGTCCACACGTCTGCCTACCAAAACATCCCACCGCATCCAGCGTTGGGCACTATTCCTGTCCCAGTTCAGATATACCATGCATTTCCGTACCACCTCCAGGCATGCCAATGCAGACGCTCTATCCAGACTACCGCAGGGACCAGACCTTGCCTTCGACAATTCGGAACTTCTTGTGTTCCAGATCGACGATGACATACAAGAAGCACTGAAGACATTTCCAGTCACGGCCTCAAAAGTCGCTGCAGCCACAGTGGAGGACCCCCTCCTCCGTGTCATCAGACACCACATCCAACACGGTTGGCAAACACGCTCCCCTCCGCGCCATCATCAAGACCTCCACTTCTACTACTCCATCCGCCACCAGCTCTCAGTAGTAGGGGGAGTGCTTCTCCGCACAGAACCAAATTCCACTCCGAGGGTCGTCGTTCCGAGATCCCTACAGCCGACAATCCTCCAAACTCTCCACCAAGGACACTGGGGAATTGCCCGCACTAAATCCCTTGCCAGACGCCATGTATTCTGGATCGGCCTTACCAGTGATGTCACGAAGATGGTGCGGCGCTGTACCATTTGTGCCCGACAACTGCCCCGCCCCCCTCAAAAGTTCCTTTCCTGGCCGGCACCGTCCGGACCCTGGGAACGCATTCACCTCGACTTCGCTGGCCCATTCCTAGGCCACCAGTGGCTCTTAGTGACGGATGCCTTTTCCCACTTCCCATATGTCGTCCGTTGCTCCACAATCACCACAGAGGTCACCATTTCAGCCCTCACGAAAATCTTTTCCATCGAAGGATTACCATACGCCATCGTCACAGATAACGGACCGCAATTTCGAAGTCGGGAATTCCTATCCTTCTGTACCGCCAACAATATCCAACACCTCCTCACCCCGCCCTTCCACCCCCAATCTAACGGGGAGGCGGAACGGCTAGTCAGAACATTCAAAACCCAAATGACCAAATACACCACAAGTCACATACTCGAAGAGGCATTGACACTCTTCCTCAGTTCCTATCGAACCACTCCAGTGGGGGCTAAAAGCCCGGCGGAATTGCTGCATGGCCGCCAACCTCGCACTCTCCTTCATCTCCTCTTACCCCCTCCCAAAGTACAGGTACCTTCGGGGCCATTCCGTTTCACCCCGGGCTCCCTAGTCTGGGCCCGCGGGTTTGGCTCCCGGGCCGGTTGGCTTCCGGGGGTCATCCAGCGGCCCCGGGGCCGCCAAATGTTCGACGTCAGCCTAGATGGCCGGGTAGTGCGACGCCATCGAAACCAACTAGTCCCCGCTACCCCACGGCACCGTCCTCTTCCACCACGGCACGGCCATCCACTTCTTCCTCTCCTTCCCCGCCCCCTCCACCACTCCTGCCGTCTAACCGTTGCTCAGAGACAGTTAAAGCGCCACCACCGACGCCACAACCTGTCGGTTGCTCCGACACCCTTCAGCCGCAGCCTCTCGACCACCTGCGGGGACCATCTTCAGCGCCCCCCGTACAGCCCCCGGCCATCGACGCCGACGAACCGATGCCGTTAGCTCCACAGGTACCTCCATCACAACCTGCACCACGACGCAGGTCGGCACGCATCGCCAGGGGAACAGCTCCGTACTCCCCCGGAGGTAGCCTTCATAGTCTGCTCCAGGGCGCCGCGGCAGACGACCTCGCAGACGTCGCAGACATCGCTTCCCCTCCCCCCCCCCGGAGGGAGGTATGTTCAGTCTGCCAGTAAAGGCCCCTGCCAGGCAGACCTCACACACAACGCGCCTGCACGCCGGGACACATATACGACTCCAAACAGGCGCAGAGGCATCAAAACAAACCAGGAAAATAAATAGAATCATCTAGAGGCTAAGTGGGACCTTTTCTTACAGAGGTCGCCGTACTACCACACAACTGTATTCCTGCGCCAGGCCGCCTATATAAGCGTAGCCGGCAGCTCCACCGACAGTTCCGGCCTAACCGCGGAACCAGCGTCAACTACAGAAGACCACCGGAAGTTCGCGAGAAGTAGAAGCCGTCTCTCTCTACCCCGGATCAGGACCAGGCTAAAATTCTCGACGGTCATCCGATAACTGTAACCACATTTGTTTATTGTTTACCAGTTGTTTTGTGTACATTGTAATAAACCTCAAGAAACCATTAAGTGTAGTTCACTTCAAGTTCGGTATTGTTGTTTAGATGTATATATTGACAGCTTTCTTGTCTAAGACCACAGGTTGTTTGAGGACAAATGTACAGGAGAGATGGCCACAGTGCTAGCTGAAATTATACGCATGTAACCATTAGATAAGTAGGCCGGGAGGGTAAGGTGCGTAGATTTAGGTGCTGGTACCCGAGCCGTGAACGACGGTTCGAATCCATCACCTAAAAACGCTTTTACGAGATTTTGTTAGGAGTAGAGTCCAGCCTGCACGTTACATGTGCTCCCGGAGAGCATATTCTATCTGCGTGTTGGTATTATTGTGATGTTTGAAACATTATTACTAACCCCCAATCACTTTTTATTATTATTATTATGATTAATATTGAATTGTGTTGCCTTTATTAATTATAAGTATCCTGAATAATTGTATTAATGTTTGCAACTTGAATTGTAATATTGTTGAGTTTCCACAATCTGTCGTTTGTTTAGTAACCGAGGTAGCATGGTGTTGTTATACTTAAGTAACAATCTTTGTCGCTGGGCAGCGATTGTAGATTGGGTGTCAGTATTGTAGAATGACACGGCGTGGGGCAGTATGTGTGTCGTACCGCTTGGAGAAGGTTGTATCCCGCGAGTTCATACTCTCTGTACACAAGCCAAAATAACTGGTGAAATGAATTTGAATCTTGTTTGAATGTAACACAAGTGTTTTAAAAGTTGTTTCAAGGAACAGTAATAATTAAATTTAGTAGTATTTCGACCAGAACAGTGAAGTTTTCATTTCTAGACGTTGTAATAATACCTCCCAATTTGTCAGAAAATCGTAGTTCGAGCAAACAGCTTGCATGTGTTGAAAGAGGATAATTGGGCCGTTCTCCCGTTCTCGTCTAATTAAAACGCCGTCATCGACTAATGAAGTGGTCAGCTCATAATTGGCTGACAATTTCCAGGATAATTGGTGGCTCACATTTGGCGACCAGTGTCAGGATAGCTGAAATTCATGTGAACCTGCCAGATTAAGTCATATTAGGTGACAATGTCAGGTTAGCTCACATGTTGCATCTGCGACAAAGTACTTCCTTGGAGATGAGGAGCCATTTCAGGGTGGGACCTCTCTGGCTCGTGTTCGGCAGCGTGTGATGTTCTCACGCCGCGGCCCCTGGAGAGAGAGAGCAGCCCGCGGCGAGAAAACACGCCTCAGTCCCGCAGTCCTCCAGTCCGCCGCCGGCAGCTAATGCAGTGTCAACAGCGCGGCCGCTAAGTGCGTAATCCCGCCGCCCAATCAAAACAAACGGCGCGCTGATGTTTCCGCCGCTTTCTGCCGCTGACTCAGGCGACATTAGCCACTTGATGGCAATTAGCTCCACCGGCGGGGGCTTCTCATCACGGTGACTCGAAATTAGCGGAGAAAAGCTTCCCGAGGAACGCAAATAGGGCGTCATGTTTGTTGCTCTTAATATCGATTGCGAAATGGCTAAGTTAAGTAAAAAAAATTTAAAAAAATGGTAATTGCATGACAACGTTTAAAATATTCATAATAGTTGTTAGCTATTTTTTTGCCTTTACAGGTTCCCTTTACCCTTTTTTCACGTTCAGTGCGAGAAACAAAAAGGTTCTGTATCACATAATTCTACTCAGTTTTTATCTCGCAGATTTCCTTTATATGAAATTTACACCATTCAGATCCATCGAAAACACATATAACTAGCACTGGTCTCCAACTCATAACTTTTTACCACCCATATTTTTTATCCATATAATAATTAGAACAATAATAATACTCTCCTTCTTCTTTCGTTCGAACTGCTTACACCATTTCCTTGTGACTGATAGCTCCAGTGATATACTTCGCCCTTGACGCCTTCCTCAAGATATAATCTTCGCCATCGATTCCTTGTTTCACAAATATTCTTCGCCAGCGATTCCTTGTTCTAGATGTATTCTTTGACAGCGATGCCTTATTCCAGAGATATTCATTGCCATTGACTCCTTTCTCCAGAGATATTCATCACCAGTGACTCCTTGCTCCAATGATATTCTTCGATAACGGCGTCTTACTCCAGAGATATTCATCGCCAGCGACTCCTTCCTTCAGAGATATTTATAACCAGCGACTCCTCCCTCCAATGATATACTTCGATAACGACGTTTTACTCCAGAGATATTCATCGCCAAGGATGCCCTTCTCCAGAATTATTCCTAACCAGCAACTCCTCGTTCCAGCGATTATTTTTTTTTATCATTGCCAACAACAAAATTATTATAATCATTTTCTTTCAAAGAATATCATCATCACCATCTGTGTTTTTAAATCAGTTTTTCAGTTGGTACTTTCTCCTTGATGTTATCTGTGATCTTGCACCTCCTTCTTCCTTTCACTCACCTAGTCCTCTTAAGGCGTCTTTTAATAAGCACTCCTCTCTCAACGAGTGTCCCATCCAGTTCTCCCTTTTTTTTTCTGTGACTTGGAATAGTTTCCTTTTCTCACTAATCCATTCCAGCACTTCAAAATGACTCACTTCTTCCATCCAGCTTATCCTTTGCATTCTCTTCCACATCCACATCTCAAACGCTTCTAACCGTTTTTCATCTTCTCGTCTCAGCCCCATGAAGTGCAACACTCAATGCAAAACATTCGCCGAGTCTTGTCCTCAGTGCTTTATCTACTTTCACAAATAATAATCACGTCTTCCTATTAAACGCTTCCTTCGCTATGGCAATGCGAGTTTTTACTTACTGGTGGCATCTCAAGTCCACAGTGATTGTACTTCCAATATAACTGTAGGATCTAACTTGGCTGACATCAACTACTCCTATCTTAATATTTATCAGTTTTCTTTATTTTTTTCTGGATTGATTTTCATTCCATGCTCTTCACTAGCTTCTTTACATCTTTCGGAATTTTGTTTACACTTTGTTCGCTTTCTGCCAGCAATACCAAATCATCAGCAAATATTATACACTCTATTCTCTTACCACAAATACGCACTCCACTTTTTCCATCTAAACACTTCCCAGCAATCTCTTCTAAATATAAATTGAATAATAAGGGGATAAAGCAACAATCATGCCTAACGCCCCTCTCAATGCTGCTTTCTTCCTACATCTCGTTTAAAATATTCATTCTAATTTTCTGTTGTAAATTTAGGTTCTGTACTAGCCTTCTTTCCCTCCAATATACTCCTTTCTCCTTTAAGATGCAGGGAGAGGAAGAAACGAGGACCTATCTGGAAGTTTAACCTGAGCGCCAACATCGTAAGGAGACGTAAGATATACTCGCCCTGGCTGTAACCTACAACAAAAAAAGGTACATCAAGGTAAAATTAATTTGATAATAATTATTTTAAGACACGATCACCGATGGTAAACGCTTGACAGTTGTATATAAAAAAAATGGTAGAATAGTCACTTCTGTCGGAAAGCTTTATGATTTTTATTCCGTGTAGCAGTCGGGATAGTTGGTTTCAAGTTCATTCCCGTCTGTAATGATCTCGGCGTTGACGAAGTGTAAAGCCTTAAGTTAAAAACCCCAAAAAATTCCAGCTTGCTGTCATTGGAGACCACCGACAGAACTGAAAACTTTATGAATAACATACGTGCAACACATTATTCTTATAACTTCAGGCATACGTGCAGTGACGAGAAGTCGGGAACTCATGGATTTATCCGCGTCCAAACAAAACCTAAGGCGCATACAGAAACTTTCACTTAAAAAAAGTAGCATAATCGAATGTCGCTGTCAAGAAGGCAGCGATAACTTGGTAAGACATCCGTTTAGTGTTCAGTTGGTGAGTTGCGAGATGGCTTAAGCCGTGTGTAGTTGCGTGACCGGCCGCTAGGTGTGGCTGCCGACGCGGCGAGGTTGCGATGCCCCGCAAGTGCCCGCGATCCGATTAGGACGACCAGCTGTGTTCCAGAGGTCATGCGTCACCACTTCGGCATTCGTCCCAAGCAAGATGTTCTCTAATATTCGCCGAGGCCGTACGAACGAAAACCCGATTATTTAAATGAGGTATTTGGTGTAATCACCAAGGATCAACGATTATCGACTGAGTTAATACCATTAAAAACCAAAAAACGCATTACATCAGATTTATTTATCCTGGAGTCACAAACATCAAATACACAGTTTAACAGTTAACCACTTCATTCCGTGTTGCTTGAAACACATCACCTTCGTTGCAGAATGATGGGCACATAGGACACTCGAGCATATGTTTCATGGCTTGATATTCACCACATTCGTCCCGATGCTGGTGGCATCAGTATGACCCCATTTCGCTAGATTTGTCCTGGACCTGTCCACTCCTGTCCGCAATCGATTCCAGGACCTCCAGTCCTCTGCGTGACCAGGTGGCAAGCGCTCAGCAACTATCAGTGGTTCCCTAGAAGTTGGGGACCTTGGTTTTAGAGAATTTTGAGGTCAGATGCTTGTAGGTAAAAACACAGTGGCGTATTGAATACAAATTAAGAAAAATCATAATTCGCGGGCGAATTAAAAAGTAAGTTACACTTCCATGTTATGGCCATCTATGAAACCACCTACATATAGACAACACGTCTATGACAGCATACAATGTAAGTTCACTTTTCCACGTAGCCCCCAGGAGATTGTAAACATTTCTCGAACGGTCAACCAACTTTTCGATTCCAGATGCGTAGAAATCACCTCCAGCTATGCAACCACATTCAGACAGATGCTTTCACCTCCTTATCGTTTCGGAATCGTCGTCCACCGAGATCCTTTTTCAGCTTACCGAACACATGATAATCGCATGGCACTAAGTCTGGACTGATTAGAGGATGTTGCCATGCCTCCCACTTGAGTCGCTGCAGCAGTTCGGACTTTTTACCGAGCGTGATGGGAGAGTGGTAACCCTCTGGCCTCGCATTCGGGAGAACGCTGGGTCGATTCCCCGTCCGGGCATCCAGATTGGTGTATTCCATGGTTTCCCCATATCACTCCAGGCAAATGGCGGGATGCTTCCTTCAAAAGGCCATGGCCGAATTCCTTCCTGTTCAGTGTCTCCAGTCCCAACCCGCGTCTAATGACCTAATGACGTCGACGCGGCGTAAAGCCACAAGTAAAAAAAAAAAAAAAAAAATCGGACGTTTTGCGGTCCGTATTAGGTGTTGCGTTGTTAAACTTAACTTAACTTAGCCCACAACCCGAAGCTTGGTTGGATCCTCCAGAAGGAGGCATACTAAGCCATTGTGTCAGAGGTAGGACGGCCAGTTCCTTTCCTCTGGGACCTACAGTTTAACGTGGAATCCGGACCACGGAGCGTCCTTGCATAGTTCATATGGTCAAACACAACTCTCAAAATTCCTTCGCCTTAGTGCAGCAAAATCACCATCATGTGTTCGGTAAGCTGAAAAAGGATCTCGGCAGTCGACGATTCCGAAACGATGTGCGGGACATATGGCTCTGTTGACGGTGATTCGTCCGTCGTACAGGGACGTTAAGCATAGGAGGTCCTTAGGTGTATTTCGGAAGAGTAGGCCAGAATCTGCCGGCATCGGGTTACGCCCGCTCCCTTCTTTCATCTCTCATCTACAACACAAACAAAAGTCTACATTGAGCATACACTCTTTCGCTGTCATATACACTTAGAACAACACTTACGAAGTGGTGAAAAGATCATTATTTTTTTAAGTTCACGGATAAAGAATAGGCTGGGAATGTTAGTGCATTTTCAATAAATATTTCATATTTCCAAATTTAAATGTAATATTTCCAAATCAGCAGCAATGCCTAGTGGCGTTTACAAGGTTTAATTGCAAAGCAGTGTTTCTAAAACACATAACTAGAGAAGAACTTCACTAATGGTGCAAACAATACAAGGTGCAATATCAATCTTTTTGCTACGATTTCCTTCTCTGGTTTAATAAAATTTATGAGTGTAGAAAACTTTTAATTTGCAGCAACCAGCTGATAACAAAGAAAGGAGATTTGATTTTTTTTAAATTCTCTTTATGATTTTAGAGACGGTAAAAGACTGAGGGCAAAGGAACTGTAAGGAGTTTGGCCATTTATTTTTGAAGGAACCATCCTGGAATTCGCCTTGAATAATTTCGGAAAACCGTGGAATAATGAAATCAGGATGAGGATTCGAACCCAAGCCCTCCCGAATGCGAGGCCAAAGCTCACCCACAACCCTGGGGGTCCAAAATTGTTTAATTTACGGAAAGTACAATGCTGAAAATTTCGTACGTACCTTCATTCTAGTTTGAACACTATAGCATAAACATAGAGGTGACATGTAGAAGACGCGAACTTTGATTTCAGCGCAGTCCGTTTGTAAACTGTAATCTGATGTTAAATAATCCCGATGTTTTAAGGGAACCGGTATTATTGGGTAGAATCAAGAGATGTTGCTAGGAAGACGTTTTGCGGGGGATATTTAAACGAGAAAGAAAAGCGAGTAACGTTTCTATGCCAGAGTAGTCCGTATAATGATAAGTAATTAGGATCTAGTCCCAGCAGATGACATGAGTGCAGCCTGGTCGGCAGTAAACATATCAGGCAGGCTCGGGCAATAACAAAACCGGTACTCCATCCACATCTAGGCTGGCACTGTGTCGGCAGTTTCTGCATTAAACAGGAGATGAAGTTCCTAACATGGGGAGGGAATGTATTGAATCATGTTTCGTTAGTGCTGTCTTTTTTTCTATATCTCTAAAATAGACGGGAATCTGCTTCATGTACTTTAATAAAATGCACTGTGCCTGGCAACTGGACGTCGACTCTATAACTCTGTGACGTCACGCGCCCGGTCTTCATTGGTGAGCAAAGAATGTCTGGAGATGTTTTCTCTTTCGTTGTACAAATTTCCACAAATGAAAAGGTGTGTATTTCCTATAACTGTTGCTTTTTGTTTCTTTTATATCCAAGTCGACGAGTATCCGATGTTTAAGCTCTACACTCCGTAGCAGGGTCATAAAAAATTTAAAAAATGTTAGTCAGAAGGTGAGAAATAGAGAAGTTTACTAAAGCGTTATTTCTGTTAGAAATTATATACTCCTCAGAAAGTTTTCCAAAACAATAAAAATTTCTGTCATTTTTCACAGGTTTAGTAAAAGTAACCACGAATGACAAAACAAATCTGGGCATAGATATAAAATAGTGCGATTCCAAGCAGAGATAAGCTTTTCTTGCTTCTGACTTTTCGTCTCGTCGACGTCGAGATTATTAGAGGCAGACAAGGTCAGAGGTCAAGGAACTGGAAGGAATTCGGCCATGGACTTTTTGAAGGAATCATCCTGGAATTCACCTGGAGTGATTTGGGGAAACCATGGAAAATCCAAATCTGGATGCCCGGACGGGGATTCGATCCGCGCCCTCCCGTGGCCTTTAATAATTCGGTGAATTTGAGCGAAAAGGAAGTGCAGTTATCACAGTTTTGTAATGGGAACAGTGACTAGATCATTTAGTACTAACTTTTTTTTTGTTATTGAAACACCGTCCACTCATAATTATTTTGTGTGTTTAATATCAGTGGCGTTTCGCCTTTGTGTGGGGCATCGTCAGTTTGAAATTGGCAGAATCAGTTATACGCCAATCGCGAACAGCTCTATTTGTACAGGATTTGTTGCTGTGGTTCAAGATTGCGGTTTGTTTTTATGAGAAAGTTACGATTACTCTGGTATTTGAATCGATCGAAGTTATTACACTTGTTTAAATACACATATATACTTACACATATGCACTACCGATGTGTAGCCAGACAAGTGCAATAAGTTCCACAAATTCAAATAAAATCTTTGACATAATAACTTGGTCGACAAATGCAAATAATAACAGTGAAATACTAGATGTCCAACCAGAGCAGCAAACCGGGTTCCATAGAGCTTCAGATAGCAGTATGGTAGCTCAGTGGTTAACGCGCTTGCTTTCAAAAGTTCCTGGTCTGATACCGAGTACCCGTGGTGCCAGGAATTTTTGAAAGTTGTATTTGATCATATGAGCTATGCCAGGACTTTTCTTGATTCGGATTTTACGTTAAACTGTAGGTCCCAAAGGAAAAAAACTGCACAATGGCGTAGTATGCCCCCTTCGAGAAGATCCAACCAACCTTCGGATTGTAGACTAAGTTAGTGTTTCTAGATGTGCAAATAGAAGCTGTTCCCGACTAGCGTGTAACTGGATCTACCAAGTTCCCTCTGCCGACCCCGGCAGCGTAGGGGATAGCGTGCTAGCTTCGCGTTGCAGGGGTCGCCGGTTCGAGTCCGGCCTGGGGCATGGGTGGTTTTAATTAAATGTTGTGTTCGTCTTGTGTCGTCTATACCAGGTAGAATCTATAATACATTGAATGATACAATACATACTTGCAAGGTACAAAAAATTACGTGGTGCTGGCTGTATGGCCGCGTAGCCTAATGCCATTTTTAAAAAAAGTTCCCACTGACGATGCACCACACCAACAGGGCGAAACGCTTCTGAGGTTAAATACCTTTCTTTGTTTGTTGTAAATTACGATGTTTCTTTTACAAAGATTTAAGAAACAACTGCGGAAGAATGGCCAACAACTTCATTAGTAGAACGTATTAACATTACTTTCTCGTTTCCGGACATCATAATCGTTTCGCTCAGTATTGGACAAAGCTGTCGATATCTCTTCCTGTCCATAAATGTTAGAGTGTTGTTTGTAACTGGCATTGCTTGCAAGCCAAGAGGTGATCCATGGTCTGCTGTTCTCCACATTCACATCGATCGTCAGTTGTCAGACCCCATCTATACACGTTAGCTTTTACTGGAACCACTCCTGTTCTTATAAAGTTCTTATACAGTTCTTTATTTTACACAGTCCAGTTTAATGTCAGAAATCTCTTCCTCAGAGACTGGGTACCAGTTTGGAAGATCAACATTTTTGCGATTTAGAAAAAAAAGTGCTTGAGTACTTGCTATCGCAGTCATTACATGCCTCTCATCGAACGTTTGTTTGAATCGCTCTGTATATTCGTGAGAGTTACGGCATATTTTTGGTCCAGCGAATTCTGCTGCTTTGTACAGTAGGTGCATTGGGGTTGGTTTCATGCAGCCAGTCACTATCCGGCAAGTCACATACAGTACAAGGCTATATCCACTTTCTTTGAATGTTCCAAACAGGGCTTGCATACTCTGCAATGGGACAGCAGAGTGCTTTAGCAGGTGTGCAGAAGACCGCCGGATTAGCTCCCCATTTACTGCAACATAACTTTTACAGGATATTGTTCCTCGTCCGTACTTTACCTGCAGTTATGTGGCAGTGTTTCTCATACTGAAAACTTCTTTCCGATAAGGCCCTCTGGACCACGTTCCTATTTCGATTCTTCATCCTTTATTGTTGTTTTTCAATTCAATATTCCTTCATCATTTCACTAGTTTCTTCCTTCTGTCCTCAGACCATTTCGGAGCAGATTTCTTTCCTCTTCTGCTTGGGAATCCACCCAAACATAACGCCTTCTTTCTAATGATCTCCTTTTCTATAATTTCCTCCTTATTTCTTTCCAAATCTTTCTTAAGTTCTTGAGTCCAGCAGGTTGTTGATTTCTTTTCTCCAAAGGTAATTGAATATGTTTTTCGTTAGTCTGTTATCATTAATTCTGTAGATATATCCAAATTAACAGCACTTTTCCTTATTGATTCTTTTATGTTTTCTATATTATGCTATATTTCCATATTACGTCTTAATTTCCATAGTTCCGTTGTTTTAACTGGACCAAAGATTTTTCCCATCATTCTTCTTTCTAGTAATTCCTATTTATCCAATCTGTAGTTCAACAATAGGCATTCACTAGCATATAGACATTCTGGTTTCACGACTGAGTTGTAGTTAATATTTTTAGACAAGCACTTTTTGTTATAAATTTTTTTAGTGATTCCATACGCTCTTTCCATCCTGTGTATCTTTTCTTCTAATCGATTTTCTTGAATTATTTCACCAAGATATTTAAATTTCTTTATTTTCTCTATTCGTCTAATATCTGTCGTCAGAAATTTTGTAACGTTTTTAATGTTTGTAATAAATTTAGTTTTTTTTCTACAGAAATTCTCAAACCCGTTTTGCTGGATATTTCTTCCGAGAGATTGATAAGTGTAATCGCATTTGTAATGTTCTCTGAAAGTATAGCGAAACAGTCGTAAGACTTCTATCTACTGTGACTTCTAAACATTTTGGCTGGTCTGTATTTCGACTGCTTTCGAGTCAGTACACACTAACCACAAGACGAGGTACGCGTTAGAGACAAAGTGTTGTGTGACTTATTCCGATAACTTTACTAACAGGTCCTGAGCTGAGCCTCGCCAGGTTTACGGACCCACACAAACCGGCGGGCCGTCCTCTCGCCGCCTTTCTCTCGGTATTTTCCTTTCTCTTCTTTTTAGATCTGGCTGGAGGCGGGCGGCTGTTTCCCCTTTGTGCCTGTTCGAAGACGAATGAGGCCCTTGAATGGCCCTCGACTTAATGCGGCGTCCGCGCGTCTCGCAATACACACAGCTCTTATTAAGCGCGCTCTCACAATATTATGAAAGTTAAACACAGCAACAGACGTAAGGAGACATTCATTAATTTGGACTCTCCTAAGACGGCCGGAGCCGCCCCCGCCGCGTGGAGGCGGCGCCGCCTCCGGGGGCGGGACGCCCACCAAGATTACGCACCCGTCTGCGCGGCGGCACTGAAGAACTAATTAATTTGGCTGCATCCGAAAAGGCTCCCGGAATAGCAAACCGGAGTGGGTCCTGTAATCCCCGCGGCACAATGCTCTGGGGACCACCGCTCCGTAATGAATTATGTTGCCGACCGAACACAGCAATTAGGGGGCGGGCTGCCCACCCCAACATCCCCCACACAAACTATCGGCGCAGATTCGTAAATAGATACGAAACTTTCGACATACGTATACCGAACAGATAAAAGCGATGAAATGATAGCAGCAATAGTGGATTAAATATAAAGATAGAAGAAATAAATGAATTCTGCTTCGTAGGAAGTAACATTACAACTGATCGCCAAAGCAGGAATGATGTTAAAAGTAGATTTTTTTTTTCTGTCATCAGTCTCTCTACTGGTTTGATGCAATCCTCCATCGCTTCCTATATTGCACTAACCTCTTCATCTCAACCCAGGTCCTCAATTTCTGTTTCATATCTTGTTTATTTCTGTGCTCCTCTACAGTTCTTACCTTCTAGTGTTCCCTCTACTAACAAATTCAGTATGTCTCAAATATGACCTACCAGCCTGTCTTTTCTTTCTGTGAGACTCTTCCACAGTCGTCTTTCCTCACCCATCATTTCCAAAACTGTTTGTTCGAACTTTATCCGTCCACTTAATTTTCAGCATTCTTCTATAGCATCGCGTATTAAATGCTTCAATTTTCCTTCTTTCTGGTATTCCTAAAGTCCATGCTTCGCTGCCATAAAGTGCTGTGCTCCACACATAGAGTTTTGAAAAGTTCATTCTGAGTCTGAAATCAATATTTGAAACTAAAAGATTTATATTTTTCATAAATTTTCGTTAGTGCTATTTTGCTTTCCATCATTCCTGCTTCGGCCATCGGTTTTAATTTTACTTCCTAAATAGCAAAATTCACTAACTTCTGTCACATCTGACCCTATTTTTATATTTAATCTGCTAGAATTTGTATCATTTCTGCTACATTTCATCACTTTTGTCTTGCTTCGGTTTATATTTAATCCAAAAGCAAAATAGCACTAGCGAAAAGTTGCTTCCTGAAAAAGAAAAATATTTTGGTTTCAAATATTGATCTAAGACTCAGAAAGGACTTTATAAAACTCTATGTGTGGGTGTAACACAGCACTTTATCGTGGCGAAGCATGGACTTTAGAAATACTGGTAAAAAAAGGTAACTGAAGCATTTGAAATGTGGTGCTATAGAAGGCAACTTAAAATTAAGTGGACAGGTGAAGTACGAAATGAACGAGCTTTGGAAATGTTGTTTGAGGAAAGAAGGTTGTGGAAGAGTCTCAGAAAAAGAAGAGACAGGATGTTGGGTAACGTTTCAAGACATGCGGGAGGAAACAATCAAAGAATGAAATGCGGAGGTAGACAAAGATTACGATATGAAGCAGATAACCGGGGATGTAAGCTGTAATGGGTGTGTTGAGATGAAGAGGCTAGCGCAAGATAGGAATTGATGGAGGATTGCATTAAATCAACCGGTACACTGATGACAGCAATAAAAAGAGAGGGGAATGTTCCACCATGATATATACGTGAAGCAAAAAAAATACTAAAAAAAAAGGATACACGCATGTTTGAAAAGGATGGGGTGTCGTAGTGACTTAGAAAAATTAGTTGAGTTAAGAGGACGTGTTGGGAATGTGATGTGTAGGGCCTTTAATGATTTACTTCGCAACTCTCTCACAGAAAACCCATACGTATAATGGTAGTATGTAAGAAAAATCAGTTGTAGTGACAACAATTTGCCACTACTAATTCACAACCGATTTGAAATCAACGAAAGCTGCGACATGCTAATGTACTCTATACCGAATTCAAAATTTTTTTTACTGCTGAAAATAAGGATAGCAAACCCACCTTCCCACGTTGTGCGGAGTTGTAGATGGATATCTCAGAAACAGATACTGCGGGAATTGTAAAGCAATTAGATATGAATTGGGGGAAAGTGCTGGGTTCTGATGGAATCCCAGTAAGAGTATTATGGGGAGAAAACCGGACCAATACTGTTTGATATATGCAGTAATTCCTCATAAGAGAAAAAAAGTACCTTCCGACTGCAAAATTGCGCCGGTGACTTCCATTTTTAAACAAGGAGCTCGATGAGATCCTAGGAACTATCGATCCGTATCTATAACATCTGTTTGTAGCAGAGTTATGAAACGTGTTATACACATATACATTATGGATTTTCTATATGAAAACGATTTGCTTACACCAAACAAACGCGGATTTCTGAAGAAAACACAACTGGCCCTGTTTACTAATGACATTTTTGTTTCTAGCTTTACGCCTCGTCGACGTCGAGGTCATTAGAGGCGGGAGAGGACTAGCAACAAGGAATGGGAAGTAATTCGGCTATGGCCTTTTGAAGTAACCAACTCGGCGTTCATCTGTAATGATTTGGGGAAACCATGGGAAACCTAAATCTGGATGGCCACACAGGGATTCGAACCCACGTCCTCCCGGATGCGAGGCCACTCTCGGTTTACGCATGACGTAATGAAAGTTGCTGATGCAGGTTTACAAGTGATGCATTTTCTCTATTTTCACAAAGCCTTCGACTCTGTGTCACACAACCGGCTTTCAACGAATATTCGAGCGTACGGTATATCGGATCAACTTTGTGAATGGATAAAAGATTTTTTAACTGGTCGGTAGCAATACATCTGAGGAACTGAATAATAAGATGATGCTTGTAGGAATATTTTGTGATCTTGAAAAAGCTTTTTATTGTGTAAATCATTAAATCCTTTAATAAAAAGGAATATTGTGGTATTTATGGAACCGCAGGTAAATGGTCTAAAACAGGGGTGGCTAACCCGCGGCCCGCCATGAACATTTTTCCGGCCCGCGAGATTCAACACAAAACACATTTATTTTATAATGGCCAAAGTAGCGAAAACTTACAGCTGCTTTTGAAAGCCGATTAAGTAATTTAGAGTTAGAGAAATATAACAAAATTTTGAAATATATTCATCTCCCTTTCATGTTGAAATCAAGTCGGCCCCGAATATCTCCAAATGGCCCTGTTGACACATTTTTGAAACATCAGAATTAAAAATAGATTTTTATAACACTTTCGCCACAAAAGAGAAATTTTCTAATTTGAGAAATCTGGCACAAAAAGTTATTAGCACATTTGGTTCAACTTACACCAGCGAATCGTTTTATTTCGAAAATGAAATTGACCAAAGAAAACACGCTCAAACGGACGCTAACCTGCAACACAAATTATAATACGCAAATACACAAATTGAGATCGATTTTCAAATGCTGAGTGAAAGAAATATTTTTAGTTATTTCATTTTTTATTTCGTTTATATTTATATATATTTTATATTTCATTTTTAGTGTTAGATATTTCTTTACAATGTGTATTTAGTATCATTATTGTTATATTATCTTTATTTACATGTAAAAATAATAGTAAACACAATAATAATAGCTCATTATCTTTAAATTTTCACTCCAAAAAAATGTCTATAGTGGTTCTAAATTTAATATGGGGAGACATAATTTAATATGCGACCCGCGGAGTTATGATGCATTTCCAAAGTGGCCAGCAAGATCATTTGATTTGGCCACCCCTGGTCTAAAACATGCATGGAAAGTCGACTGCAAGAAGTTTTCCTTTTTGATTCTATCCTGGGTTTTATTGATAGTTAATTTAATCTTTGTTTTTATTATAACCTGTCATTTAGTTTCCTATGCAAATTATTTCCTTCTGATACTACATCGGTTCCAACTTTGATGTTTTATTTGCGCATGCGTATGCATCTCTTGCTTCGCTTTTATTTATGCTTTAACAACACTTTCTTCTTCTAACATTATTCGTAGTAGATTCAAATTCAATATTAGTGGAGACAGAGTATACGTCATTGCTTTACTTTCCTTTTAAATGACAGTTTGGTTTAAGTAAAACCACCTAATTCTTAAAAGATTGTAAATTTGTCTTCATTCTAGAAATTTGATGCGTATGTTTCTTTGAAAAAAAAATCAGACTAATTGTCAAATTTAAAATTATTAAAACCTTACGAAAGTCGCAAACTGCAGGAATGTATTTTTTTCCACCGGAGAGCGTGTATTAGACACAAGTGAAAGATAGCTATGTTAAATAATTTGGCGGCTGTTGATCGATGAAGAATATCTGAAACGAGACACTTGTTAGAAATAAATCTCCCAGGAGACCGAACAAACCAAGGGAGTTCCTGAATATTTAAGGACCATTAATGTAGTCCTTACTGCTCTCAATTTGCCATTAACGAATTATACTCTTAGACTTGGTGATAGCTTTATAACTGTCGATATTCATAATATTTTCACAATTAGATATTTCGGTACTAAATTTAAGAACGTCGAATTGGTTAGTGTCACTTGGGATTAAGAGAGTTTAACTTCAAGATTACAAATGTGTCATAAGGTTTACAAACCTTCCATGTATATTATAATAATAAATATTAAGTTATTAATTTTGTTAATAGGGTTCGTATTTTCCATAGATTCCCCAACCCATTTCATTTTTACGATATAACTATGTTGTATGATATTCCCGCCATAGGCTTTCAAAAAAAAAAAAAAAAAAAAAAAATCGTGAATGTTGTTGTTTTTGTAATAGTGTCCCGAAGACGCTAATGTTAGAAAAACGAGAAAGAAGAATGAATATTGAGCTCCCAGAGTTATCACTACTATTTTATTTATGCGACTAGGACAGTATGAAGTGTGAATCGTATTTCTCTTTACTGATTTATTGTGGCTTGGTATTGACGGATGCCATCTACTGTAGCCGTCTCTTATGCAGGGGTGACGTTAAGCAATATAAATCTTTAAATTGCATAATGGCTGTAAATAATTAGTCATAACAAGATAACTACAATTAAATAACAGCCACCAATCTTACAGTGTTCATAAAATATAGATGGATAATTGTTGTTACCGGCAACGTAGGAAGAGAGACCATTAAGCTTTCGATGAACAGAGTGAAATTTTGCAGATCATGTATAAGGGTCAATCAAATATGAAATGAAGTTTTTTCACACAGTTTTATTGGTTGTAAATAAATATACAAATCAGGTTCTACATAGTTTCCTTCAACAGAAACACATTTTCTCCACCGCATAGGAAGTTTCCTCATCTCGTCACAGAATAAAGAAGATGGTTCCGCCAGTAGCCAATTGCGCACGTACTGTTCGACCGCCGCGGCGTCTACAAATCGTTCTCCTCCTAATGCCTCCTTCAGCAGACCAAACATATGGTAGTCGCATGTGGACAAGTCTGGACTGTAAGTAGGATGTTCAAGAGGTTGCCAGTGAGTTTATTACGAGTTAGAACTGCCGCATGCGGCCGTGCATTGTCGTGCAGAAGGAGGACATCGCGAATTATTTGTAAAAGATTTTATCATATTTATTTTGTAAAAGATATTTTATCAGGCCCATTGCACTAGATAAAATATTTCTTCATAGTTCTCTGAAATGAATGAAGTGAACTAGTATGCTTGTACAGCCGTAGTACGTCCAACTGTCACAATAATTACTTTATTGAAGAAAAAGAGATGTAAACGTATTTGGGTTGGATCGTAGATTCAAGACTTGATATGAAAGGAATTCATCAAAGTTTAGTGAAAGAGCTGCAATGTGAGGACGTGACATGTTATAAAAATTATGGTCGAAGCTGCAGCTTAGGTCCAATAAATTCTTACCACAATATTAATAATTATTGAAGAATAATTATTAATTTAACAAACAACTGTGGAAGAAATTGCCTACAGTAATCGCATATATTACCGAAATACTTTCAAAAATTTGTATATTAGAATTATTTCCCCCGAACTTTACAGGGTGTTTATTTTTACGGTGTATGGGCAATGGATTGTACTCAATTGCTGGTGGCGGATCTAGACCATTCTGTGGTATGGTATCTGTATTGCTCAGCTATTGTTACAGAAACCTGTCAAGTACTAGCTTCTTAATCCATTAATTTTATTTTTCACGTTATCGTCAGCACAGCCTTCTTTCATAGAACTATTTAACTTCACAATCTTGTCCGCTTTTTTGTTTTTTTTTTGCTGTCATCAGTCTTGGGGCTGGTTTGATGCAATCCTCCATCCTTTCCTATCTTGTGCTAACCTCTTCATCTCTACATATCCCTTACAACCCACATCCTCAGTTATCTGCTTCATATATTCTAATCTCTGTCTTCCTCTACCTTCGACCGTTCCGTCCACCAGCAAATTAACCAATCCAGCATGTCTCAAAATATGACCTACCAGCCTGTCTCTTCTTTCTGTAAGCTTTTTGCACAAAGTTCTTTCCTCACCCATTATTTCCAAAACTCGCGCATTTCTTACTTTGTCTGTCCACCTAATTTTAGCACCCTTCTATAGCACCACATTTCAAATGCTTCAATTTTCCCAATTTCCGGTAATCCTAAAGTCCATGCTTCGCTACCACAAAGTGCTGTGCTCCACACATTGAGATTTAAAAAGTCCTTTCTAAATCCTAGATCAATATTGGAAGTGCTATTACGAATGTTTAAATATTGATTTCAGTGCAAAAAAAAAATCTTTTCGAATAGTGATTATCATTCCATCATAACAGCAGCTCCCCCATTATTTTTCGGATCTAAATTAACAAACAATATTCAAATTTAAATGAGCAACAGGTTGAATGAGTTTAAGATTGGATGGTTCTACTCATCCATAACACGCTGCATTTTCCTGTAGAGTGGAAATGTAAATCATTTAATTCTTGAAGATTCTAGTCACCTAATTACCCACTGTAACTGAAGGGATAGCTCATAACTCGCGAATATTGAATGTTTCTTGCAGTATCAGCAGGGGCGACTGGATGGTCCTCCTGCCGCATGTTCGCCCGTCAGAGGAATGCAGGCTAACGAGCACCTGGGCGCGGCTTAGCGGGGGCGAGTGAGCCTCATTAGCGGTGAATGCACCTGCACGCAGCACGCGACCCTTGTTTGCCGCACGCTCCGGCCCCGCGCTAATCACCGCGTTTCAGCTCACTGACAGCAACCTGCTTGCGATTGGCTATCGTCTACACAAGTTGTGTTCTCGCCTGTCCAACTACAAAGCCCCCCAATATAGAATCTACTAGCTGTTACCCGCGACTTCGTAGGCATAGACTTAGAATTTTGTTTCTAGAATTGGTTGTACAAAGATGTAAGTTAGGGGGAAAGTGACTGCGAGAAAAACGAAACCTATGTGACCGATATAACAAAACACAGACTTATACACCATAACCGTCTATGTGTCACCGTTCGGTTAGTTTTAAAAATATTATAACAAAATATGTTATTTATCTCCAAAAAAAATGTCCCACGTCGTTCCTAATGACACATAGTATTTCGTTGTCGAATTTCATCAACATCGATTTACCCGCTGATTCGTGAAAACGTAACAATTAGATAGAGAGACAGAGTTACTTTCAAATTTTTAATATTATAGTGTAGATGCTGTGGATAATACGAGAAATTATATAGGTTACCCCCACATTATCAGCGTTTTAAACTGAATTTAATTTCGATGAAACGCATTCTCTGGTGGTAATTTTGCTAGTCATCTATTTACCAATTTCTTGTTATTTATGAAGTGAAAACTACTACATGCGCGTTAGGTGATGGTTGGACTGTATAATCCGGCTATTTTCTTTTCAACCTCACCAGGAAAGCCAGGTGCCGATGATGCCTTTTATTTGTTTTGACAGTTGTGCATATTAATGTAAGACATTTAGTTGAATATGATGTTTAATAAACAAGAAAAAACCACACATATACACCATCAACATGAAACGTTTATTCAAAACCAAGATAATAATCACCTCTCGCAATCTTAATACAGTCCGTGCTCTCTTTGTTTCTCAGCGATCACACACATCTCTCTCTTACTATATTTAATTTTCTTTGGCCGCGCCCGCTGACCAAAGATTATTGTCACTTAAAATTAATACTTAAAAACTAGTCTTAGCGTATATGTTACAACTAGCGTAAATCTATGAGTTCGCGACTTCCCGTCACCTAGATGCTATCACGTGTTGCGCCTGTAATATGCACGTCCGACGCTTTTTGCATGGGTAAAATCTTATGTATTAACGTCACCAACATGCTGTAACAGCTATAACGTGTTGCGCTTGGACAGCAATTTTTTTTTTTTTTTTTTTTTTTTTTTTTTTTTTTTTGCCTATGTTCTTCACACAAACACACTGTTTGTATCCGATTTTGATGGAACTTTGTATACGTGTTCTTTAAAACAAATCAAAAAACACTCTTTGGTTTACAAAAACCTAAACCCTCTGCTCCTTTCCCCCTCACCTTAATTTCTGTCACTGTTGTTCATACAAACCCACAGTTTTTATCCGATTTTGATAGTACTTAGCACACGTCGACTTCAAAATAAGGCGCTTTGGTAGCTCAGTGGTTAAGGCGCTTCCTTCCGAAAGTTTCACTCTCCTGTCGCTGGTTCAATTACCGTCGTGAGCAGCTAATAGAAACCCTTTCACCAGGTCATAACGACCACATGGAATTACTATTATTTAGTATTTCTGCAGCTATAAGTATGACGTGTTACGCATATGATATTCACAGTTTTAAGTTATCGCTTCTTTCGGCAGTACGCAATGAATGTGAATTAGTTCTTTTTTGCTTTACGCCTCGTGGACGTCGACGTCATTAGAGGTGGGAATGGACTGAGTACGAGGAATTCGGCCATGCCCTTTTTAAGGAACCATCTCAGCATTGGCCTGGAGTGATTTGGGAAAACCGAAATCTGGATGCCCGGACGGGGATTCGAACGCGCATCCTCCCCAA
Organism: Vandiemenella viatica; assembly: GCA_031002005.1. Lineage (NCBI taxonomy): Eukaryota > Metazoa > Arthropoda > Insecta > Orthoptera > Morabidae > Vandiemenella > Vandiemenella viatica. The sequence goes on from JARYHS010011408.1 coordinate 191,133,672, forward strand.
TGTGAGGCCAGACGCCAGAGCGTTACCCCTCACCCACAACGCTTTGAGTGTAAATTCCTACGTCCATCTATTTTCCCATTTACAAATTTTAATTTAAAATCCATTCAGATTTTTTTTTTCGCCTCGTCGACGGCTAAGGTAATTAGAGGCGGGATAGGACTGGGGACAAGGAACGAGAAGGAATTCGGCCATGGCCTTTTTGAAGGAAACATCCCGACATTTTCCAGGAGTGGGGAACCCATGTAAAAACCAAATCTGGATGCACGGACGGGGATTCGAACCCGCGTCCTCCCGAATGAGAGGCCAGAACGTTAACCTTTCGCCCACCACTCTCGGTAAATTCCTTCAGAGTTTTTTTTTGCAAAATATTTATCACTTCCCTTGGTAATTTATTCCATTCGCTGATACCCTTAACTATTAAAGAATATGCATGAAACCGACTGCAAGTTTGTGATCACGGTCATCTTTTCCCTTCCAAACACTACTTCCAATTCTTCGACCAGTATCATTGCTAGCCGCATCACCATTATAGCACTGTCCTTTCGCTTCACCCTTTTGCCGTCTTTCAGTGACTCCCAATCCATTTCTTTTATTATTTAAGTTTTATTTAAGTTACTGACTGGGTCCTGTGCCCACGTGTCACGATTCTGTGTTTTAGTGATTCTGTTGCGAAAGAAAGTGAGTTCGGATGGGAACTTTTCTTTCTTATTAATATCTAAGCTTCAAGAATTTTAATGATGGAAACAGTGGAAGCCAGCATAAGAAAACTACGAAATCAGATTATAAAATTTAGATAATTGAGCTTACTGGGTCTGTTACGTAGAGGCTCTTAGAGACAGAACAGGATTACAGACAGCAAACGGGAAGAAATTCGGTAATGATCATTTGGAGGAACCATCAAGGCGTTTGTCTGGAGCCACTTCGAGAAACCATGGAGAACCGAAATGTGGATAATTGGACGGAATTTAAACCCCCGTCCTCTCGATTCAGTGGGAACCTGAGTTATGGTCGCATACGTCTTTTTTTCTATAATTTTGTATGACAAATCTAGGCCAATGAAAGAGAGAACCTTCTCCCGGTCGGTATTCGTGTTGTCTGACGAGTCCGGAGAGCATAAATTAATTGTTTAGAAGTCTTTACTTGTTGCTATTTACACATGTTTACTAAACAGAGCTTTTTTTTACTTCGCTGTGTTATTATTTATAAAAATCAAGTCTTTTTTTAGAATTATAAAAAAAAATTAAATATTACTTACGATTATTAGATTTGATTAATGCCTTCCGCTTATTTTAATGTACTAAATTTCAGAAAGCTAAATAAATAAATAACCGAAGTGAATAAAATAAAACAGAATGCAAACAGTGGCAGTTGATCTTTTGCTAGTATTTCTGGAAAGGAGTGCTCATCTCAGATACAGAGTGATCTGTGGTGCATATTTGTTCCATCTCTAAATGATCATAATTTCTTGCTCCGTCTCTTTGACACATAGAGACATAAGATTCTTTTTTTCTTCAGATTTTAAGCTAGACAATTGTTTCAAAAATTTTAAAACACCGGACATATGCAGCGCGCATACTGATTTATAATAGCATAGATACCACTGGTGGAAAACGTTAAATCACAGAGCTACAACCCGGCCATACCTGTCCCGCGTTGATACCGCGTATGTAGCTGCCCCAAAGTGCTGGTTGGGATTAATACAGCTGCACTATCGGCAGCCGCTATAAATCACTCACTTCTGTGGCGAGGGCTTTAAAAAACTTGTCCAAACCACCATTCGTCGAGTGTGCTATTTATTGAAGCCCAAAATCATGCATGTGAGAATTACCACTATATCTGCGAGTGCAGTGGGTATGTATATATATGTTAAAACATGCATTTACAGCTGTTGATGATGTCCCACACCACAAGTGCGAAACGCGTCTGGAGAATTCTCTTTAATAAAATGCGTTGTCTGGAGACTGCGCGCTCCTCGATAGCTATTGGCTAGATAATGGTGACGTCACGTGTCAGCCGTCACTCGCGAACTAACAGTGCCCATAGTCATTAGCAATTAGAGGTTAGGTTCACAGATCAATAGCTAAACAATTTCTGTGAAATTAATTGCCATAATAGAGTCATTAGTTTTGCTTTTAATAGCATTACATAGTTGAAAAAATATGGAAATACTTTGTTGCTGAAAAAACGTGGAACTGCTTTTTAATAAGGTGTCGACTTTAAGAAACTTAAATTAAACATTAAATTACGAAAAATCAAACCAAAATTTCAGCTATACTAAAATGGTTTGAAAATTATTTTATTTTTTAATTGCATTTAGCGAGATCTTAGTAACGATAAAACTGTATGGTAACTATAAATTTTGTACTGCCAAAAAGATATAAAAAATTATGAAAACAAGAAAATTTGTCTCAAAATAATTTCAGAATGCACAACTTTTACCTGTACGGAAGGGATGCACACAGGTAAACAGAACTGCTCCCAGGTGTCAAATTTACCGCATCCGAACCCAACTTCTAGAAGAAAAGAAATATAAAAAACCAGACGACCTAAAATTCTTTCTCGAAAACGTTGCTAGCTCTTACACTATAGAGCTCTGTAACTTATTAGTTTATTTTTTCGTCACCTGCAGTGCCACCACGCAATGTGTGGTATTGTTAACTTTCAGTTGATCACTGTGCGTATGTGATGCAGTCTGTGAACAAGAATTTAAAAGTAAAAATCTGAAGTAACTACTTTTTAAAGCCGGAGTACTTAATCTCTAGGAGAACAGTAAGCAAGAACTGATTAACAGGTAAGAATTAACACCATAAAGGTCAATTAAGCAATTTGGGCCTCTTGCAGGCGTTTCTCTTTTCGTTTTGAACCGCTTCAAAACATTTTAAAATTACAAATGTCTGATTTTTGGCCAAAGTATTTTTAACATTTTTTTTAGAATAGTTTTTGCGTTGTATTTACAGGTAATATAGGAGATAAGAATTGTTTGAACTTGTTCTTCTGTGTGCTAATTTCCTCAAGATTGGTTTAACGAGTCGCGTGCAGACCCTAAAAATATTTTTTTTTTTCAGGAAGATTTGGAATATTAGCCATTAGTATTTTTTATCCCTTTTGTTGAGCTTAAAAGATAGGTCCATGTTGCTGGTCGTCCTCAAAATGTGCGTCGATTGACGGCAAATTTAACCTTAAATAACAAGGTATTAGCCTATGGAAAATCAGGAAATAAATAAATAAAAAATAAATTTAATCTTGGAACCATCTGAGGTTTTAACTACCTGCTTTTGTACATTCCTGTAAAATGCTGTTCACACTATGAATTGTAATCATCCGAGAAAAACCTTAACTGTAACATACTTTTGTTATCTCCTACATATTAAAAAAAAATCGAGTGGAAATATTTACATTGACCAAGCTATTTTAATACTTTTTTGGCAGTTAAATAGATTTTCTGTAGATCTAAAACATTTTTTTTAGAGTTAATTCTCTCATAGAACGTACAGAGGTAATCAATCCACAGCAAATCAATGCTATGCTGCCGTAATGTAAGCACAACAACAACATAAATAATTGATTTCCGGCAGAGACGCGTACAGGATTGGTACAATAATTTCATACTCTTATTTTAAAGCGTGAAAATCAAGCAACCATTTACCACAGCTGTCAACCGATGAATTAAAATCCGATTTAGCAAAATAACGACTATGCAGTTTTAAAATGTCATAGTTGTATAACACATCACTTTCGCCGGTCTTTGTCTCTGAAAAAAATATGATAACTGAGACCTTTATTTTTCACCGAAATCGGCAGACATCCGTAGATGCAACGGTTAACCGGCGTAATTAGGTTTCTAATAAGCCTTGTTGCGACGATAGTGCATGTAAACACAGTGCTACAGCACAACCGGAAGTTGAGTATACCACATTTCGGAGGCCATGTTGAAGTTACGAAGCTCTATAGCCTTTTATTAGCAGCGATAAACAAAGAGTGCAAGAATCATCAAATTAAAGCTAGTAAATCGTGGAAAACGCATTGGCTGTTAGTGGGATAGGTTGAGCGCCGTGTTGCATTGAACAAGAGGCCCTATAGGGTGCGTGACGTTGAAGGGTCCTGCGGGCGTCGCATTACAGAATTGGAAGCCGAGCGATGGCCATACGTCTGATTACGGGCCGCAGCGCGCGGCTCGACACGTGGCGAGCACGTGGACGGAAGCCAGAGTGTGGGATTGGTCCAGGAACCAGCGGCAAGTCGGCTTACTCTCCCACCAGGCTGACAGCAAGTAGTAAGAGATTAACAGCACGCTACAAATAAAAGCTACTGTTAAATGAGGTATTATCGAGCCTTGTGGTTACCGATAGCGGATGGCACTGCCGAAATAGGGGTGAATGTGATACAGTTGGTAGTGCGTTAACATTATACGTCCTGCTTGTTACGCGACTGCCTGCTATGGCGGGATCGCGTAAAGGTACGTTCTCACGGCGCGTGTTAGGGAACGCCTCTCATATTTACCGCATATACGAGTACTAGCAGGTACGGCGCGACTCGACCCACTGCCAGGCGGTAAAAGATGCAAGGCGCGTACTGCCTACCACGCGCCGTGGGAATGGGCCTTAAGAAGTGCGCTCACATGTCACACGTGATGCTCCAGGCCTGTTCCCTTACGAGGATAATTCATTTAAACGCTTTGTAACAGCACTCAGATCAAGCCTTGTATGAATTTTAATCTTAGGAATTGAGTACAGAGAGACGAAAGTGATTAAATATTAATATTTGTATTTTTCATGTGATTGAATATTGTTCTTATGGAAAGAAACAGTGTAAGTGATGTGTAATATGATCAGAAGTATTATAATGTGTGAAGCTCGTATTAATCGAATGCTTGTAATTTTAAATATTGGTATAAGCCATGGTGTTTTGAGGACTATTTTAGGCTATTTGGAATGGTTTACATTGCCTGTTTCGTGTTTAAATTAATCTAAATAACTTTAATTTCAATTTTAAAGTATTTCCCAATGATTGCGAGTGATTTTGTTCTAGTTCTAATTGTTTATGTACGAATTTTACTGTCAGGGTGACAGGTGGCGCTTGGGAACCGTCGAGCGGCACCTTTTCTCAATGTATTCCCTGGCGGTTATTGAAGCTGGAGGTAATGGCAAGCAGAAACTGTCTTCATCAATATTTCATAGCAACAGACACAGTCGCTGTGAATAGTGCTGGTAATTGTATCTGGGTCGTCAATCAGAATCTTTTTCGAGTAGTTCTGTTCGCTGAAGCTTAATCGCTGGTGTTTTTTTGTAATGTGCTTTAGTATCTCAGGATGAAGTTCTATGAAAATCAGTGTATATATATATATATATATATATATATATACACAGGGTGTTACAAAAATGTACGGCCAAACTTTCAGGAAACATTCCTCACACACAAACAAAGAAAATATGTTATGTGGACATGTGTCCGGAAACGCTTACTTTCCATGTTAGAGCTCATTTTATTACTTCTCTTCAAATCACATTAAACATGGAACGGAAACACACAGCAACAGAACGTACCAGCGTGACTTCAAACACTTTGTTACAGGAAATGTTCAAAATGTCCTCCGTTAGCGAGGATACATGCATCCACCCTCCGTCGCATGGAATCCCTGATGCGCTGATGCAGCGCTGGAGAATGGCGTATTGTATCACAGCCGTCCACAATACGAGCTCTAACATGGAAAGTAAGCGTTTCCGGACACATGTCCACATAACATATTTTCTTTGTTTGTGTGTGTGTGAGGAATGTTTCCTGAAAGTTTGGCAGTACCTTTTTGTAACACCCTGTATATATATATATATATGAAGATTGCGATGCGATAAAAGTGAGATAAATAGTGTCTTATCGGCCTTTTTATTTAATTGAACTATGTTATCAGTTCAAAAGCTGTGTTAATCATTATCCTTTGGTGAAAGGTAAAATCATCTGGCGACAGGACTACAGTAACCTGTTAATTATAGAAATAACTAATTAAGTTACAATCAGCATTATCTGAAAGGACCATACAGCGAGGCCGCTGACAAACTGCGAAATATTCAGGGATTATTGGTTCCCTTACACCGTACAGGCTTGTAGCAATGAGGAGATGCGTGATCTTGCTGCAACATGAAGCAGTTCGAATTTTGTTGGCAATTGAGGCAGAAGCATCAAAGAAAGCATTTCGAGGTAGCAAATGCCTGTGACGGTTTTCTCCATGAGAAAGAAGAGGCCTCCCTCAACACTGCGCAGAACACATTCACCTTTTGAGAAACTCGTTCGTGCATGAACGAAAATTTTCCCGGAATGTAAATGCAATATTGTCTTCCCAGCTTTGCACATGGATAGTGTTATAAAAAGACAACGTTCCGACAACGTTCTCTGCTGTCTTCATCAGGTATCTTGCTATTGATAATCTAAATTCTCGATAACAGATACCTAATAAAGGCAACATAGAACATTGTCGAAACGTCATATTTTTATGACGCTATCCGGCTGCAAACTTGGGAAGACTGTATTGAAATCTCGTTTGTGTTCGACGGTAAATTGGGGTTTTTCTGTTCCCCTAAAACGCACATTGTGCCGATTAACTTTACCATTAGTATACGGTGGCACTAAAAATTAACCTCTTGCACAGGAGTTTGTACTTAATCGAAATTCAATGACTTGTAGCAGGATCCCATACTTTAATAATCATTGTTTCTCAAATTTACGACAAAATTTAAAATGACCTTCAAAGAATTTGTGATGTTAGCCGAGATGATAAATTCGTTTTGTTGGATAGCAATAAGCTTTTGTTTTTGTTGCTCTTATGTAGGGAAGCATGCCAATATTTGATTGAAATTAAACTTAACCATCCTTGTCTGGTATGTGCTCAGATGTTAATAAATGGTCTATTGTGACAATTATAAGATATAAATTTGTATAAATAAAAATGAATTGTTGTTCGTTGGTAGCAGCATATTAAGTAATTAATACCACGTATTACTTGGGAGTGATATATATATACACGGTGTTAAAAAAAAGTATAAAATATTTTAGGAGGTGATAGCGAGCTTAAAAATAAGACAAAATGTCTGATAAACACTGGGTCGCAAACGCATACTTTCGGAGTTAATAACAGGTCCGCAATGTGACGTCCTTCCACAACAATTCATGAACAAGTTGGTCCCTGAACGAAGGATCAGGGTCCCCAAACTCTGACAATCAAAACCATTCGGGCCTGACATGCCCAGTAAAGAAACCACCAAATACGCTGAGGACAAACTAAACAAAAAATGGAAGGAGATGCACACAACTGTGCAAGAACTTCCCCACACCCTAGGATAGAAGAATCCCAGGTGATTTGTGTCTGAACCGAAGCATGCCTCAGGACTTCAGCGTAAGGAATATGGCACTCTTCGAAACCATCTTGGTTGGTCCTGTACATGATCACATGCACCCGCAAGAGCAATGAGCCACTGTGTTCCGACCCCGTGCGGCCCCAACAGGGAACCCAGTCTGTTTTGTGTAGATGTTGAGCACACTGCAATGGTTAACCGCAAACTGATCGTCGCCATATTTGTTGCACTCTTCTAACGAGAAAAGAAGAAAGCTGTGGTGTCGAAGAAAATTGTTGCGATTTCTTTTAAAAATTGATTCTGGTAACTTACATCAACCCAAACAAAAAGAATAATTAACTATACAAGAACTTCCCCTTTCCCGTGGTGTTATTATTATTTTTTTTTAAAAATTCTTGCCTTTTCTCTTCGGTACGAATCCTTGAGGCTTTCAATTGTCTTGCGACATTCATCTTTGGAAATTTGCATCAGGTCAGAAATTTCATTCCATGCATCTTCCTTTTTTACACGCTTTATATTAGCTTGACTTGTATGTATGTATGTATGTATGAATGAATGTAACGGAATTTTACAACTCCATTTTGACCCACTTCCAGATGTCCTAGCTGTTTGACATTTGGCACACATATTAAGAACCGGTGACAATACAATAATTTCATAGCTATATCCTGCTATTCTCATTACTTTGACAGTAACAACAGAAAAATGGTTGAATGTCTTGGAATTTTGCAATTTAATTTTAACCCAATTCCAGATGTCCGAATTGTTTGAAATTTTGCTCATGTATTGATAACTGATGACAATACAATAATTTCATAGCTATGTCTTGATATTATCATTACGTTGACAGTAAAAACATAAAAATTTAGCACACGTTTTAAGAACCGTTGACAATACAGTAGTCTCATAGCAACGTCCTGCTATTCTCGTTACTCTGCCGCTAACAAGAGAAAAATGGTTGCATGTAATGGAATCTTTCATTTCAGTGTTTACCCGCTTCCTAACGTCCGAATCGTTTGAAATTTTGCACACTTATTAAGAACCGATAAAAATTCAATAATTTCACTCTCACCACGTTGTCAGAAACAACTTAAAAGTGGTTGAATGTAATGGAAAATTTCATTTAAATTTTCACCCACTTCAGAAAGTCCGAATTGTCTGAAATTTTGTACATGCATTAAGAACCGATGACAATCCAATAATTTCATATCTATGTCTTGGTAATCCAATTACTTTGACAGTAAAAACACTAAAGTAATTTAACCGTCTTATGAAAGATGTGGCTCATTTGCACCCACTTTCCGAATCGTCTTTGTGGCCTAGTTGGTTAAGGCGCGTGACTGGCGAGCAGACATTCCCTGCTCGAATCCCGATTTTGGTTCGCTTTTTTGCGGATATTATAAATGAAAAAGTTTAGGATAACCCATGGTTAGGACTTCAAGTTAAACTACACGTATCCTGATTACTGAGTTAGGCAAATGCAACCGCGACATTAGTGCACAGGTGCGATTCGAGAAATCTTCGTCATTTGGCGGCCACACCCTTCAGAGATTTCCCGCCCAATATAGCCATCATCATCATCGTTCTCCAGTTTACCGGGTGTGATTTACGAGCCTTGGTTGCTGTAGACGATCATCTTCCGCTGTCTCCTATCCAGAAAGGTTACTCTGTCTGCAGTCGCTTAAGGTGATGTTGAATAGTAAGTATTCGAAATATTACTTCGTACTATTATAGAAAATTAGCCTTCCTCGTTTACCCTGCTATTGGATCTCTTGTTGAGTTGACCATTTAATTGTATTTTACTCGTGGGAATAATAATTAAAAATGAAACTACAACTCAAAGAAAAAGAGAAATTGGCGAAGAAAAGCCAACAGTAAGAAACATCCTTTTAAACTATCTGGGGTGCGCTCTACATAACTTTTGACAATGACTCTGTCTTTACAAACAGCCAACGACAAAAAATATAAGACAACTGAAATAGCACCCCATGCTTTTTTACATTAAAATTAATTTTGTAATCAGTGACTTTATTCTTTAAGCTTATTCAAAAAAAATAATTTATTCTGAATTGTGGGACGTCCTATCACTGTTAAACAAAATGTTTATATTTAAATATTATTTTTAACCTTTTACTTCACATTACTACGAAAGCGTGATTTTAGTTTTTTAAACTACAATTTTATTAAATTATTATAATAAAATTCATTCTTGGGGTTCCACAGCACGGGATAGTTTTGGTAATAACCGTTAAAGGCAAGAGAATTATCTTGAGACATTTCCAAATTTATAAAAGCAAAACAATAATAACACTTTACACAAATTAAGCACGAGACACGTGTGTCGACAGCAGATAATTGACGGAGAGGAGAAGAGGCAGTCGGCTCATAGTGTTCGGTTCGAACACATACACGAAGCGCGTACACACTGAGCACAAACCGAGCACGTGCTCACTTTGAGGTACCGATAACTCTCGGATCGGTCTGCGGCATGCGGATCCATTCGGCTCGCCCTGTACACATCTGAGCGAATGCTCAAGTGAATACGCGGCTTTACGCCGAAGGGCTGAGGCATCCATTGCCGTGGATGGGAGTGATATTGTGGACCTGTTACTAACTCCGAAAGTAACGTCTCTTAACAGCGAGGTCTTTTGAGACGGGAAAGGATGGGGGGGGGGGGGGAGCAAGGAATGGGAAGGAATTCGGTCATGGCCTTTTGAAGGAAGCATCCCGGCATTTGCCTGGAGTGATTTGGGAATATTTTTGTATTATTTTGATGCATACTGTCACCTCCTAAAATATTTAATACTTTATTTAACACCCTGCGTAAATATACGACGAAAAGATATATTTATGAATATGAGAAGAATCGACAGAGGTAATGTCGTAAATATAGTGATTTGTTTCAACAATCCCCAACGTTACATTAACTGGAAATTTTTCCACTAAAATTCTCCTTCCTTCCTCTTTATTTGCAGTGGTATTTCCACTATTAGGTCTTGGCCGTGTTCACCTGTGATCTCGCGCGATTGTTGATCTGCGAATGGCTTCACATTTCGGTCGCGCTTTGAAAATCGCCTCTTCTTCCGGGAGGCAGGCAGCGAGCGGGGTTTGGCTGTCAGGTGTTGGCTCCCAGCCTGCGTGCTAATCCGATCGGCCGAGCGCAAGAACCGATCCGCTCGCCAAATGCAATGAAATATTCACGGCCCGGCCGCGCTTGTTTATTCACGAGTGAGCGCTGCACTAGAACCGTCCTGTCCTGCGCCGCTCCCACCGCCCATATTCATGTAGACCGAATCACTTGCTATCTTACAAATACACTGGCCGTAATTAATAGTGCAACACTCAGACAGGAATGGTGGAATTTTAGGAAACTTTTGTAGATATATCCAGGGCCACACCCTGAAGAAATTATAACAAACAAAAACGGATGAGGATAAATTTACTACCTTTCGATACAGTTGGCAGCAAGAAGTGCGCCCACTTTGAGCACCTATATATTCGCGGATCCTGGCCTGCATTGATTCTGTAAGTGTCCGGATGTCTTGTTGGGGTATGTCGCTCTATACCTGCATGTCTTGTGCAGTCAGTTGTACAACACTTGGTGCTCGGTTAACAATGCGATCGAACGTGTCTACTAATGACATCCCAGACACGCTCTGTCGGCGACAAATTTGGGGACCGTGCGGTGCAAATTGTGATCGTAACACCTTGCAAGGCTTGTGTTGTGATGGCCACATTATGAGGACGAGCATTATCCTACTGGAAGATGCGATTAGGATGGTAGACACGAAAGGTATCACAATTGGGTGCAGCACCCATCCACATAGTGGTGGGCTGTCATTGTGCCTTCGACAACAACGAACTCAGTCCTGCTGCCGACACTATGGCAGCTATGTCTGGGTCCGTGTGACATTCCAAAATCTCAGCAGGGTAAACCAGTTTTCCACTACGCTTGCGTACATGCGATTGCCACTTTGCCACAGACAGAATCGAGACTCGTCAGTAAGCAAAAATGTACGCCTTCACGTGTCCATTTAGTTTTGCATTACACCAAGTTAGACGTTGCTTGAAATCAGGTTAATGTAACACATTGCATAGGGGTCGTAGAGTGTAACCCAGCTTCAAGCAATTGGTTTACAATCGTCCTGGGGTGACTCTCTCTGTAACCACTGCTTGGATCTGGCCTGCAGACACCCGTCTGCCAGCAACAGCCACCCACACAATGTGGCGGTCTTCACGTGCTGTTGTCCTGCACGGACCTGTGCCTGCTCTTGGAGTACTAGAACCTTCTTTCTTCCACTGAGTAACAAGTCTGAATACTGACATTGCACTACGGCCAATCCTTCGGGAGATTTCACGATATGATGCAACCATTTCTATTTTAAGAATTATGTTTTACACGTTCGGGGTTGATTAATTATGGTTTTGTATAGTTTTCATGTAGTTAATTGTGAATTTGTGTAAATGAACATTGTATATGAAAGGAAACTATGTAAATGCTATGTAATATGATTAAGGAGAGTATTATGCATGCAACATTAATTAAATGTTTGTGTTAGGGTGAACCACGATGTTTAGAGGACAATTCTGAGTGGTTTTGTCTGGTTTATGTAGATAATTTATAGTGTAAATATCTTTAATTTTGATTTCCGTGTGCTTTATGCTGACAGTGAACGATTTTGTATTAGTTCTGATTGTTTTAATGTGGTTTTGATTGTTAGCTGCATTGTCACCGTTCGAGAAACATCGGGCGGCTTTCTCTGTCCTATTCTGGAATTTTCTGTAGCGTCTGTATGAAACGAGCTGACAGTTAGTTGAAAGTTGAGTTGTTTTTCAGTCAGTTTAATCGCTGAAACATGTGTGAGTCGACTCTTGGATCAAGACAAGATGGCTTGTTGTACTGTAGAGCAACTTAAGTGAAAATTGATTCTTCTAAGTTTTTATTGAATGCAACCAAATACCTATCAAACTGAAATTTATTTTTCCATCTTTTTTTTTCTCTTCTTTGTAACTGTCTTACTTGCAGGTTAGCGTAATCTGTGTGGACTGATTACGGAATTTGTTGTTGTAGGACGTGATAACACCTGCCATAAGGCCGCGCGTGGTGATGCGGGCAGAGCCGTGCGTTATGCCGGGAGGGGATCAGCGCCACAAAAGCGTTCGATCGCGATTTGCATGCCGGCCAATTAGCAGAGCGCTCTTAAGAAGAGCTGGGGGCAAACAAAGAGCCATTGTCGCCGGTCGGATCAACGTTATTGTACGGGGCGGCTGGACCAGGTAATAACGCACGCTCTAGCCTCCACGGCCGGCAGATCACTGAACATTAAAACTAGGACGGCAAGCGGTCAAGACCTGATAACTACCATCATAAAGGACAGTGCAGTTTAGGAAAATATCATTTCCATAAACCACGTCGCACTATTTTGACCTCCCATGAACCCTCCTCCTCCCAAGTAGCCTGTGTTGGTTTTTGCCTCGACACCCCCTCCTCCTCCCTTTCGCGTAGCACTTAGCCTTTTTCCCTATTCCCTGTTACTTCCACGAAACATTTTGTTCTGTTTTATCTTAATAGTCTATCGTAAAAATTATTGCGTATATAATGAACACGACTGAGAAAGTGATAAGAGAATGGAATAAAACTGGGTTGCAAAAAGAAGAATCTAAAAATCAATTGCATTACCTTTGCGGATGATACTGCCCTGTTGGCTAAAACAATGGAGGAAGCAAAAGAACAAATCCTTGAATTAAAGAAGCAAGCAGCTAAAATAGGTCTTAAAATGTCCTTTGAAAAAACAAAAATTATGACAAACAACAGACACCAAAATAAATATTTAAAAGTTCAAGAACTAAAAACAGGAATAGTGAAAGAATTTAAATATCTGGGCGAATGGATTAGTTGGAATCTAACAGAACACAAGGCAATAGCATCCAGAAAAAATAAACTTGAATTAGCCTTCCAATTGACTAGAGAGATATACAACAAGAAATCTCTTTCGTGGGGATCCAAAATTACGCATTACAAAACAGTGGTAAAGCCGGAAGCATTGTACACAGCAGAAACTCTTACCATGAATCGCACAGGGCAGATAGAACAACTGGAATTAAAAGAAAGAAAAATTTAAATTAAAATCATAGGAACAGGATTTCAAGATAAAAAAATAGTATACATCAAGAATGAAACTCTCTACAAAAAAATGAAAAACTCTCAGATGCGCAAAAGAAGACTAAATTTCTACGGACATATTCTCAGAATGAACTCTGGTAGACTAACCAAACAAATTTTTGATTTTTCCGGAACCGCGTAACTAAACCTAATTGGTTCACAGAAATTGGAAAAAATCTAAGAGTATTAAAAATTACAGAAAGTCATTACTTGATAGACCAGCGCAGATAAGATTTAAAGATGAAAAGATAAGGTTCCGAGAAAAATCTAAAATAAAGTCAAAACCCATCATCTCGGAAGAGGAGAGAAAAAGTACGTCCGAAAGGATGATGAAATACTGGGCGCAAAGGAAGGAACAGCTTGCAAAGAAGTGACTGATTCTTCGTACCCCAAAGAGGGTGAAACGAAAGATGAAGAAGAACACGACTGATATTTTCGTTGTGCACTTTTCTATAACTATAAATATTCCGAATGAAATGTTGACACTAGCCGCTCTTTCAAATGATAAATTATTTGGAAAAGCCTCATTTTCATGTACAATCAGAGATCCTTTTCTTCTTTAGGCGTTACAAAAAAGTTTCTCCTTATTTCATTCACCACTGTTCATTAAATGATAAAACAGAACAATACCTGCCGCGTAAAAAAAACTATGAGCCGCTACATTTAAAGTTTTCTTTTGCTTCAGTTCTGACACCTTTCTTTTTCATTACCAGGGAATGATTCTTTGGGTCTGTTTGAAAGATTTCAGTATCTCACTGGATAATGAAAACTCGTTGGAAAAACATTATCGACAAGCCTCGTAAAATTCCTTGAACAGTGCTACTTAGTATCACACTTTGAACTTTGAATAACACTTCAGCGAGCACTATAATTAAAGTTGCCCTGAAATTCACTTGACAGAACTAAATTAGAATTTTTTTATCAACGAGCGGTGTGCTCACACGCGGGCGATTCTAATCAAAACAGCTTTTTTCCAAGCCATCAAAACAACACGAAATGCCACTGCCTTGGAAAACCCAGAGTGACATATGTAAGCGCTTTTGAGTTTAGACACGGCACGTCTAATGTTTTTCGAATCGTAATGGCGGTTAGTGCAATTGCGCCGGTCGCGTGCAGTTCAACGCCGGCCCTGGCAGTGTAGTGGCTAGCGCGCTGGCTTCGCATTGCAAGGGCCGCCGGTTCGAGTCCGGCCTCGGGCATCGGTGGTTTTAATTAAGTGTTGTGTTCGTCTTGTGCTGTCCTCACTGTAGTGTCCACAATATCATGATTAGAGCCTGATACAATACTCTGTACAAAACAAATTGGAGCTGGCTAAATGGTCGCCATTATTTAAAAAAAAACAAAAAAAAAAAAACGCTATGACTTCAAGTCACACGCATGCGCAGACTACACTGTCAGTATATAGGATATATAAATTATATATGGAGAATATGAGTATTCACGTTTTTTCGGTATTCTGTTCCTTAATTTAACTGTGACAAATAATATGAACGAAAAGCTACGTGGTTAGATTCGGACTCCCCTCCTGCTCCCTCCATCCTCCCCTCCCCCCTCCACGTAGCCCAGAGTAGCTTTTTACTAGAGGTGTAACGGAAGCGACATTACGGAAGCAGAAACAGAAGCGGATACTATATTTGGAATTTTGCGGAAACGGAAGCGGAAACAGAAGCGGAAGTGTTTGAAAATGTATATTATTTATATTTAATTAAAGAGCCAAGCGAAATAATGATGTTTATTTTAATAATCAAACCAAATCAATCAATAACTGAATTTCTTAGTCATAATTCGAATTAACTGGTTTTCTACTCCTGCTTCGTAATCTCGTTAAAGAATTTCGTCTTATATCGTGGATCCAAATATGTGAAATAATGCATAAATTTTTTTGTTCAAATCAATAAATCTGGAATTTAATTCATCTGTAATTTCTTTAATTAGGTACTCTTTTGAAATCATTTGAAGTATCAGGTTTTACGTCCTCCGCTTGCAAAGTACTAACAATAACTAGTACAAGGGGACATTCCTTGAGAACTGCTGAACTCCCTGGTGACTTCCTCAAAGGGCATGAATATTTTTACATACTTTTCAACGTTTACCCAATCATCTGGAGTGACTGTGACAATTTTCTCTTGGCTGAGGTACTACACAATTGATTCTTTTAATCGACTGTACAGATGCTGGGGAAGTGATTCGATAGATTAAGTATTTGTTTAATGTGTCAAAAATCAATGAAGGATATGTGTTCAAACCTAAAAAATAAAAGCTATTTTTTTCTATAAAGCATAGTCTATTTTATTTTTTATACACAAATGTACTACTATTTTTTCCAAAAGAAGGTGTCAGACCTACCAGTCACACCGATTCAGATTAGTTTGATTTACTTTTAGCTTCCGCTAAACTTCCGTTTTAAAAGATGCAGAAACGGAAACAGAAGCAGAAGTCAAAATTTTGCGGAACTTCCACACTTGCGGAAACGGAACCAGAGCACTGTTAAACCCCTACTTTCTACCCAACGCCTCCCCCCTAGACCGAGGTACGTAGTTTATGGACGCTCCAATATCCTAAAACAGAAGAATAATAAGAATTTGATCACTATTTAACCACAAATCACTGCAGGCGAATGCCGTGATGCTTCCTTCAAAAGGCCATTGCCGAATTCCTTCCCGTCCCTTGTTCCCAGTCCCAACCCGGCTCTAATGACTTCGACGAGGCGTAAGTAAAAAAAAAAAAAAGAAGCTATGTAACCACCTACAGACAGCTGCTTTCACCTCCTCATGGTTTCGGAATCGTGGTCCACTGAGATCTTTATCCAGCTTATCGAACACATGATAATCGCATGGTGCTAAGTCTGGACTGTGTGGAGGATGTTGCCGTACCTCCCACTTGAATCGCTGCAGCAGTTCGGACGTTTGGTGGGCCGTGTGAGGTGTTGCGTTATCGTGCAATAAATCACTATAATGTGTTCAGTAAGCTGAATAAGGATCTCTGTGGACGACGATTCTGAAACGATGAAGAGATGAAAACAACTGTCTCCAGGTGGTTGCATTGCGTTGGAGGTGATTTCTAAGCATCTGGAATCGAAAAAGTTGGTTGACCGTTCCGAAAAATGTTTACAGTCTCTTGGCGATTATGTGAAAAGTGAACTTACATTCTATGATGTCATAGCCGTGTTGCCTTTGTGTAGGTGGTTTCATAAATGGCTATAACTTGAAAGTATAACTTACTTTTTGTTTTTCCCTCAAAAAATTTATTATATGTCCATGTCACTAAATACCTAAGCGTCAATACTGATGTCTTATATGTACTACATTTTTTTCTATGAATTAAGAGGAGAAAAATAATCTAAAAAGTTAGCGTGAGATATTGATTGATCCCTACATTTTTTAAATGAGATTTTGAGTTCATGTGATTAATGGACGCCCCCTGATAAAATTTCACTTAGACTATCATCATGGTAAATTTAAAATGTACGGCTTGACACTCATATATAGTCTGTTTTCAACTCCTCATACGGCGTAATATTCTAATATTTATAATATTTAATTAAATTGCAAAGGAATGCACGTTCCGGTGGCAATTTCCCTACACACCCATCCTCCCCTCTTTTCCTGCACCCATTTACATTTGCCCTCTGCAAATTTCAACGTTTCTGATAAATTATTCATGATTTCTCTTAGTAACTTATAACAATCCTTGACACCCTTACCATTAAAATAGGATCTTTCTACACCCTTGTGCCTGAAATCGAGTGCCAGCTTGTGGTCGTGGTCATCTTTTCCCTTCCATGCATTACTTTTAATATCTTTCCATGCCTCGTCACCAGCATACGCCTTGTACACTCCTGTGACCTTCTTCACCCTCCTCCTGTCTTGCAATGAATCCCATTCCAGCTCTTTTATTATATCTGTCACTGATTGCGATCTGCTGTAATTTCCAGAAACAAATAGAGCAGCCCGTTTTTACACCCTCTCCAACTCCTGTATTTGATACTCAAAATGCGGGTCCCATATTCAAGCAATGGTCTGACCAAAGTTTTGTAACCCAATTCATTAATTTATCTCGTTCATCCCCTCATCTTATCCTGAAACCTTTTCCTACTACCTGTCTAATATGTCCTGCCCAGTTAAGCTTGTTATCAAATGTAATGCCAAAATATTTAAATTTCAAGTCTTCAAGAATGCCAAAATATTTACATTTCAAGTCTTAAAGAAGCAATTCTTTCCCCACCTTACAATCATTATCAACTTTTAGTTTGTTTTTATATATAGAGAGATTTGAGCGTTCAGTAAAAGGTTATTTGGGAGTACAAATTTTGATTTCTGAGCTTCAATGACTTAGGAAATTAATTAGTGGCTCAGTTGAAACGACGAGCATCGTGTTTCACCATTATTGTCTTCTCTCGTAGTGTCGCTCACCCTCACTGCAGAACGGAATAGACAGTGGTCATTGGTCACAGCGCATGACGCAAGTAGCTGAGAAGGGGTCTCGTTTTGACCGCGGTGACGTCAGATAACTGTAACAAACGCTACACTGATTCATTTGCATGTGCTGCACAGCAGCATGATCTTGCAAGACGAATCAAACAGGTGACGAGGCACTTGTAGGTCATTGTAGCATGAGAACCAGGCAAAACTGGTCACTTCCGCCGATCTCGACTCTTTATTCTTGTGCCACCTACCCAGGGATAAGGGAGTGTCCATAAACTACGTGGGCTGATCTAGTGGGAGGGGGCTAGGTAGAAAGCTACGCTGCACTGGGCAACGTTATTTGTAATTTATACTTCCTTTTATTTATATAATCGCAAATAAATTCAAATGCAGTTATTTATTTGAAATTTCCGGTTAGTCAGCGCTGTGGTGGCAGGCATTGTAACTAACACTTCGGAAATTGTCGGGGCTCGCCGAGGATTGCCGAGTTATTGCGATGAACGCAGTCAGCAGACAACGCATTTTTATTCAAGACGATGCTGCTGCAACAAAAGAAGTTGCTACAGGTAGCCGAATTTTAGCGAACACCTACTATGCTGACCAAACAGCCTAATAAGCTATGTCCACATTTGTTCAACTTTTGGTCGTCAGAGGCATGCGTCATATTGCACGGGGGAGAGGCTCGAAAGGCATGCGTCAGGGGCATGCCCGAGATCCTACAAACCAGGAGGCACGGCGTATTGCAAGCGTTTCCAGATGAAGTGGATTCTCGTGCGTCTCCGCTTGCAATATGTCGCTCATTCTAGTAAGCTTACGCAATATCGCGGCACTTTTGTGACGTTATTTCGTAAGTTTTTTGGTCATTCATTTAAGTGACGAATTATAATACAGTATTTCATAATTTTTCGCATCATTTAAAATCAATTCAAGCTTATTTTAATTAATATTTTGCATTGATTGATAGTTGTGAAAAATTTTGACAATGCAGGATTGTTTGTTTTGCAGAGATTCTTGAACAAAATTTGGCGCAGGGTGCGTAATATTTAGTGTGCAGTTGTACAGTATATTCACGTAGGTAATATTTAATCTCGTTTAACATATGGGTTCAAGCTTCATAATACACTTAGTATAGTAATAGACAGATTTATGCAGCACTAAGTATCATATTATTCAGTAATAGTAAATAACATTTGTTGTAATAAGCAGTCAGATGCATTTACGCATATATGTGAAAGTATTAACGAACATTCTGAATAAACAAGTCATTTGTACAGAGGTAGCCTGTCATCTATTTAAAAATTTCAGGAAGTTCAGATTATTCATTGGAATGGAATATTTTCTGTTAAACGATGTCAATTGTATGGTTACATCATGCCAGCTGCGAAAACTGCAACAATTTTTATGATGTCAAATATAGATTTAAATTTGTCATACGTGGTTTAACATCAAGGGACTTACACAATTAACAAGTAATTAACTCAATCAACATCTTGTTAACGCCTTATAATCTTAACTTAGTTATTGCTATGCACGATTTTCTTGGATCAAGAACAATTCGTTCTAATATGTTAGATACACACGCATGGGCGTATCCAGGATCAGAACTGGGGAGGGGGGGGGGGTGCAAAATCTGAATTAGGGGGTGGGGAACTCGCATTTTTTTCGAGGAAGTGGGGTGGGGGACTGAAAAATGCCGATTTCTTACAAAATAAAACTCAAACCTATTAAAGGAACTATTTTTATTACTGATTCACATAGTAATCCAAGGACCAACTATGCAGTTAATCTAGATCGTAACTAAATTATAATTTTTTATGTAAACATTAATCGTCTCCGATTCTCAGAAAAATTTTCAATAACTTTATTTGTCAATATCTCACGGTGTACTTTCACGAAATTTTGATGCACACTCATCAGGCATAATCCAGTCAATCTTTTCTCTCCCATAGTGCTCCTGAGCCAGTTCTTCACTCGTCGAAGCGTACTGAAGGCAACTTGATTTTTTTTCCGGGGGGGGGGGGGAGGGGGTCAGCCCCTCCCTGCCCCTCGCAAAATACGCCCATGTGTACACGGGTAGGTAATACGCAGGTTTCTTTCTTACAGAAACCAAATTTATTGAAAGTGTGCTATACTCAGCAACATTTTCCAGATACATCTCGAGCTGAACATGTTCATGTTATATCATTAGCAAGCAGTTATATCGCCATGGTATACCGCCTGTCGGTGACATAAAATACGAATTCATCTCGTCTCCGAGAAGCATTCAAAGAATGTCTTCAAGGAATTTTCCGAAGTGGGGTGGAGCCACTGTCATTTGCGGTAATTCCGCGCCAAGTTCCAGGAATAGTAGTTCCTGTGCTGGCATCTTCACTATCCAAAGATCCCACTGGGCAGTAAAACTTTGTACAATCCTCCTGCATACGAATGAAATTGTGCAAATATAAGATTATGTCCACAATCGTGTTTTGAACTTTGATTTCAGTTGGCTTCCGGAAAATTCGGAAAACGGAAGCAAGAGGGACTGCTTTTTTAACCGTGAGCCTTGCTCTAACAGCCTATAATTGGAAATCCTTTTTGGCGATCCTTCATCCAAATCAACTTTATATGGTTTAGTTAGATGAGATGTCAAACGAAAGGCATCCTAGGAAACCACCGGTATTTCGATAATATAATATTGGATCATCCATCTAGCTGCGGCTACACCAGAACACTGAGGGGCATGCCTTATGAGGCGTGAATGTGGATACTAAAAGGCATGCCTTCTGCTTCAAGATGAACATATTGCAAGAGGAACGGGCAAGAGGAAAAGGCAAGTTGAAAGGGAAGAGGCACAAGTATGGACATAGCTATAGTCCTGCAAGTCAGTGTAATGTGTTGACAGTTCCACTCCGCATGCATTTCTGAAACTCCAGTAGCGGTTCATACAGACGTTAAGGATAAAAGATAAAAAGGTTGTATGTAAGTTACCACTAGCCCTCAGTTCTTATCAAGACATTAAATAAATGTATCTATTGCTGTTTTCAAATACAAAGTTGTTTTAGCAACAGGAAGTTTTTCTGTATTACCAATGCTAATAATTTCCTTTCTTTAGAACCATCATACAAACAGGAACAACTAAATGTGTCACTTTTAATTTAAAGTATTGTAGACTACAGTTTGATTATGTTTTTTTTTAAATTAATTTAATTGCAATGGAGCACAGGCTCCGGTGGCAATTTCCCTACACACCCATCTTCCCCCTATCCTGCACCTACCTACATTTGCCCTCTACAAATTTTATCTTTAAATTCTTTCAAAGTTTTCGGTAAATTATTCATCATTTCTCTTGGTAACTCATTCCAATCCCTGACACCATTACCTAAAAAAGAGAATCTTCCTACACCCTTGTGCCTGAAATCGAGTGCCAGCTTGTGGTCATGGTCATCTTTTCCCTTCCATGAACTACTTTTCATACCTATTGCAATATCTTTCCATGCCTCATCGCCAGTATAGGCCCTGTACACTCCCATGACCCTCCTCATTCTCCTCCTGTCTTGCAATGAATCCCATTCCAGCTCCTTTATCATATCCGTCACTGATTGCATTCTGTGATAATTTCCAGAAACAAATCTAGCAGCCCTTTTTTGCACCCTCTCCAACTCCTGTATTTGATGCGTAAAATGAGGGTCCCATACTACACTACCATATTCGAGCAATGGTCTGACCAAAGTTTTGTAACCCAATTCCTTGACTTCTCTCGTACATCCCCTCATCACTCTCTCCAACAAGTGCAGAACTTTGAAACCTGTTCCTACAACCTGTCCTATGTGTCCTGCCCAGTTAAGTTTGTTATCAAAAGTAATTATTACTCATAAATTATTATTTTTTTTTTTCTTTTTTTTTTCAGTTTAACGTCCCTTTTTAACAACGTGGTCTTTAGAGACGGGAAAGGATGGGGGCAAGGAATGGGAAGGAATTCGGCCATGGCCTTTTGAAGGAAGCATCCCGGCATTCACCTGGAGTGATTTGGGGAAACCATGGAAAACCCAAATCTGGATGCCAGGACGGGGATTCGAACCGCCGTCCTCCCGAATGCGAGGCCAGAACGCTATCCGTTACACCACCACGCTCGGTATTACTCATAAAGATGTAACGAATACCTGTAATGAAAAATACTGCTATTACAGATACAACTGATGCTGAAACACGGTACAATTACAAGCCAATGTGAGCATGTAAAAATGTAAGTAAGCTTATATCTGTATATATCATAATTTTCATGGGTAAATTGTAAGCTTATATCTGTACATATCATAATTTTCTCGTGTAAATTGCAATATAGAACAAATTTAATTAACAGACAGAACCGCTGAAGATGCTTCAGAGAATGATGTGAAACGCCTACGGAAAATATAAACAACATATTCAATTGTATTGGAGTGAAAATTATTCATTAAAAAAAATAATGTTACTCTTCTAAAACTACAGCAGATAATCGAAAAGTTTACCTTATATCTTGAAATATATAAGAATAATGGAATATAGATACGTTGCTCTTTTTTTTGTTATTGAGTGTTATGTGTTGGGTTGTTCTAACTAACAGGAATCAGTAGTCAGTGTAGAGTACTCATTAATGATCTAGAGAGAAGTCACGTGTACATATCATAGTTTATGAAAGATTCAGTTAAAACATCGAAATTTTGTTTGTTGAAATATCAACACAGAAATAAAATACGAGATGGAGCAGTCGTATTGTCTTTATTTTATTATCATCATTTGTTATGAAAATAAACGCTGCCCTTCATTTTACGGGACATTTTATTGTTTTCGTAGGTGTTATAATACTTCAAATTATTGGAAGAATGTTATAAATAACAAATATTTTTTATCCAACTGTCAAGATTAAACTGAGTCAGTCGTACAGTGTGAAAATGTAACGCCCCACAAATCATTTTATTATTTATAATTAATTGAATATATTTATAAAAGAATGTAGGCCTACTGTGCAGTACCGGGCCATCAGAGTGTGTATCGGAGCAATGAAATCCACTCCAACAACCGCCTTATTAATATTTTATCCATGATGGATTGGTGGAACTTCCGCGACTGTGATGTCAAATATGGGTTGCAAAAAATACAGCAACCAGTCATAGTTTAAGATGAAATAGATACATTTGCCTATTGAGATGGTCTTTGGTTTTATACTGTGTTTTAATTTCTGATTTTAACCATATTAATTCACTTTTCTTTTTCGCTATTTGAGCAGATTTAGTAGTGTTACTAATATTAACCTTAATATAGTTAGGGATAACATTCATTACTATACATTCTTTGTTAAATTTAATGCTGCAATTTGTTTTCATTAGCTTAAGTTTACATTTTTTAATTTTAATGGTTGCTGTATTTTTACAACCCATAACCGCCTTATTAGTCGAGGCTAAAGAAATGCCTCTGGAATTACGTCAACGATTACTTTCTAGCGTACTTCTAATGAGACGTGCTGCCATTATGAACCACCCGGTGATCCAGAAGACTCGCGAATACACAGACCGAGCGTGGTGGTGTAACGGATAGCGTTCTGGCCTCGCATTCGGGAGGACGGCGGTTCGAATCCCCGTCCGGGCATCCAGATTTGGGTTTTCCATGGTTTCCCAAATCACTCCAGGCAAATGCCGGGATGCTTCCTTAAAAAGGCCATGGCCGAATTCCTTTCCATTCCTTGCACCCATCCTTTCCCGTCTCTAAAGACCTCGCTGTTGAGGGACGTAAAGCAGTTTTTTAAAAAATACACAGCAACAAAGAACAGGAGAGATACTACTCTCGGTCCCAGAACTCCTCTGCTGGTTCTCAGCTACATCCAAATAAAACATAAGATTCCGCTAGTAATCCAAGATACGGCGCAACCCCTCCTCTCATTCCGTTACGACACCTTGAAATACAAGCCGAATATATGTTACTTACCAAATTGGAGAATAAACAGTAAAAAGGCAGACAGTAAGATGGAGAGATTTTTGGCCTTAACCTGGCCGGAACACTAATAAATATATTCTGACTGCTTGAAAACAACAAATGGTGTTGGCTACGCTTTCTTCTGTCCCCTCTCACAAAGTACGCCTGACATCAGAGACCTCAGTATATACTGCAGAAGCCATGGCAATCAGAGAGGCCATGAAATACGGCTTCAAGTGCTTCAATAAAATACTGGTATTATCAGACGCGAAAAGCGTTACTCAGAAGTTGGGAAATATGAAAAGACTCAACGGAATGAACAAAATCTTAGCCGACATTCTAAACTTAATGTATTCAGCTACCGGGAAAGAGGTGCACTTATGGATCAACGGGCACGCGGCTATACAGCATAACGAAAAAGTAGACCTACTGGCCAAGTAAAGTACAACGGACGGAGAGCATCATTATAGTCGGCTGTCTAACTCCGACTTTATAACAATCATTAGGAAAGAGCATTTTCACAAATAGTCAGAATCATGGACTTCAACACAAACAGTAAAAGGAAAGTTTTGTTCATCAATCCAACCCCATATACCTTCTAAACCGACATAGCACACTCGCCTTTTTGCCAGGCAGATCAAGAAGAAATAGCAGATATCATACTAGCATGCTCCCTTTATCGGACTCCACAGAACAAATTATACAACAGCTTGGTCAAGTTCAAAATCCCACTTCCAACATCGGTAGATATCCTGTTGAGAGGGGGAAGACACGATGTATATCGGGCGATAGCTCGTTATCGAAGAGAGGCAGATATCTCTCCTTAAAGAAATCACCTATAAAAAAAAAGTATAAATCGTGGAATTACAACTGCACTAAATGTAACGGTAGACACTGTATTTAACCCGGTTAAACTTATCATAAAATATCAAGTGTCATTATATTGAGTAACCTTCATTAATTGTTCTCAGCACTACCATTTCATAAAAGTTAATTCAGATATCAATTTCTACAAAAAATAAAAAAAATGTTATTGTGTACATCAAGTTAAACGCATAATTCTACCAGCATCAACGACTTTCTTTAGACTTTACAAATTTTATTTGGTAAGATAATGTTATAAAATTTTAATTGTCACCATATTATGCTATCACTGATTGATTACATTATCCATGCTGAAATAAAGTCTGATTATATTATTGTAATAGGTTAAGCAGAAAATGTAAAAATTTAAGCTGGCCGAATGGTCGATAGACCGAAGGCCATCATTAATAAAAATAAATAAATAGATGTATGAATTTCTGATTTGTTGTATCGTTGGATTTCAGTTGGTAGTGTGTGTGGTCTTTGGCTATAGCATAAGTTAGTAGCTGTAACGAGCATTAATATCTTTAGTTGTGGGAGTGTAAACAAAACTGTGGTGCGTTGATTTGAAAATAAGTAAAGTAGTATGCAAGCATCAGGTTTAAGCTATGCACTATGGCGATATCAGTAATATTATAAATCGTGAATATTAACTAGTAATTGCGTTTAGAAGTAAAGTTACGTTACGCATTGTGAGGTATTGTTTTACATAATAAATTGAGTGTAACGGAACAGTGCTTATAATTTTTCAGTATTATAATAGTACCAGGTGTTTCAAAAATGACCGGTATATTTGAAAAATCAATAGAAACTAAACGGGCAACGATAGAAATACACCGTTTGTTGCAATATGCTTGGGACAACAGTAAATTTTCAGGCAGACAAACTTTCGAAATTAGTTACAATTTTCAACAACAGATGGCGCTGTAGGCGATTTGAAAGAGATAGAAGTAAACGCAGTCTGTGAGTTCGCCACTGTGCAAGTCGTCTTTCTGCTGTAAGCGTGTGCTGTTCACAGATTGCAAGTTTGCTGTGAAAAAATGGTTTATTCCTTAGAATAATCGTACTTTTCATTTTTCCAGATTACAGCGCCATCTGTTGTTGAAAATTGCAACTAATTTCGAAAGATTGTCTGCCTGAAAATTTGCTGTTGTCCCAAGCATATTGCAACAAACGGTGTATTTCTATCGCTGGCCGTTTAGTTTTTATTGATTTTTCAAATATACCGCTCATTTTTAAAACTCCCTGTATTTTCATTTGGGCTTATACATTATACATTACTTAAAACTTAACTTAGTCCACAACCCGAAGGTTGGTTGGATCCTCCCGAAGGAGGCATACTAAGCCATTGTGTCAGAGGTAGGACGGCCAGTTCCTTTCCTCTGGGACCTACAGTTTAACGTGGAATCCGAACCACGGAGCGTCCTGGCATAGCTCATATGATTAAACACATCTCTCAAAATTCCTGCGCCTGCCGGGATTCGTGCTCAGGGCAGGAGCAGCGAAAGTTTTAAAAGCAAAGGCACTGAGCCACCAGAACGCTCCCCGTGGAATCCGAACCACGGAGCGTCCTGGCATAGCTCATATGATTAAACACATCTCTCAAAATTCCTGCGCCTGCCGGGATTCGTGCCCAGGGCAGGAGCAGCGAAAGTTTTAGCAAGCGCTTAGGCACTGAGCTACCAGGATTACTTAACTATGTTTTAACTTCGAATTGAAATGAGTGGCGACTTAAATGTGTTCGAGATGAATAGGACAATTCGTTCACAACACGCCGTTATTTCCTTTGGAGTGGAAATATTGAAATATAATTCTTAGCTGTAATTCTCCGTGGGCTGACGTTGCTAATTAAGTCAGCTAATTAGCCTCTTTGAAAAGGAAAGCTCATAACACTTAAGCACCATTACTTCAAAATAAAGGGAAAGTATTAAAGATGGATGCTTAAACGTGTTGAAGCGTGCTAATGACTGCGTATAATAACGAACATAAGTAAACACATAACATCAGAAACCGTAACTCATAACAGCAATCATCGTAACAAGGACCCAGAGTGGCTAGACAGGTGAAAATTCACAGGGAGTGAGGAAAGCAAATGGATCTTACAGACTAAAAAGGCGATATTTCCTGAGGTAGCAACTAATTACTGAATCTTTTAAATTAAACACCATCTCTTAACAACTGTTCGACTAATGATTTCATCAGACATGTTTCGCCATATTTCTGTAGGGCATCGTCAGTCTCTGCTGAGAACATTAATAAAACAGTTGTTAAGATGCAATGTTTAATTTAAAAGATTTATGCAAAAACTGTGGGACATTGTCAGTAACCAAGTATTGTTCATAAAATAACTATGAAAGGGTGTTGAAGCATATTTAATTTAATTTAATTGCAATGGAGCACAGGCTCCGGTGGCTATTTCCTTACACACCCAACTTCCCGCTATCCTTCACTCACCTACATTTGCCCTCTACAAATTTTAACTTTAAATTCTTTTAACGTTTTCGGTAGGTTATTCCAATCCCTGACACCCTTACCTAAAAAAGAAAATCTTCCCACACTCTTGTGCCTGAAATCGATTGCCAGCTTGCGGTCATTGTCATCTTTTCCCTTCCATGAACTACTTTTCATACCTACTGCAATATCTTTCCATGCCTCATCGCCAGTAAATGCCCTGTACACTCCCATAACCCTTCTCATCCTCCTCCTGTCTTGCAATGAATCCCATTTCAGCTCCTTTATCATATCTGTCACTGATTGCATTCTGCGATAATTTCCAAGAACAAATCTAGCAGCCCTTCTTTGCACCTTCTCCAACTCCTGTATTTGATACTCAAAATGTGGGTCCCATACTACACTACCATATTCGAGCAATGGTCTGACTAAAGTTTTGTAACCCAGTTCCTTTACTTCTCTCGTGCATCCCCTCATCACTCTCTCCAACAAATGCAGAACTTTGAAACCTTTTCCTACCACCTGTCCAATGTGTCCTGACCAGTTAAGCTTGTTATCAAATGTAATGCCAAGATATTTACATTTCAAGTCTTCAGCAAGCAATTCTTCCCCCAACTTATATTCATAATTAACCTTTTGTTTTTTATTTGTGTATCTGATTAGCTGACTCTTTTTTGCATTTATCTTCATCCCATGTTTACCAACCCAACTAGAAAAGCCTGTCCAGATTACCCTGCAACTGTTTACAGTCCTCTATCGTTTTGATCCTTTTATACAGCATTATGTCATCTGCAAACAATCTAATTTCAGATAGTAAACAATCAACACAATTATTCATTAGAATTATTAATAGCAATGGTCCCAATACGCTACCCTGCCGCACTCCCATTTTTACTTCCACTTCCTTTGATACCGCATTTCCTACCCTAACTTTCCGTTTTCTACCTGTTAAAAATTCTTCTGAAATTCAGTTTTGTTAGTTGGACGTCAAAACCTGTTTAACAACTTCTGGATCTTTATGTTGCAGTTATTGTTTGTATTGCCTATCCCCTTCCCCCTTACGAGGTCAGAAAGCCGCGTAGACGGGGGTGATTTTGCAGGGGTTTTAATTGGGGCCGACTTTAAGGTGGAATTTGACTATAAAGCTATATGATTTTTGCTAAGCTCTTGTAGCTTCTTGAATATCTTCTCCCATGAAGATGGCTTGTGATCTTGCGGCTCTTCTTAAGGAAATCTCGCATTTTCCGAAGCCAGAACAATATCTTGTGGCTTTGAAAGGATGTTTTACGTCATGAATGACACCATGCGATTAATACGTTCGGGAAAGATAGGTAGGGAGAAAGGCTAGGGCGTATTAGATGCCTAGCTGAGAATTTAGCTAATAAATGGTGATCGTTACTATAGGCTTAACAATCTCATAGATTAATTACTGAATATTGTTTGTAATATAGCTGATAGCGCAATCTTCAAGGATAACCCCGGTAGCCCGTATGACTGATAATTACAGAACTGGTTGGATACATGTTAAGTATACTGAACCGTAGAACATATCAATAAATTGAGTGGAAGGCAAACTGAATACAATAGAAAGTACAGTAATGAGTTGGGTTCGGATCTTTATGCGAAAAAATTATATAAATATGCATGCAAATATGACCTTAAAAACAGACAAGTAGTACCTAAAAATAACAAAATATGGCCAAACATTTAAATTTACTATACATCAAAACATGCTCAATGTAGGTCATATATTTTATCTTGTAGTGTCGCTTTCATGTAGGCAGCATAATTTTCTTCCATGCACTCACTGCACCATTGGGAAATTAAATTATCAATTGCTTTGTTGAAGTCAGTTCATTTCTTATAATTTACAGAAATACACTAATTTACTAAAATACACTACTCCAAATTCCTATACGTAATTTTCAGAAAATTTTGTTTTCAGGATGGAAGTAATCACTGATCCATTGCAGATTTAATAATGCCTGAATTATTTTCATAGTAGTGGGGAAAGTGAGATTTTGATTGACGCGGCTCGACATAGGCATACTGCTGCAGCATTGTCGAGATTAAATGGCGGGCGTAACATTAACGTTACAGAGAGTGACAATAATGTATAACTTTAATTCTTAACTGGTGAATTCTGGCCAGTTGAGTGACAATTAGTTTTGTTTTTCTCCTCCAATGTATAATATGAGTACAGTTATCTGCATTATTATCTTTATTTCTTCTCTTCTACAACTTTAACTTAATTCCCCGTACTATTAAAAAAATTACCAGATTATTCTTCAAAATATGTTGATATGACAAAAATATTATAGTAATATAATCAACTAGGAAAATGTCCTGGATATGCATTTATATGCTACATAAAATACATTTAAATACTATTAGTGTTTAAGTCAGCATTATAGCTCAAAAAGAAGGCAGTGGAAGGAATATGACTTACATAAGAACCGTAGTGAAGAGGCAAAGCTAACGAGAGGCTGTTCAGCTAGAAGTTAACCCTCTTATCTGGTTCGTGTTTATCCGCAAAGTGAGAGCGACTATGGTCCGCTATAACCAGACGACACTTTAGGTTTTGTGTCAGTGACAACCTTTGTGTCGGCACGTAAGCATTCTGTACAACAAACAACTCTCTGCTCAGTTTTGCGGCTGCATATGGTGGTCTGACTTGAATCTCTGCTAACTTCCTGATATGTTACACCTAACTAAAAATCCTCATTGTTTCCCAATGAATCCTGATGGTCCAAACGAAAACGATCTTCAAGGCAGCAATAAAACTAGCATTATCAAGTACCAGTTACCATAGTCCACAGAAGACCGCATCCACTGACTGAAAATCTAATTTAATTCACAAAAAAAATGAAAAATCTTTTTCAATATTTTTATTTAAATAGAGTTTATGACACGTTTTATGAAGTAGTCTGTCTAATGGTATGTTTAAATCACACATAAAAATACTTTCAGCTGAAGAGAATTATAATGGGCCCTAGAAAAAGTAAAAAAAAATAAAAAAAAAATGTGTTCAGCGACATGTTTACCGTCTGTATAATGAAATTCTCTATGGAATGATGCATATGATTTCTTAGTGGAAATAAATTATCTGCTGCAGTACTGCACTTGCTAAAACCATTCTTGCCGTGAACTGCATAAAGATCGTTACAGCTTTCCAGTAAACTATATTAGGTTAAGCGTCACTGTAAATTTTCGAAGAGTTTGTGTATCTGTAATTTCCTGCATAAAGGAGAGATCTTCCTTTATAACCAGAGATTGAAAGAAAAAAAAAATCCGAACATTTTGAGGGTCGGCTTGAAATTTCTTCTTCAGTCCCCTTCCATTTCAATTTTGTCATAATTGAGCTACGGTAGGTGAGAACTAAAGTAATTTAAGTTAATTGCTATGCAGTATAACACTCTGGTGGCAGTCAAAAAATTTCCCCCCTTCCTAATTTTTAAAGACTCTACTAATTTTTATTTTAAATTCTTTCATCTTTTTTGGTAAATTATTAATCACTTCATTTGTTAATTTATTTAAATCCTTAACTCCCTTACATAAGACAGAAAATTTTCCCGCACTCTTATGCTTGAAGTCGAATGACAACTTTGGTCATAGAAATTTTTTCCCTTCCTTGCACCTCCTCACCAATATAACTCTCTTCACCCACCTCCTGTCTTCCAATTAATCGCATTCGAGCTCTTTATCTTATAAGTTACTGACTGTGATCTGCGGTAATTTTTAGAGACAAATCTAACAGTTCTTTACATTCACTCCAGCTCCTGTATTTGATACCCAAAGCATGTATCCCATACTACACCACCACATTCAACCGATGGTCTGACCAAAGTTTTACAACTTAATTCCCTCACTTCTCTGATACATCCTCATTCATCCTCTCCAACTAGTGCAGAATTTTGAAACTTTTTCCTACCACCTGCCCAATAATATCAAATATTATGCCTATATATTTAAACTTCAAGTCTTGGTTAAGTAAAATGAGTAGTTACTTGTTAATCTATAACTCCAGTGCAACTGTTTTTTTTATTATTATTATTTCTTTATTATCCTCCGGGTTTCATCTCTAATCGAGGTATCATCAGTGATGAATCTGCGTTAAAATTTTACACTTACCTTTACAAACTTTTTACGCTATATTTT
Organism: Vandiemenella viatica; assembly: GCA_031002005.1. NCBI lineage: Eukaryota > Metazoa > Arthropoda > Insecta > Orthoptera > Morabidae > Vandiemenella > Vandiemenella viatica. Next base: position 191,165,003 of record JARYHS010011408.1, read on the forward strand.
ACGTAATTTGTAACACGTAATTTTCCTGGCTGCTTACTTTTTACTGTACACGTTGGTTAGTTAAGGTTTGTAGCAGTACCTCTCTGCCCCCCCCCTCCTCCCCGCAGCGTCTTCAGATTAGAGCAGGGGTGGCCAACCCAAATGAACTTTTGGGCCACTTTTGAAATGTATCATAACTCCGTGGGCCGCATATAAAATTATGCATTCGAAAGAGTATTATTTTAAAATCAAAATTAATTTTTCTTATAATTTCGACAGTTAATTTTTGAATATATGGCTCCACAAATAATGTATTTTTTTTAAATATAAATATACATTGGTTTTCACTACTTTGGACATTATAAAATAAATATATTTTGTAAAAAAATCTTGCCTTCAGTAAACGGATGTGAGAATACTGGAATGGCAAAAGAAACTCAGACAGAAAATGACAAAAGTTTTGTATGATCTGTATAGATCTATTTGCATAAGTGTGATTAAACTGGCGGGCCGGAAAAATGTTACAAGGCGGACCGCATGCCGCCCGTAGGTTGGCCACCCCTGGATTAAAGCCAGTTACCACTAACTGCGAACAGTGCGCTACCTCGCAGCTCAGTTGTCTGCTGCGGCCATCTTGTTTTGTTGGTGTCACCGTTTGTGTTGACAGCACCAGTTTTAAAGCTACTTGAATGAGTAATGTCTCTCTTATTCCGTTTTCGATTTTTGTTTGATGCTGAAGTGGGTAGATTTTTGTGATTATTTTATTTATATGCCTGCTGGGTTAGTTTATGTTTATTGGCTCGAGTAACGTTTGATCTGGAAGGGGACCTCTATTAATTACGTGAGCGAAAATAGAGGGGGTCCTGGGAAATCTCATTTAAAGGGAGGGGGGTTAATAAAAATCTCACGTCAACTGTTTTGTATAATTTTTGTCCTCTTATTTCAAATAAAAACTGTAGTACATAGAAAACATCACTATTAATACTTAGGTACTCAGTTGCATGAACCAAAATACATGAACAAATCAAATAAATTTAATTATTTAAAAAAATAAATGGTAAATCACACGTGAAGGTGGGGGGATCCCACCACATCTTAACAAATCTCACCAAGTGGGACGGGGGAGGAATCCAAATTTGAGAAAAAAACACCTCAGGTAATAGATGGACGTCCTCAAAAGTGTACCTGGTCGTCCAGCAGGTTTGCACGAGTGTTAATAATTTGTGAACAATAAATCCGCTTAAAAATAATATTCGCAACGCCACAGTATTCAAACACCACAAGATGATACATAGAAGCGTATGTTTCAAACTGCGGAAAGGTATTTGAACAAAAAAAAAATTGTTTAGTACTCTTCAGTTTGTATTAGATGTTATTTATAGGGAAAGTGAAGTTGAAACATATATTTCTTCTGTTTCTGTTAAACAAAGATACAACCTTCACGATGTAAATAATCGTTTCCAACGCAAATTTAGCGCTGACTAAAAGTAACTACAAGCTTCCGTTATTATTACCGGCAAGCACTATGGGGGACAGTTACAACATAGACTGTAAGAATTGTTAAATCAAAATATAAGTGATCATAACATTTCTCAGCAAAGGAAACAGATCAAATAATGATTATTAGTTCTTCAATTTTTCCAGGGACGAATACTAGATATTTAGCAGATCTATAATTTCCAGCAGTTTCATTTCAGGATGGACAGAGGGAAAATAGATTTTAAATAAGACACGTTTCTCAGAAGAAGAAAACTTTTAAGCAGTCCATTTAATTTATACTTTTGTTTTTAAAATTAACCTAATTTAAGACAAAATATATTAAAATACAAGTCACAGCAACAAATCAATACCGTATTTATAATAGCACTCACTTTTTTTCTTTTGAAAATTGTTCTACACGTACATAATATACCAATTTGTACAAAGAGAAAGTTTCTATTAATTTTTGTTTTACAAGGAGAGCATTGGGGAGATGAAACGATGCGAGGTAGTAAGATGTCTGATCACGAAAAAGACGTCTGATGTTTAGTAAAGATTATTTCATTAATAGCTGAAAAGATAGAAACAATTAAGATGAACATTAAAATTCGTTTAAACACTGATTAGAAAAACAATACAGGAAGAAAACTCATGTGTTTGATAATAGCTGGATGCTATTCACAGCTTTCAAGCAGGCGAAATTCCACTTCGAAGGCACTGAAATTGCCAAACGAGAGTTCATTAATAAAATCCACCATGTCAAATGTGGCGACAAACGTGAATAAACGACACTATAACTGCAGAAATTACCGAAAGGTAATTGACACTCAGTTACCAATTACACCGTGATTGTACGGTTTACACTTAGGTCACTGGATTCAAGTCATTGATCATTAATCATCAAATAGCACTAGCGTTGCCACTGTAAACCTTGTGCCCGATATAAACATCAGAATTGTAGCGACTGCTAAAATTAAAAACACTGTCTACATCGCCTTTCACTGAGGGCGGATTAATAATCAAATTGGATCACTTTGGGGTGGGAGCAACCTATACATAATACAGAATAAAGAGAGAGAAAATAAATTTCTTGGAGTTAAGGCCCTGGCGTACAAAGTTGTTTTTTAGACTTCATCCACGCAAGTCTGACTGAATTGCTACATTAAACCTCGAGCCATCTATTCAATGCCTGGGCTTCAATTTGGAGCACTGTAGCAGAACACTGATCTTTTGACGTCGATTAAGACTTGCAGACCAGATCTTCTCCAGTAGAAAATAGAAGCAGCTTCAAGCCATCTGTTTATGAGTTTCTGTACATCGTAGCGATAGCAGGGAGTTTTAGTGCACTCAGATTAAAAGATTGTCAGTCCCTTTTAATCTCTTTACAGGATAATACTGACAATATCGCTGTTAGCTATCAATTAACTGTGATATTGTTTATTTCAGATCACACCTGCGTCGAAAACACCAGCATCTCTTCTTTTAGTTTCTGGGTAGTCGATACCAACTTTGATGTAGCGTAGTGATAGTATACATCCATTACTGACGCCGATCATCAACCTACACCTACTCCGCGATAAGATAGAATTTTCAATTCGACCGCATTATATCCAGTTGAGTAACAGCGAAAGATAAATGTCTGATGTTTCCAGCTACAGGACGTATCAATGTAGGAGATGTCTATTGTTCAATGATTAGTGCTGGGGAAATCGAAAAAAATTCGTGATGCCACACCTTAACTCTGGTTGATTCTAACTAGCACCATCATCGGAACGGAATTCACGAAGATTCCAAGCCGTTGTGACAACCATTCTGGCTCGCAGATACCAAGTCCTGAGTACTCCCTTACTGAATCTAATTTGGTGGGTGCATATGCGAAGGCATAAATTCCACAGCCATTTGATCTGCAAAGTATTCAGGAAGCACCAGCTGGCAGTTCTTCACAAATGGAGATTTTTCCGATAAATTTCATTGAGAGGTGGTCATTATTTCCATGGGACGTGCAATCGTGGTCAACAGTATAGTGAGACTTGATTTGAGAGTCAGTCCTGGGTACGGTCGTCATGTCTCACTGACAAGCCGTCCGTGGCCAGTGACGTCTCTGATGCGCAGGCACTAGTGAGACCACTTGTTGCAGGTTAGACCATCTGGTACTTGTCGGGCGTGACCTGGTAGTCGAGCGAGCAGTCGGCGTGACGGGCGGCGTTGAAGGCGGCTTGGTGGTGCGCGCTCTGGTAGGAGGCGGCCACGTGGTGGTGCTGGTGGTAACCGTGCGCCATCACGTGGTTGTGGCCGTGGTGCGCGGAGTAGTTGGCCTGGTGGTGGCCCGCCGAGGCGGGGAAGTAGTCGACGCCCATGTTGCCGTAGTAGGGCGAGTAGGCCTGCGAGTAGCAGTGCGGGGACGACGTGGAGGCGGCGCTGGCGGGTGCGCCCCAGCAGAAGCCGTTGTAGGCGGCGGCGGAGGCCGTGGCTGCGGAGGACGCAGAGGGCGCGGCGGCCGCGTCGTGTGGGTAGCCTGTCCCCGGCGTGGCGGGCGGGCTCGGCGTCGTCAGCACCGAGGACACGGAGGCGGCGCTCGCGGACCCCGCGCGCTGCGGCTGCGGCGGCGGCTGGGGCGGCGCCAGTGGCAGCGACGGGTAGGGCGGGCTGCCAGGCTCCACCTGCCGTCAGGGGTACCAACATCAGCACACTCATACCACCATCAATTAATTACATACATTAATTTGCAACTTTAAATTTTAAAATTAATTAATACCACTGTGATACAGGCAAGCACTCTATCTGTCATTAGCGGTACCAACATCAGTACACTCATGACACCATCAATTAAATATATAACTTAATTGCAACTTTAAATTTTATAACTTTACTAGCCCATATCCGCGACTTCGTACTGGTGGATTAAGAATTTTATTTGCCAGAATTAAATATAGAAAGTTGTTGGTAACGAAGGATTGGTCCCAAACAATATCGAGTTGGAATAATATGACGGGAAAGCTATCACTATATCACTGTACCATCGAACCTGTCTCTTGAAGAGAATCAATTTCCAACATATTTCTGTCACCATTCGATAAGGTCTCAAAATTTCGTGTCTACAACTGTTAATCATACTGGAAAAAATATCCTGTGCCCTTCACACAGATTTCCTTATAAAATTCCATCACAACGATATAGCCATTTAGTCGTCAAAACGTAACTAAAAGACAGAGATTTACTTCCGTATTTATAATAATATTACTGTGGTTCACACTCACACACTGACTGCGAACAACACCTGAGGGATCATTATAACGTAAAAAAGTGTACACCTACAACATTGCAAGACTACCTACGATTTGCCTCGCATTGCACCCCTAACTTTCTAATATCTACAGTTTAACATTCAATCCGAATAACCTACGGCTCAGGCCTGACTCTTATGATGAAAAACAATTTTTTAAAATCTTAGCCTCCACGGAGATTTGAACCGGAGACCACGACGTTCGTAAGCAAGCGCGTTAACCACTGAGCTGGCAGTCCAGTACACGGAAACACGGTACGTTGACGTCCACATGCAACGTGTCTGTCTATCGCCGTATTTCGAAGTTATGAGACAACATGTGTTATTTATACACATAATTTTTCAACCAAATGTAGACAGTATTTTTCTCCTTGTTTCAAAGGATAAGTGTGCAAAGTTTCATCGAGATCGGGTGAAAACTGTGGATTTGTATGAAGAACAAACAAACTAACAAACAAACATTCATCTTTATATATAAAGATTAATACCACTGTTATATAGGCAAGCACTCTACCTCTCATCAGAACACTCAACCTCTGGGATGTACAGTGTAATGTAGAATCCGAACCAAGAAACGTCCCGGTGTAGCTCAATTGAGCAAATACTACTCTTAAAAATTCCTGTTCCCGCGGGGATTTGAATCCGTGACAGGAGAAGAAGTTGAAGCAAGTGCTTTAACCACTGAGCTAGCATACCACTTCGTGTTTAAGTACACGCGAGCAGGTATTATCGCAATTTCGCTTTTACCTTGATTACTTTTAATTTTGTTTGATATCTGAAAATATGCCTAGAACCAGTTCTTCTTCTGAATGAGTGATTATAAAAAAAATCGCTTGGTAAATAAATTAATAAAACCTGTTGTTTATTCAATTTCTACATTTAACTGAAACGCAATACGATCAATTTTACAAATCGATGTAACTATTTAATTTGCATGGGTAATCGATAATCGTCACGTTGTTCATTTCGCTCACTATATGAGAGATTTTTTTATTTTTTTTTTAACTGCTTAACTGCTCCTATAAGAACTAGATCTTTAGAGAAGGGAAAGGATGGGGGGCAAGGAATGGGAAGGAATTCGACTAAGGCCTTTTGAAGGAAGCATCCCGGCATTCACCTGGAGTGATTTGGGGAAACCATGGAAAACCCAAATCTGGATGCCCGGACGGGGATTAGAACCGCCGTCCCCCGAATGCGAGGCCAGAACGCTAGCCGTTACACCACCACGCTCGGTATGAGAGAGTTTGTCTTAATTCTCAAATTCTTACTCGACTGGCTTCATTCCGTGCTTCGTGTTATTGTGACGATTCAGTGGGGCGTGACTGTGACATATGTAATCTATTTTGTTTATTTCACTGTGCTTTCTTTGCACTGGTTAGAATGAATATTTTAATAGCTTCAAACGCCGGAAAAGAGGATCATTTTGCAAATAAATAAATAAATATAGATTAATAGCAGTGTTGTACACACAGATAAATGAAAAAGAGAGGCAGGCAGGGGAATCTTTAAGAGACAACAGAAGCCTGACATGGAACAGGGATGTGCACAGAGAAATATGGGAGTAATCTGTTGCAACAACTACGTTCCTGTCTCGACATGCGGTGCTGAAACGTGGACACTAAAGAAGCGGGTCATTAGCAAGACACAAGCAAGTGAGAGAACATTTCTAAGAGGTAAAAATGGCTGTTACTAGAATGGACGGGATAAGGGATGAAACGATTAGACACAAAGTAAAAGAGGAACTCCAAGAGGCAATGATAGAGAAATCCAGATGGTATTGCCCAATGGAATGGTCATGTAAATAGAAAAGAGGTGCTGAACACGGAAAGGAAAATCCACGAAATAACGATTCATGATAAATAATCCAGAGGATCAAGGAGTGATTGGCTGAGAGAAAAGGACTGGGCGAAGATAGGAGATGGGAAGAAAGAAGAAAATGAAGAGGCTAAGAAGCTGCAAACTGTTGAGGATGATGATGGTGACAATGAATACCAGAAAGAAGGAAAACTGAACCATTTGAAACGAGATGTTACAGGAGTATGCAGAAAATTAAATTGTCAGATAAAGTACGAAGCGAACATGTATTGGAAATGATGGGTGAGGTAAGAATTTTGTGGAAGAGTTTTACCGAAAGAAAAGACACGATGGTGAGTCACAGTCGATGGTAAGAACTGTAGAGCTGGAAGATTTCTTCAGAACAATCGAGACGCTACCGCCATCTCATCTTCTCACATCATCTTACTGTTAGGCGGGTACACATCAGTACGAGGCAACGCACGAATGGGACCGAGGCGAGAAGTAACGTAAGTACACTTTGGTTGCACGAAAGCAGTTCGCAGAGGCATCGAACGAGACAGGTATCCGTCCATTCGTTTGTTATGACAAGTTAGAGCGTGGATATGGAGCGCGGTGACAATTTAACAATGACTAGAGCTTCAACTGCACTTACAGTTGATGTTTCTCGCAAATCAACTGCATCATCTAAGACTTTCCCAAGCGAATCACATAAATGTCATTCCGACCAGAAAATAAATTCCTTTAATTATTTAAAATTACTTTGGAAACATATAAAACTTAACACTTCAATTATTACTTAATAATTATTGTAAATATTGCTCTGGGATTCATTGAAATAAAACGAAGTTAAACATTAGTATACTTTCTTTTCATTTATATAGAACTAAATTGTTTCAAATACTGAATATTGTGGACTAATTTATCTTTGCCTGTTTTCATGCTGTTAAGAACTCGGTTTTTTTTTTTTGGTCTCCTGTGTGAACCTTGAAGAAACTCAATACACACAATTATATATATATATTTTTAAAAAAACAACAACAACAACAACGGCAATCTCTTCCTCAGTAAGTGCTTTTATTTCGCACCGAACATCCTATTTTTTTTTAATGCATTATGTTAAAATTTATTTTCCTTCTACAACATGGAACGCCTTTCGTACTCTTCAATTGAAGAAAGTACCTTTTAGTTGTCCCAACTCATGATTAAAAATGGTCAGAACAAAACGGAAAAAAATGAAAAACTCCTCAGCTAAAATATAGTGGTTTTACTTAATTTCTACGAATGTTCGAGTGTGAAAGAAGGAGGCAGACGCACAACTAGAAATACCTTCCACAAAGCACGCGGCGCACTCCCGACTTGAGGTGGAATGCATTTGACCCGCCTCGGGCCGTTCGGCGAACGACCAGAACTGATTTGCCGCGCCCCGCTACACGTACACACTGGCATGCTCGCTTCGCCTCGGACCCGTTCGTGCGTTGCCTCGTTCTGATGTGTACTCGCGTTTAGTGAGTATCCGAATGAGAGGATGAAGCCCGTTCTGCAACCTGTGTTACTACGCGAAGGGCAGTGGCTGACCTTGCACTTTGGCGAGTTGCTGGCGGGCTGCGGCGGCGGCGGCGTGCCCTTGGAGGCGGCGGACTTCATCTTGGAGGAGGCGCCCGCCCCCGCCGAGCTTGCGGAACGCGCGTGCGCCTTGCCCACCAGCCCGGCCGACTGCTGCTGCTGTTGTTGTTGCTGTTGTTGCTGCTGCTGTTGCTGCAGCTGTTGCCGACACTTCGCCCGTCTGTTCTTGAACCACACCTGTCAACAACACACGTCCATCCTTCACAAATTCAGCACACGCGCAGAGATACAAAGATGAAATGAAAGGGATGCACAAGACTAGATCTCATAAGGAACGAGACAATAAGAGAGGAGTTGAAAATATATAGTATGAATGACAAGATAGAGAAACACAGAAATAGCCGGAGAGACCATCTATATAGAATGAATGAAGCACGATTACCAAAAGTAGTATACCAATATAGAACAAAAGGTAGAAGTAGGACAAGTATACTAATGAAGAAATGGAAATAGTCCCTGAAACCACAACAGGTCTTCATGAATGGGAAGAAGAAGATGAGCTGGATGACTGTAGAAGTGATTTGGTGGCTAGATAGGAATGGTCGGATAGGCCTTTGTCCATACAGACCTGTAAAATGGTTGAAAGATGGCCAAGATAATGACGATGAACTACGACTGGAAAATCGCGCAAGTAACTCCGATTTTCAAAAAAGGTGATCGAAGTGATCCTGGGAACTATCGTCCCATATCTATAACATCTGTCTGTAGTAGAGTTATGGAGCATATTATATGCTCGAACATTATGAATTTTCTAGATTATAATAATTTGCTTACAACAAATCAACATGGATTTCGGAAGAAAAGATCATGTGAAACACAGCTGGCCCTATTTACACACGACGTAATGAAAGTTATCGATACAGGTTCACAAGTAGAGGCAATTTTTTTAGATTTCCAGAAAGCCTTTGACTCTGTGCCCCACAACCGCCTTTTAGCGAAGCTTCGAGCGTACGGTATATCGGATCAGCTTTGTGAATGGATAAAGGATTTTCTAACTGGTCGGTCGCAGTATGTTGTCGTTGAAGGAGAAAGTTCTTCTAATCTAGATGTTACATCGGGTGTACCTCAAGGAAGTGTAATAGGACCACTTCTTTTCTTAATTTTTATAAACGATCTCGGAGACAAAGTGAAAAGCCTTTTTAGATTGTTTGCTGATGATGCGGTTATTTATAGGGAAGTAAGAAATTTGGCCGATTGCTTAGAAATTCAGCGCGATCTGGATGTTATTTTGGCTTGGTGCGCTGAGTGGCAACTTACTCTAAACTGCAAAAAGTGCAAGACAATGAGCATAACTAACAAAAAGAATCCGATTGTTCAGAAATACGAGTTAAACAATACAGTTATTGATATGGTAGACTCTATTAAATATTTGGGAGTAACAGTACAAAGGAACATGAAATGGGACATACACATTAATTCTTTAGTAGGTAGAGCAAATTCTAGGCTGCGATTCATAGGTAGAATCTTGAAAAATTGTAATGAACAAACAAAGGAGATAGCGTACAAATCTCTTGTGCGTCCACATTTGGATTATTGTTGTGCCATTTGGGACCCGTTTCTTAAGGGATTGATCGAAAGTATAGAGAAAGTACAGAGAAGAGCCGCTCGATTCGTGACCGCTTGCTGCAGTCCTTATGAAAGCGTCACAGAACTGATTAGTAGATTAGGTTGGGAGTCTCTGGTAGATAGACGACACACGTTTCGTTTAAACTTATTGGAAAACATGCGTACTCCAACTTTCAGTCATGAGTGTAGTGAAATACTTCTTCCACCAACCTATTTGAGTCGGAAGGACAGGAAAGATAAAATTAGAGAAATAAGGTGCCGGACTGATTCTTATATGAATTCTTTTTTCCCTCGTACCATTAGGGATTGGAATGCACAGCAAAGAGATTAGCTTTGGTGCTGAGCACCCTCTGCCACCCACAATTTTGTGAATTGCAGAGTATATATGTAGATGTAGAAACATATGGGCTAAATGTAACATTTCACAAACATACCAGTCCTCGTTTGAGCTGTGGAAGGCTTGCGCATACCTGTAAACTTTTAAAATTCTGTTTCTGTAAAGACCCTGGACCACATTTTTTTTTAAAAAAAAAAATCCACGTTTAATCGATCACCAACAAACAGCATATTCAACTTAAATCTTACGCACATAAATCATATTATTTGTTAACAAACATAACCATCGGAAGAAACTTTGCAGTTGCTATCTTAACCTTAACATTGGTAAAAAAAAAAAAAAAAAAAAAAAAAAAAAAAAAAAAAAAAAACTTAAGCGAAAAAAATTGATTTTGTAGCTATCTTCCTTTGATTTTAAACTCGCAATCTGCTTATTACATGACTGGAAAAATCAATTCTTACATCCATACCACGCGGGACTGTCCGGAAGTGAAAGAAAACGACATTCAAACGATTTATGATTCGACTTTTGGAAGTGGTATCGATGTAAATTCGGAGAGACTACAGTAAAATATAGCTTAACTTTTCGTAATCTTATAGTCAAATGATAGAATCTTCAACGCACACAAAGGAGCACTTACAGCCATGAATTAAATCAGGAACACACCACAATTGTCCATAAACACCACAATAACCTTGATCCATATAAATATCTCAACTAGACGTTCGAATTTTAGTTTGGAAATTCGTAAAATAACACAGTTATTCCGCATAACCGTAAAATAAAGCACCTTTACGTAAATTTTGAGGGAAAACCGCATATGTTCGCCAGTATGCTTCAGCCAATGTGGTGATCACGGATTAATAAGTTACTCTATGTTACTCAACCATAATTATATAGATTCCTTGAGGTTTTGTTTCGTGCGGCTGTTATTTTATATGTAGGTTGCTAAGAGAAATATGGCTGGGTCGTGATACTGAACTCAATCATCGCAAATTCAAATTTACAAACCATGCAACCTCAGAGGGAAGTCAGAAATAGATGTTATCTGTGTAGTTTCGGCTGAACATTGTAAAATAATTAATGAAATGAATTAAAATTATGATAAAAACGAAGAAAGGCTTACGTATCTTTCGTTAATCAGATAATTTCTATAACGTACTTATAAAAAAAGAAGTAAAGGTGACTGTGCAACTAAAGAAGAGATGATCACTATCTTTACAAATAATTAACTAATCGCCCTAGATTACCGAGGACGTAATTAGATAACAAGTAATAAGATTGTCAAAGAAGGAATTTCAAATAGGAGACGGTCCAAGTCGTGCTGCACCTCTGGTTGCCTACGTACAGGCGCAGGCAGCCAGCTGCCCGCTTATTGAATATTGATGATATCGCCCCGCGTTGCCGGGTCGGGTGGGACCGCCTTTTTATTTTACTCCTCCCACCCCCGGCACGGACTGTTGCCGATGAGCTTTATCAATTCATTGCGAAAATTGAAACTCAATTTGCGCGTGCGTGCCGGCTCGCCCTATCGGTTTTCACGGCGAAGCCATTTTAAACAGTTGATGTGATTTCATTATTCGAGGGAGGCGTGTGCGCTCACCCCCAGGCAGCGCAAACATTGGGGCAGTCATTTACACCCCTGTCGGACAGCCCCCCGGCCTATTCTCCGAGGACTAATCCGCAACGCTAATGGAAACGGGACCTCCACTCTCCCTCCCTCCCTGAAAAGCTACTGTGGCGGCGCGGTGCGGTCCGTAGCGGAAACAACAATGGTGTAAGGGGAGGGCCTGCATGTTGCAGCGACAATGGGGGAGGCGGGGAGCCCATAAAAAATACAGAGCGCCATCTTGGCTCATAAAAATTGCAGCCCTCGTACGGCCCAGCGCGGTCTCTTCTGTGGTGAGCGAACGTGAGGGGTGTGGCCTTGCTTTCCACCACATCTCCAGTATGGGATACTAGCTATTACTCGCGACTTCGTACGCTAGAATTAGAAATAGGAAACTATTAGTTACACAAAAGTTATATCGAAAAGCACGAAGGAGGGATAATATAACGGGGAAGTCATCACTACACCATTCTACTACAGAACCCGTCTCATGAAGAGAACCGATTTGCAACATATTTAAAAATAGCAACAAACTGAGAGACAGGGATTAACTTTGGAAGGTTCCTCCGCCAGATATTTTTTTTTTGTTTTTTACTAATTTCATCCTCCCAGGTAAAGCCTGAGAGGCGGGCTGTTGGAGGATCTCAAGGATCCTTTTCAGCCGACTAACCTAAAGGGAGGGAGGGATATGGAAATTAGGACTGTTGATAATATATCGATATATCGAAATATCGATATATTTTTAAAAATATCGATATTTATGAGTGATATTTTTAGGACGATATATCGATATTTCGATACTGAAATCTGGATATCGGATTCGATATTTTTTAAAATAAGTAATCATTTTTCGTTTGCTCTGAATGACACTGTGTCCCTCAAATTTCTGTTACGCATAGAGATCAGCAAGCTTAAATAAATCTTACAACGTTTCCATAATTAATTTGGAATTTATAGGTACCAAGTTTACTCAGATGTTGACAACAGAGTAGGCAAGGCATCGCTCGTCCAGCACGAATCGAACGCCAGCCCATTGTTTGAAATGAGCGTGCGCACTGTCCAGGAAAGTCCAACTGGAAATTAGTGTGTTAGCAGGAATACTGGGAAGTGTAAATAACAACTAGTGGCTAATTAGAAAGCAAGAAAAGTAACACAACTAAGAGTAAGCTATCAACATTCAAAACTAAATGAAATTCCACGAAAAAATTTTATGTAATTTGGCCACAATGCGTGCTATAACTTCTACCCAAATAAATCCGTCAACTGTTCTGCATATCAATCTTAAGCTTTACCTCGAACCTCTTTCGAGTTTTATAAATTTTACTAATTTTTATGAAAATTATGACACGCATAATGATCAATTTTTTTAAAAAAAATCAACAATCATCATCACCAAGAGAAACCATTCGAAAGTGAAATCTCATGAAATTGAATTTATGAAAGTATCGATATTTTTTTCCGATATATCGAAAGTCGATATTGATACTATTTAAAATATCGATATATCGAAAATCCGATATTTTTAAAAATATCAACAGTCCTAATGGAAATCAGCCGTGGCCTTGTAGGGAACCATCCCAGCATTCGGCTAAATTGACTGAGGAAAACCACGGAAAACCTCAGTCCTTGCGAATGGCAGGTATTAGTTCGAAATCGCACTACTCAAGCCTCGGTGTCCAGATTTTTGAAACACATAAAATTTATGAATAGATCATACTCAAGCTGACTGCGAGAGAAACAAAGCCTGAGTGACCGATATAACATTATAGAGACTTACACACGCTATCCGTCTGTCTATCACCGTTCGGTTAGTTTTCAAAATTTAATGACAAAATATGTTATTTATCTAGAAAAAAGTATACTTTGTCATTCCTAATGATATATAGAACTTAATTGTCATATTTCATCATGGTTGGTCTAGCCGTTTAGTAGTGAAAACGTAGCAAATAAAGAGAGGGATAGAATTACTTTCGCGTTTATAACATTAGCGTAGATGATTTAGCATATAAAACTCTTATGCTCAGTTCCCACTACGAGTGATTTTGTGGATTGAAGATGATATGTTAGGACACCCAGTTGCTTCCTCGTTAAATGCAGATAACATTGATGGGGTGTGTGATCAATGATTTTCCCGGCGAGTTATTGAAAGTAGTCTTAGCGGATTTGCAGCAGGATGGTTTCATATAAAGACAACGTTTCGATGACATTCTCTGGCGTCTTCATGAGGTATCTGCTGTTCGAGAAATCCGGAAGTATACTGTCAATCAGCCGGCGGACGGGTTTACACAAAGTTCTCGCTGTCACATGTTCAACTTACATAGGACGGCCGCTCATGCGTTTACTTCTGGATTTCTCGAACAGCAGATACCAGATGAAGGCGACAAAGAACTTCGACGAAACGTTGTATTTATACGATGACAAATGGCTCCAAACACGCCAAGACTACATTGCAGAATTAATTGTATCGCGTTGCTTTTTTATTATCTCTGTTCGATGTTTAGGAACAGTAATCGCACATGAAACAGAAATAAAAACAAGGATCTGGGACAGAAACCAATGTTACTATCGTCTCATTCAGCTAAGCAGGTCAAAACATCTTAGAGGCAATTGAGAATTCAAGTGCATAAAACACTGATTCTGTTTTTTCTCTTTTATTGGTTCGACACTTGTAGACACTGAAAACAGGAATACATGAATCTATGATAGTACGAGGTGTTATGCGTTAACTGTATGCCACTTCTGAGTACCGTATGTAATAAATAGACTGGTTGTATACGAGGTGTGTTCAAAAATTAACGGAAATTTTGTAATCTCGCGGGTTATATTAGTCAGATTGGTACGATTTTTTCGTTGTTGTGTTGACAAAACATGTCTTGAAAGCAGCGATAAATTTTGAGCTATATTGGATGTTTAGTCTCTTGTCAGCTGTTTAAAAGATAACACGTTTTTTGATATAGTCGGCGATTTTTCATTTGTATAAATCATGGATCATGAAATTTGCATTAAATTTTTGTGTAAAAACGGAATTAAGTGCAACAATGTTTTAGAAATATTAAATAGTGCTTTCGTTGAATTTACTATGAGTAAAACAAAGGTTTAAAAATGGTATAAATGCTTTCAAGATGGCTGTGAAGGTGTTGAACATGACGAGCGTACGGGTTGTCCTTGCACATTATTAACCGATGAAAACGTGGAAAAAGCAAAAGAAATGATTATGGACGATCACCGAATCACAATTAGAGAAGTTGCTGATAATGATCGAATATCAATTGGCTCACGTCAAGAATTTTTTTAACTGTTTTGGTTATGAAAAGTGTTGCAGCAAATTTGTTCTAATAGTGTTGAGTTTCCAACAAAAACAGCGGCGAATGGAAGTTGCTTAGGAATAGCCAAATGAGGACAACAACGATGCAGAACTATTGGAAAGCGTTATAACGGTTGATGAAACATGGGTTATGGGTACGATGTCGAAACTAAGACTCAATCGTCCTAGTGGAAGCATTATGGATCACTCGGCAAGCTTAGTCAAATGTGAAGGTGATGCTCACTGTGTTCTTCAATTTTAATGGCATAATACACCATGAGTTCTTGTCAAACAATCAATAAGGAATACTGCCTTCAAGTTCAACGCCATTTGCTTGAAGCAGCACCAAGAAAATTCCCGGATTTGAGGAAAAACAATTCATGTCTTTTGCATCAGGATAATACAGCTTCGCAGATATCGTTGCTCGTTCGTGAATTTTTGGCAAAAAGCAACACTGTAATGATATCCCAGCCTCCATATTCGCCATACTGGCCCCGTGTGAATTTTTTCTGTTCCCAAAAATAAAGAGAACCTTGAACGGCCTGTCGTTTTACAAGCATAGATGAGATTGAAAGTGCATCGCTGAAAAAGCTCAAAGCTATCCCAAAGAACGAGTTTTGGAAATGTTTGAAGATTGGAAGAAGCGCTGGCATCAGTGTATAATATCTAATAGGGCTATTTTGAAGGGGATGACATCTATATAGACGAATAAATAAACTTATTTTTAAACAAATGAAACTTCCGTTATTTTTTAACACACTTAGCATATGGTCTTTGTTCCCTCTTCCATATACCTGCTGTTGTAAGGAATCTTTAAAGGCGGGAAAAGATGAGGATGAAGGAACAGCAAGAAATTTGGCCATGACCTTATGAAAGAAACATCCCTTCATTTGTATAAAGGGATTTAGGGGAACCATGTAAAACCGAATTTGGATGACTGGGCGGTGAATCGATCCTATGTCTTCTCGAATACGAAGCTAAAGCGTTACCGCTTACCCACCACGCTCGGTGCTCCAAACAAGGTTGCTAAATAATAATGGTTTTTTAATGTTAAAAGTATTCTAGCATCCGTTTGTAAATACATTGAAGGGTACGCATTTCAGTCGCGGGCCCTTTACGTAGTGTTTACTGGAAGCGAGCATGGAAAGTGTCATGTGAACAGGACGGGGGGAGAGTTGACGGGAACCAACAGCTGAGGCCACTGGACCGCAGCGAGCGACTGAGAGGCGGCGGGCTGGAAACTCATATCAGTACGGGGACACACCTGACGAGCACACACCACGAGTATTCTCACTAACAAGGAGACATGCGCACATCGCTCATAACTACTCAATAGTATGATAACCTGAGAATCAATACAGGCAAAACGGTGAATATGAAAATTGCAAGTGATGGTAGAAAGGAGAACTTAGCAGAAAATTACAACACGCCTCTTCAGTTATATTACCCTTTTAACAGATTTGCTCTGGGATAAAGAAGTTGCAAAAAATGCGACGTATCCCCACATCTATACTAATATTATAAGTGCGAAAGTAACTCTTTCTCTCTGTCTGTTTGTGTGTTACGTTTTCAGGACTAAACGGCTAATCCGATCAAAGTGAAATTTGAAATGGAGATGCTATTTCCCTTTAGGAAAGACATAGGATGCGAACAGTGAAAGACAGACACACAGCATGTATACATCTCTGTAATGCTTAGGGGACATCCATAAATTACGTGAGGTATTTTTCAGGATTTTCGGAAACCCCCCCCTTTTCTGTGAGATTTTGGTGAGATCTGGCCCCCCCCTGCCCCCCCCCCCTGTGGTGAGATCTGGTCCCGTGAGACCCCCCCCCCCCTACAGATCGTCTTTGCAACTTTTCAGCCAAATACTCCCCTAAAATCGACTTTCGCGTGAATTGTAGTCCTTTTTTTTTCCTTACCAGTATAGTTGGCTGCTAGCGCAATGGATGAGGCCTTGCTTTCTAGAGTTCCCGTGTGAATGTGGGTTCATTTGTTTGCGACACTTTTCTTTATTTACAGAATGATTGCTTGAATTTCGCATAGAAAATTTTAACGCTAAAAAGAAATAAAGAACAGTTGCTTTGTTGTATTTTTTATGGCAAGAACTTGGTGAGCAATCGTTTTCAGATAACATTATAAGGAGTTTTAAAGCAGCTGTCAATAAATAATATACTATGCTATTACTAAAACGTTGTGTATTTATTGCAATAATGTCTAAAACCTTGACAGTGTTTCAAAATTCCCTCCCGTACATGTTATTTTGTATTTAACGTGTGCAGTTTAAACTCAAGACTTTTGCTCCTCTAGAGTTAGAAAACATCACATTGCGCGTAAAGAGAAAAAGAGACCGGATATTACCTTATTTTATTTTTCTGAGATTGAATAATAAATTTGGAACGCACTAGTCTGATACTGTATACGTCTTGGACACCACCAGAAAGAGCTTGGACGAAGAGGTCGCTACAGTTGGCAGCCCTGCCTGGTATGGAATGAGACGCGCTGAGCCGGACGGCATTGAGCGAGGATTAGAGCTATCAGCTGCCTAGCAGCAGTGGGGCCAACACAGGAACAGAAAACCGACAGCACCACTCGCTACGAGCAACCAAAGCAACGCACTGCGACTCCAAGCTATGCCACATCTCATACAACTTCACTTCTAAGCACTTACAAGAAATAACAGAAACTTACAAAAGTTACAATCACAACCGAAACAGCAAATTAAGGAATAAACACCCCTTTGTGTAATAACGGGTAACCCGCCAGTGTGGCTTAGTGCGCTGAGTTGCCGGGGAGGTACAACGGGACCGGGCTCAATGCCAGGTCCTCACGTACCGGCCGTCCTGACTGCCATCAAGGAGAATGCCGGGACGGTCCACAATGTCCGTCTCAAAAACTACACATTTCACAAACAAAAAAACTCACTTATCGCACACAGAACATAGTTGTGGCAACACTTCACTTTCCCCATTACTACGTGGTACGGCCTGGCAGTCGGTATACAATGCTAGGGCGTGCGGCAGTAAAACCAAAGCTCCAAATACAACCATGCCAGCGACAAGTAGAATTCATTAAATGCAGACGATTTCTCGTGTTCGCGAAAGTTGGTGAAGTAGTAGGGGTGAAAAGAATTATGTTAGAAAGAATTGTCGACCGAGAAACCAAATTGTTCAAATGAAATTATTGATACGTATACAGGTATTTTCTTAAAAGCAAATAAGAAAAAGTCAACATACTAAAAGTTCGTAAAGGATGGAATTCCAATATATACGTATAAAACTGTAGGCTTAAAGTACAATTAGTGTTTATGATTGACATTTATGAAGCATAAATAAACGACGGTAAAAAAAGTGGAAAACCTATTTCTGAAGATTATTAATTAAGATTACAGAAATAGCTGGAGGCACTACAGCAATTTCCTCTTTCAAGATAATAATTGTAAAGGAAAGATAAAAGATTATTGCCAATGCAATTGAAATTTTTCCGTTCCTTTGATTAGTTTTACCGAAAGCGTTTCGGTTCTTACACAGAAGCATCTTCAGCGGCTTTTTCTGTTTAATGTGTGCACACGTCATCATATGGTTATGGTATTACATTTTTTACATCTAAGTGAAAGAAAACTAATGCGTTGAGTAAAAAATTTTTTTTAAAAAAACCTGCAATAATCATTTGTAATACATACTTCATTTTATTATTACACACAGGAAGAATAAAATTTAAAGCTACTCCGTCCACATTACCTAAATTTTAATCTTAGTAATAAACCCGTCGATGGTAAAAGTAATCCCAGAAGGTTGGTTGAAACCATCCTGTTTTCTTTTATGCCTTCAATGAAAATGTTTTGCAGACAAAACACAACAAGAACCTGCGTTCCGTAATTGTTTACACCAATTTGTGAAATGCACTGTTATTGCTATTTCAAAAAATCCGTACCCAACACCATTTGTAGGATTTAGGTCGCCATTCTGCTTTTAATTACATGTGTAGTGTTCGGTGAAATCGACATTTTTCAATTTCATTTAATTGCAATGGAGCGGACGGACCGGTGGCAATTTCCCTACACACCAATTCCTCCCCTGTCTTGTACCTGCTTACTTTTGCCCTCTACAAACCTCAATCTTAAACTATTTCACCGTTTCTTGTAAATCTTTCGTTACTTTCTTTGGTAATACACGAAAGAAAATTTTCCACGACCTCTTGCCTGAAAACGAGTGGTCATCTAATCCCTTCCATGCACTACTCTCCATTCTCCATCAGCATTTTCCAACGCCTCAACACAAACCACCAAGACTCTGTTCACCCCCTTCCTGTCTTCCAATGAATCTCTTTTTTTTTTTTAACTGTTTTACGTCTCTCTAATAGCGAGGTCTTTAGAGACGGGAAAGGATGGGGGCAAGGAATGGGAAGGAATTCGGCCATGGCCTTTTGAAGGAAGAATTCCGGCAATCGCCTGGAGTGCTTTAGAGAAACCATGGAAAACCCAAATCTGGATGCCCGGACGGGAATTCGAACCACCGTCCTCCCGAACAATGAATCTATTCCAGCTTATTATCATATCGGTCACCGATTGTGTTCTGCGGTAATTTCCAGCTGCCCCTCTTTGCACCCCCTCCAGAGGTCACATGTAATACCTAAAATGTGGGTCCCATACTGCAACACATTCAAGCAATGGCCTGACCAAAGTTTTGTAACCCATATCCCTTATTTCTATGGTACATCCCGTCATCACCCTCTCCAATGAATCAAAGATTTTGAAACCTTTTACCGAGAAACGCTCTGGCTCCTCATTCGGGGCACAGAGCATGGTGGGTGAACGGTTAACGCTCTGGCCTCGCATTCAGGAGGACGCGGGTTCCAATCCCCGTCCGGGCATCCAGATTTGGGTTTTCCATGGTTTCCCCAAATCACTCCAGGCGAATGCCGGGATGCTACCTTCAAAAAGGCCATGGCCGAATTCCTTCCCGTTCCTTGTCCCCAGCCCCATCCAGCTCTCCCCGACCTTAGCCGTCGACGATGCATCAAACCATACGCAAAAAAAAAAAAACATTCGGGGGACCTGTGTTCAAATCCCCGTCCGGGCATCCAGATTTAAGTTTTCCATAATTTCTCTAAATCACTCCAGGCGATTGCCGGAATTCTTCCTTCAAAAAATGGCCATGATCGATTTCCTTCCCGTTCTTTGCCCCAAGTCCTTACCAGACTCTAATTACCTCGACGTGGACGAGGCGTAAAACCGTAACAATAAAAATAATAATAATAATAAATTTAACATTTTTCTACCACGTACCCAATTTTTCCTGCCAAGTAAAGTTTATTATCATATGTTATGCTAAGAAATTTACATTTTCAACAAGAATTCATTTTATAATTGTAATCAACCTTTAGTTATTTTATCTGTGTAACCATTTCGTGAAACATCTCAACTATCGTAAAATTAAAAAAGGAACATTACTGTGCAAATGGATATGGTACAATTATCTACTCACCGCATTTCTCATACAAAATTAAATTCTATTGAGCTGAAATTTGAATAAGGTTTCAGAACATTAATGGTATTCTGCACAGTATTGTCCATGAGGAAGAAAACTGAAATTGGGTAGGAAATAGTTCTCTTCGCGAACTCTGTTTACAGCGTCGGTCAGTGGCGCGGATAATCCTGCGGAGCGGGGACTATGCGTCTGTGACAATGCGGCGGGACTATTTGCGAGGGCGCCGGAGCGTACAACAGAGGTCACAGATGTGTGAAACGAATGCTAACTCAGTTTATTGCAGGCAAACAGATCGTAATTCATGGGCGGGGAGGGGTGCCGCCTCCTCCTCCCCCCCCCCACCCCCCTCCAACCCGGCAACACTCTACAGCGAACGAGAGAGGGCCTACGGCCATCCCACTGCCAAACACGCAGTCGGATAAATAGAAGAGAGAACCTACACTATGGTTAAAACGAAAGAGAGAGCAGAAAGAGGATAATAACTGTGTTGTTGTCCACGTTCCGGCCCGTTCACACTAGCGGTCAGGTCAGCTGAGCCACGATCCACTAACATTCACGCTAGCGATCAGGTCTAATCAGTTGCTCATAGCGAACAATGGCATTTTCTACGCTAAGGTTAATTAAAATCGCACTGATTTTGGACGAAGAGGCCAACAATACGTCAAGATAAAAATACGACGGTTTTGGGTGCATCCAGAATTTCAAGCACAAACAAATCTTATATATAAAATTCTCATGTCACAATTTTCGTTCCCATACTGCTCCGAAACGGCTTGACCGATTCTCATGAAATTTTGTGAGCATATTAAGTAGGTCTGAGAATCGGCAAACATCTATTTTTCATCCCCCTAAATGTTAAGGGTAGTCCACCCCTAATTTTTTTTTTATTTTTTAGACAAAATTTTTATTTTTTATTTTTTTATGATACAACATACAAAAATACATACAATCCTAAATTTTCACCCTTCTACGATCAGCCCTTATTTTTTAATAGCCATTTTAGTAATTCTTTTTGGATGCACCGGGTGGAACTGGCAAAACATTCGTTATTTCGATAATTCTTGCTGAAATACGATCAAATAATGGCATCGCATTGGCCGTCTGAGAATCGGCAAACATCTATTTTTCATCCCCCTAAATGTTAAGGGTAGTCCACCCCTAATTTTTTTTTTTAGACAAAATTTTTATTTTTTATTTTTTTATGATACAACATACAAAAATACATACAATCCTAAATTTTCACCCTTCTACGATCAACCCTTATTTTTTAATAGCCATTTTAGTAATTCTTTTTGGATGCACCGGGTGGAACTGGCAAAACATTCGTTATTTCGATAATTCTTGCTGAAATACGATCAAATAATGGCATCGCATTGGCCGTTGCATCATCGGGCATTGCAGCAACTTTATTGGATGGAGGCAGAACAGCTCATTCAGTATTTAAGCTGCCACTAAATATTCAGAATAACCCTGACGCAGTATGCAACATTAAGAAACAATCGTCCATGGCCACCGTGCTGAAACGGTGTAAAATTATCATCTGGGATGAATGTACTATGGCACACAAACATTCGCTTGAGACGTTGAACAGGACATTGAAAGATGTTAAAAACAACGACAAACTATTTGGCGGAACTCTGTTAGTCCTTTCAGGTGATTTCAGACAAACACTTCCAGTCATTCCACGTTCAACATACGCTGATGAGTACAACGCTTGCTTAAAATCATCTCCATTGTGGCGTAATGTTGAAAAATTACAGCTAAAAGTAAATATGCGCGTTCAAATGCTTCAAGATCCATCAGCTGGAACATTTTCAAAACAACTCTTAGATATCGGTGATGGAAAAGTTGCTATAGATGAAACTGGATACGTAAAATTACCGACCGATTTCTTCACAATCGCTGATTCGCAAGATACTCTCATTGAACAAATATTTCTCGATGTACACACACAGTACATAAATCATGAGTGGCTTGCAGAAAAAGCAATTTTAGCGGCAAAAAATGTAGACGTTTTGTTATTTTTATATTCCCTCATCGTTCACAGCGCTCCATGCCTATTTCAGGCATATACCACATTCTTACATACATACAATATACACATTCTTACATACATACATACTTACAATAAGTAAGCTATTTTTTGTATACTCTATAAATTACTTGAAAGTTATTTATATGGCAAAACAACGTTTGCCGGGTCAGCTAGTAATAATAATAAAAAAATAACTACTGGTTATGCCGTTGGAGACGAGTGGTTGAAAATGCTTTTGATATTTTAGTTCAAAGGTTTCTAATTTAATTTAGCAAAATTAATTCTGCCCAGAATTCATTGATAAAATAATTTTAGCAACAGGTATTTTGTATAATCATTTAAGGGAGATTAAAATTTGATGCCAAGTTGAAGACGAGATTTACCCTCTATACAAATATTCTTTGTTCGGTACTAAATCTCGTAAAGCTTTTGGTACAAGAAATAAATTCACAACATTTTTTTAATTCGGAAGGGGGATCTGTACCTTGGCAATACGAAAACATGTAATTATATTTGACTTTATATTAAACTTTGCCAACTTTATAATAATCAGACACAACAAACTGTTAAAAAATGTTATTTTATTTATTACTCTTTTTTACAGCTTTACTGTAACCTTATGTACATTTCACTTTCTCTTCTTTGCTGTGTTTCTTGTTGAACATGCACTTGTTATCATTACACCCAACTGGTTTCAGTGTTTACTGTACATGATAAACAAGAAACACAGCAAATAATACAAGGTGAAGTGTACCTAAGGTTACAGTGAAAAATGATTAACTTTATGTTGGAATACCAGTCCAAACAAATGTTGAAAGTGTTATTTCCGGCTGTCATATGATAGCTGCCACAATTTTCGCACTGATGATGCCCCACTCCAAAAGGGCGAAACGCATCTGGTTAAAAAAATGAATAAAAACAGTTGTTAAAAAACAAAAACTGAGTAGTTCAATCTTATCGTTTTCTATTCTGGTGTCTGTCCTTAAGCACGATAAGAACATTCGTACTAAACAGACATTCTTCAAATTACTGGAAGCTAACAATAAACTAAGACACACTATGGGAGAAAAAATTCACTGGGATTACAATCGAAGTTAGGTATACTGTATCTACTTATAGACAAAACGTTGGTCAGACCATTGCTTGAATTTGGTTCTGGATTATGGAACCCACATTTATGGGTATCATTAATACAGGAGTTGCAAATAAGGGCAGCTAAATTGGTCTCTGGAAATTATGGCTGAACACAATCAGCAAGTGATACGATAAAGGAGTTGGATTGAGATTCATTGGAAGACAGGAGGAGGGTGAATAAAATTATGGGAGTATACAAAGTGTTATGTTGGTGATGATGTGTGGAAAGATATTGATGGAAGAATTAGGAGAGGTGAATGGAAGGGAAAGGATGACCATCACCACAAATTGGCACTCGATCTCATGATATAAGAAAGTGAGAACATTTTCTTTCGTAGGTAAGCGGGGTCAGGGATTGGTATAAATTGCTAAGAGACATGATAAATGACTAATCAAAAACGCTAAAAGAATTCAAAGTTGAAATTTGTAGATGGATAAAGCAGGTGGGAAAAGGGAAGAGGAAAAATTGGTATGCAGGGAAATTGCCACTGGACCAAGCACTCAATTGCAATTAAATCAAATAAATTAAACTATGTCAGATATAGTATTGTCTGTGACATTTGCAACACCCAGAAGAAATGGTCTGAATCATTCCAAAATCAGAGGATTTGTGGAACCATAATAAGTGAGATTACAGAGATGGCGTGCAGGTAGGCCTAACAGCGCCATATTTTGGTCGATCGGTCAGGTCAATGGTATGTGCAATCGGTGGTTACGTGCAAGTAAGTGCCACCGGTATACCTCGTCATCGTCTAAGAGCGCAATATCACTACGTAAGTGTGTTTGAACGTGGCAGAACGATTGGTCACTGGGATTACAGATTTGTCGTACTGGATACGCTGGAACGGCAATGACGCGTATGTGGAACCAGTGAACAGAAGATAGTCGTACACAGCAATGAGCGAGCACTGGAGCACACAGTGTGACCACAGTGTGGGATGACCGGCATCATTGCCGTAACCGACAGAACAGCTTCGAATTCAAAATTAGTTTGACCAAACTAGATTGTCCTGGGCTAAACCAGTATATCCTGACACGCGTAGGATAAACCGGTTTGGCCTAGGGCAAACTAGTTAAGCCTGATATTGGGTTTGGCTGGTAACATATGTAAGTACCGTAGTTTGATTCATGAAATTGAACGTAAAGACTATGATGTATCGTACCTGTACGCGTGACTCCGGCAGGTTGATCTTGAGGGCGACCTCCTCGCGCATGAAGATGTCCGGGTAGCGAGTCTTGGCGAACAGAGCCTCCAGGACGTCCAGCTGAGCCCGGGTGAACGTCGTCCTCTCTCGCCGCTGCTTCCGCGGGTTCACCCCTATCGACCACAAACACGATACTAATGTCGACATTAGGGAGCACCATCAAACAGTGTGACATACTGGAAAGCAGAAACATGTAGCAATTACGGAACACAACCAATCATTCAAAAACCCAACAACTTAGTGGATTATATAAGCAGCTGCTACTGTTGTTTAAAGCTGATTTCAAATACGAATTCTGTTTCCTGTTGTAAAACTGTGGCGAGCATAACGATCTGAGAAACCAGGCAGGTTCAAAAAGTAACGAGCCGGAGGCCTAGGAACAGAAACGAGTACCTGTTGAGGCACTTGTCCCACTGCGACACAAGGCGGTGAATGGCTGTCTCGTAAAATTCCTGGGGCTGCGATGTGAACCAGTTCCGCGCGTACTGCTTGACGTCATCGTCCGAGCTGAATAGTTTGCCACTCAGAACAGTGGTGTAGCTAGGTCAACAAGGGCCCCGGTGCAAAAAAATTAATTTTGGGCCCTCAGGCCAGATGGACAACCTTTTTATTGCTTTGTGTTGCTGGCCCCCTGAGCTGAGGCTTGGGGCACCTGAGTTGTGCTTGGGGCCCCTCTGAGCATTGATGGCCCTGGGCCCTAAGTGAGGGGTTCAGAACCTCTTTTAGGGACCAAAAAAGCCGCAGTCGCAGGGAGAGAGGTATCGACGCAAGGACCGTGACGAAAACCTCCCACTTAATTTGATGGCTTGGCGAAGGGTGGTCAAGGTTTGTGAGTAATGCTGGGAATTCATTGTTGTCCGGTGCTGCAGGAAGTCTATCAGAAGGGGGCCGTCTTGTTCAAAGAAGAACGTCAGTATAACCTTTACTGCAATTGTGTGGATGACCTTGGATTTTTTTGGTATTGGTGACCATCGATGATTCCACTGGAGACTGTCGTTTCGATTTTGGTTCGTAGGGATGACACCAAGACTCTTCTCCAGCCACCATTCGTGCCAGGAACTCATTCCCCTCCCTGGCATAGCGATAAAGACACTGGGCCATTCAACATGCTCCCTGTTCTGGTTGAAGACTGTGGGGCACACAGTCTTTCCGTGCATCCACATAATCAAAATTAATGGTCGAAATCAAGAGAACGAATTAACTTTGATTTTTAAAATAATATTATTTCGAACATATGACAGAAATTGTCTGTTTTGTTTATGAGTTTACAGTTATGAGTTTGCAGAATAATTACGATCTGATTTTTTATCCTAAATAAACGATCTATGACACCGAGAGAAACCATTCTGTTTCACAAGGTGAAGTGAATACACACTGTAAAGTGTAGACCTGGCTCAGAAGAAGATCTCATAACTTTTTGTCACTATATGAACACGAGACTAGGCCTATTTTTATAACAATTGTTTTTGTGGGATCTCATTTCCTTTTGTAAGTTATCGCTTATTCTCTCTGAATCGCTGCTCAGATGTAATCATTCTGTTTGAAATTCGGTGAATAAGAACATTTCAGAATTGAAGACATCAATATACGTTACCAACAACACCCACTCTCTGAAATCATTGGGTGTGCGCCGTAGCCTAGCAATTGCCATTAGTTTCACTACCACTATAAACAAAATTATTAGTAACTTCCAAACTATGCATAGGAACAAAGTAAAATTTAAGATATTATTTAAACTTGCTGATCTGAATGCATTAAAAATTCTCAGGCATATAGCTTCAACCGGAGCCCCAAATACGTGCCAGAATTTTTCATGTTTGGGATTGTAACTAAATAAATACGGTGAAAAACTACAATATTAGAATTTTATTATGATTTAAGGATGAAACCATATATGTGTACCAAGTTACTTGTTTCTAGGATTACTGGAGGTACAGTGAAATTTTGATGTTAGGGTGTCGTGGTCGAAATAAAACTTTGAATTTCATTAACTTCCAGCGTAAGAAAAGGAAGGAACTAAAATTTAACAAACGTAGTAAGGTCACTCTACAATGTAAATCTGAGGTATATTGAGTTATTAGGGTAGAAAGCGATTTCACTTTAGGTGAGGCGTAGATATAAGGAAATCTAAGAGTTTCAGACTTTTCTTATAATATGTGGGTAACATGCTATCTGTGTACCAAATTTCAGCTTTCTACGGCTACGGGAAGTACCTCAGAGTTTTGATGATCATCAGTCAGTCAGTGACTGGGTGAGTGAGTGACAAAATCACTGAAGTTTGAATCCGAATAACATCCCAACTAAGAACAGTAACGAAATAAAACTTAGAGCGTTTGCTAAGATTGCTGATATCTATGCATAACAGAAATTTGAGACATGTAGCATGAATACGACCGAAGAAATTCAGGTTAAAAAATATCCCGAATCGCTTCGAGAAAAGGGTAGGCAGTGCCGCCGTTGGCACGACTTGGCGGGTGCACGGCCCAAATTATTAGTCTAAATGTAGCACGCTATGGATTTCATGTGTTTATACGTGTCTGCTTAGTTTGATTTTGTTTTTAGGTTGAAATGCAACCTGTACCAGAATTTTATTTTGTTGTAGCATAAGGTATGAGGAATTTAGTCGGAATTATCATTGGTAACACGTCTATACGTCAGAACCTACAAAAATGCGATATATATTTTAGTACGAAATCCAATATGTCAGTTGCGCACAGTCAAATTGTAAATATTACTGATTTTCCACTTTTTAAGCACCTAGAATTTGTACGTGGAAAGCAGATTTTATCCAACAATGAAGACTCCGTACACAATTTCCATGTCGTATCTATCGCCATTGCTGTGGTGTAGGCTGCATCACAACCAAAACGCAAAAGGTTACAGACGAAATCAGATTTTATAAATATTTCCTCAACGTTTAGGTCGTAATGCAGTCTGGACCACAGTAACGGAAGAAATCTAGAACAAATGCAGACTCCTGGACGTTTGACATCGGGTAACAACGATAGCAAAATGTTGCTCTATCTTCGTCGCATAATCCGATGGCAGGCTGTCGACACACCGAATGCAATTCATCATCGCGACGTGCGTTTGCCGAGGATAACTTTTCCTCCATTTGAGCATAAATCGTGCGATTTGTTGGGCGGTGTTGTTAATCCGGTGACGCGCGACGTTTTATTGCCATCAGCGCTTCAACAGATATCGCCGCATGTCGAAGCTTGTAAATCAAGTGAAATGTGCGTATTGATTAATCGTCTGAGATGTTCTGTAAATGAAGGGATCACCTACGCTCATTCACTTTAAACTGTAATTCAATCTGATATAGGTTTTTTCCCCATTAAATGATCGTAAGCAAGGCAGTTCGATGCAAAAGAATGAAACCAGTTTTTAATGAAAAAAAAAAAAAAATAGAAGTTGACGTGATTTTTGACCAGTATCCTAATTCATATATTTATCTTATTATCTTAGAACTTTTCACTTTATTGTCGCCTAAATATTTGCAGTTATTTAGCCTGCACCAGATGTGTAACCTCTATTTGAATTTTACAATGACATTGATATAATTTTGGGTGATCATGTCCTGTCATTCGCCTATCTATTATTACTGTAGACGTTTAGATGATTCTGGTGGGTCTGTTAGATGTTGTGTATAATTAACGTTACGCATGAGCATGTTAGAGGGGATGCGTACAAACCAGGTGGCAGTATTTCCGAAAAACAGCAAAGCCGTTAGTACATTTAACGTTTCCATGCGATGGATGAATCCCCAGTGAATATTTCAGGAAAAAATGCGGATATGTTTGGTTTTGGTTATGGATTTACGCCTTGTTGCCGTCAAGATAATTAGAGGAGAGAAAAGACTGGATGCAAGGAACGGGAAGGAATTCGGTCCTGGGCTTTTGAAGGTACCATCCCGGTATTCGCCTGCACTGATTTCAGAAATCCATTGAAAATCTAAATGTGGATTGCTCAGGGATTCGAACCCCCGTCCTCCCGAATGCGAAACTAGAAAAACCCGTCACACTCGGTAGAGATTTAAACCGCTGGTAGATAACCTGAAAATTAGGTATTGGCAATTATCAGATTCGGAACGTGTTGGCCAAGTAATGGAAAGTTTCTCATATCACCTAGGATCGAACCAGATGGGGCCTGATAGTATAACTGCGCCTTAGCCACAAGGACGACGAGGCCGCTCTTTGCTGCTGTACCAGTTTCAAACGTATGAATAAAATCTCGAACATATAGCAAATTAACGCCACCTTATGAGAACAATGAATGACCTGGAGAGAAGACTTATAAAACAGTAACGTTGCAGCGACTTGAATAAACCGTACGGGTTACTGAATATTTGTATTCTATATGTTCTATATGTTATCTATATGTAACTATTTACAAATATCATTCAACAATGGTTTCAAACTTTTTCTGAAATAACCCAGATCAATGCATTCTAGGTCTTTTATTGTACCTCAAGATGGGCTCAGAGGACAGTAAAGAAAGCACTTTATTAAATTAATATCGTCTATTGATAACTGTTTTTTTTTTTTACCAGACGCGTTTCGCCCTTTTGGTGGTGGCATCGTCAGTGTGAAAATAATGGTAGCAATCAAATATTTATCCGCAACAGCAGAGAAGTGCAGAAAATGCTGTTCCTAACTGACATGTGATAGATACAACTGTTTTCACACTGCCCCACGTCAAAATCACGAAACGAATCTGGTGGAAACATTACTTAAACATTTGTAATAGACTGTGTTTGATATAGTGTTCTCGGGTGACTAGCCAGAAGCTGGTGACAGAGTTCCGATCGCCGAAATATCGTGTGAAAACATTGTGCTCACTCGACTAGTCACCAGAGAAGACTACTATATTAATTCTCAACGGTCAGAGAAACTTCGTTCTTAAGTAAGACGGTATTTAATTTAAACAACTATCGGACATGGCCATAACCAAGTTATTCTGTAGTTTACTATCTGAACTTCTCAATACTCACATTACGTAACGTGGCCAATATTTACGTAACATTCACCCGGCAGGTTGACGTTGTAAATGCCTGTTTTCGACTCCCATGTGACCCAGTAATTACAAAACGACATCTTATACTCCTCAAAGCTACAATCCAACAACGTTAGGTCGTCGTATTTAAATATCGAAACAATATGTAATCTCTCTTTGATTCACTTCATATCAAACCTTAATTCACTATGATCGCAGCATAATTTGTTTTCGTGATGCAGATACAACTAACATTATAAATGCGATGGTAGCTCCGTCTCTCTTTGTTTGTTGCGTTTTGTTTTCAGGGCTAAACGGCTTATCCGATCTTGATGAAATTTGACAAAGAAATAATATTAGCAATTGGGAAGGACATAGGATACCTTTTTCTGTACAAATAATATATTTTGTCATGGAATGCTGAAAACTAACTCAACGGTGATAATAGACAGACTCATAGCATGTGTAAGTTTCTGCAGTCCTCTGCGGCAGAGAAGGCTGGTGGTTCAGGGGTTAAGGCGCTTGCTTTCAAAAGATGTGGGTCTAGTCCCCGGTGGAAGCAGGAATTATTAAGAGTTGTTTTTGATCATATGAACCACGGACGTTAAACTCTAGATCCAGTCACGACAGAGGTGGAATGTGTGCAAAGTAAAAACTCTGTCACGTACAAGGCCGAACAACCCTTAGTGGTGCAACAATACCATATGCTTTTAATTTTTTATGCTGTATCGGTCGTTCAAGCTTTGTTTCTCTCGCATTCGGTTTGTATATGATCTACATTAATAATACTGTAAATGCGGAAATAACTATGTCTCTCTGTTTGTTTGTTTGTTACGTTTTCAGGACTAAGCGACTAATACGATTTAATGAAATTTGTCAAAGATCA
Organism: Vandiemenella viatica; assembly: GCA_031002005.1. Lineage (NCBI taxonomy): Eukaryota > Metazoa > Arthropoda > Insecta > Orthoptera > Morabidae > Vandiemenella > Vandiemenella viatica. Next base: position 191,195,724 of record JARYHS010011408.1, read on the forward strand.
TTAACATTTTTGTAATTAAATTTTGAAAACTAGCTGAATGGTGCCAAACAGGGGGATAGCGTGTGTAAGTCTGTAATGTTATATCGGTCACTCATGCTGTGTTTCCCTGGCACTCTGTTACTGTATGATCTGTTCATAAATTTCGTTTGTATATAAAAAATATTATTCAGTATAGATTTTAATTTTCGCTGCACCAGACAAATTTTTTGTGTGTACCTAAACATTTCTGGTATCAGTGTATTTTGTATTCTTTTTATACGTGCCTCGCAGAGCACGAATCACTAAAGTTATTAGGAACTACGAATCTGATGCTTATGAAAGAAGACAAGACCAATATGTCCTCAGGTAAACGCCCTCCCATCCTCCATCAATTTTTTTTCTATTTTAAACATGTTGCAAATTTATTTTCCTCATTTGACATTTTAGATGGTAGAGTGATATAGTGATGACTTTTAGGTCATATTATTCCGACTCCGTGTTTTTTTGGCCACCTTTTACGTAACTTAGATATTTCTATATCCAATTCTAACAATAAAATTCTAAGTCAACGCATATGAAGTCGCTGGTAACAGCCAGTAATGAATACATTCTTCTCTCTTTAACCGAAATCCTAGGCTATATTTATCTCATGTAATTCTGGAACTGTCATCCGGCAGTTTGATCGTTTATGTGCTAAGGCGAGTACACATCTGTACTTGGCACCATGCAAAGGGGTCCGAAGCGAGGCGAGGCTGAACGAATGCCTCGTTTTCTGTAGACCTTATTTGGAACGAACGCAGTTCACCGAGGCACCGAACGAGGCAGCTATGGGAGTGTCCATAAACTAGGTAGTTCCATTTTGGCCTCCTGTGAACTCCCCCTCCGTCCCACGTATCATGACGTGGCTTTTGTTTCTACACCCCTCCCCGCCTCCCGTGTGGCATGTAGCTTTTTTCCCTATTGATTCCAGAAGAAATTTTGTAATGTTTTCTCTTGGGGAGCGTCCATAAACTACGTGGATCGATCTAGGAGGGGAGTGGTTGCGTAGAAAGCTACGCTCTGCTACGTGGGGAGGGGGAGAGGGGGTGGTGTTTGGAGACAAGCCACGTAGCTTTTCATTCATATTATTTGTTACAGATACAGAACACACAACAGCACGTGACTATTTATTTCCGTCGATTAATTATCTCCGTGTGTAATTTATTATAGTCCTGACAAGATAAAACTGTACAAAATGACTTCCGCAATCAATATAGAGAAAAAAAAGCTACGTGCTACGCGAGGGTAGGGGGGGTGTAGAGGCAAAAGTCACGTCAGGCAACGTGAAGGGTGGGGTATGTGAGTTTGGGGGGGGAGGGGGGGTTCACAGGAGGAGAAAATAGAGATGGGTAGTTTATGGACGCTCCCTTGTCAGAGTATCGTAAACTACCTACGGATATAATTAAATGACAGGAATAAATATTTACAAGCTTTTGTGCGTTCTGTTCCTTATTTTAACTGTGTCAAATAATAAAAATGAAAAGCTACGTGGCTTGGCTCAGAACCCCCCCCCCTTTTCCACATATCCCAGCATAGGTTTCTACTTAGCACCTCCCCCTTTCCTAGACCGAGCTACGTACTGTATGGCCGCTCCTTATGCCCCCATCCGTGTTTTGTGATGCGTTTGCAGACCGCAGATATTGAAGCATTGTGGCTAGTGCTGCTTCCATAGTAATACACAATTAAGTGAAAAAACTAAATCAAAATAAACTGTTCGCTCATAGGCAATTATTTCTCAAGATTAAGATCAAAGAACATGAAATAAACCATTTTCGAAACTTTATTAGAATGTCATCCATCGACTTCATACTTTTATTAGTATTGATCAGGGAGAACCAGGAATGATACAAACTTTCTGTAAGTCGTAACCACTTGGAAACGTAAATTTACTTTCAACCTGAAAATAATTCCTGGTAATTTAGTTTTAGAAACAGCAATTTCTACAATTTTTCGGACGTAATTCAATTTTCTACAGTCAAATTAAGGAGAAAATCTGAAGTGTTTGCAGAAAAATTTCGGTTTAGACGAAATTTCTGCCTTGCTAATATGTCACCTAACAACAAACCGAGTTGTGAGAGTATTATTATTTCTTTAACGGTAATAAATGCTACTACATCAAGCACATACTAGCTTTGATTTCAGTGCGGATATTAAACAGTATTTTCAGAATTCTAACTTTCTATCGATGAGACAGTGTTCACACGTGCCTCGTGCGGTTATTTTAAAAGTTTGAAAAACCTTGGCGACAGCTGACATGGAAATTGGGATTAAAATCGAAGAAAGGCGTCGAAAGATATTGCTTGAAGAATAAAGAGCGATACCTGAAGGGAAAAGATGACCATGTCCACGAGTTGGCACTCGATTTTAGGCATAAGGAGTGGTAAAATTTTCTTTAGTAGGTAAGGAAGTCAACAGTTGGAATATATTACCAAGCCATAAATAATTTAAACAAAATATTAAAATTCGTAAAGAGTAAAAGTAGGTGGGTACAAGAAAGGATAAATACGGATGTGGAGGGAAATTGCCATCCGAGCGTAGGCTCCATCGCAATAAAATTAAATTAACTTAAAAATCATGATATTCGCCTGGAATCATTAGGCAAAATATGAAAAACCGAAATCCGGTAGACCATACATAGACTCAAAAGAAATATTTTCTTCTCTCCACTAACCTTAGTCGCGTGGTAAATATAAAAACGTCAAAGTTTCCATCTGCAAACAACGCTGTGTCTGATTCTACAAGGTCTCGCTAAGCTGTAAGCATCTGAAACGAACAACGCTTCAGTTGAAATTAAATATCTTTTCTGTATCGAGCAGCTGATATATTGCTGTCAATACAAATAAATAACTTAAACCACCGAAGCTGCCACGCAGAGCAGGGACAGCGCACAGTAAATGCAACTAAAGGGCTTCACAGCGTCTTGCAGAGCTTCACTGAGCCCCCATGTCCAGTGCATTGTTCCACGGACAGACACACACGCAAAGGGTCTCACGTACACACATAAACAAAGAAGCGCTACTTATCAGTTTACGATGGAGAAGGAGTTGCTTGCTGAAGTGTAAATGTCTTGGCATAGTATTTAAAAATAAATTCAATTGGGGAGAACAGGTAGTAAAAAACAGTTTTAAAATCCATCAGTTGTTGGAGAGAGTAATTGGAGGATGTACCAGAAGAGTGTTCAAATTGGGTTACAGAACTTTAATTTTTTACGCCTCATCGACGGCTCAGGTCATTAGAGGCGGGATGGGGCTGGGAACAAAGAAGGGAAGGAATTCGGCAATGGCCTTTTTGAAGGAAGCATCCCGGCATTCACCTGGAGCGATTTGGGAAAATCCAAAGAACTTGGTCAGACGATTGCTTCAATATGGTAGTGTCGTATGGGACCCAGATTTTGGTGTAAAAAACAGGAGTGGGAGGGGATGCAAAAAGAAGGGCAGTTAGATTAATTTATCTAAATTACTGCAGAACACAATCAATAACTGATATCATAAAGGAGAATGGGATTCATTGCAAGACAAGAGGAGGGTGGAGAGAGCCATCTGAGAATACAAGATGTATATTGGTGACGTAGAGTGGAAAGATATTAGTGTAAGAATTGAAAGCAGTACATGGAAGGGAAAAGATGACCACGACCAAAAGCTGGCACTCGATTTCAGGCATAAGGATGTGGGTACATTTTCTTTCGTAGGTATGGGGGTCAGAACAGAAATAAATTACCAAGGGAACTTATGAATAATTTATCAAAATGGCTGAAAGAATTTAAAGTTAAAATTCGTAGAGGGCTAAATTGGGTGGGTACGGGTACAAGAAAGGGGGAAAATGGGTGTGTAATGCCATCTGATCGTGTGTTCCACCGCAATTAATTTAAATTAACAACAAGTACCACAAGAGTCATGTTATGCCCGAATTTACTTATAGAGCTTCGCCAAACCTCGTTAAATAATGTGCGGCTAGGAAACATTCGCAGTATACCGACAAGTTGTCTGAGATCGGAGAGCGAAGGAATTACGGGCGGTTTAGAGTGTAAACTGTGGCGCAATCGCTTAAGAAGATTGCTTAACGAGAATCTCGTTATAACAGAGGTAAGGCTGTTAGCGGGACAAGTGTTTGTGCCAGGTTATTGGATATCAGTCGCTTAATTTAAGAGGATGTAGCAGAGTAGGAGGAACAAGCTAAAAAGGGCAAAAGCCGATGAATCACAGCTTCACAGGAGAACGGAATTATCACTCGTTACTAGTCAGTGAGGCACTTAAAGCACAGAGTTCAACATTTTCTCTGCTTTCGAAAAAGCGGTGTTCGGTAGAAGGACGGTGTATTAAAACAACTCACTTTTAGCATTTGTAAAATTCCATTTACTTTTTGCGGGTTTAGTGCTGCTCGAATGATGTTACTTGCCAACGTTTCGGCACCCAACCTAGGGCCTTCCTCAGGGCTATTTCGGGCGGCTGTATCCCCTGTCGCCAGCAGGTTGGGTGTCAAAAAGTTGGCAGTAACATCAACATTCAAGCAGGACTAAGCCCGCAAAAACTAAATGGAATTTTACAGATATTACATCTGCTAAAAGCATAAAATTTTATATCATTTTCCTTTATATAATATCTGGAAAATTTCTGAGGCTTAAAAGCAGATTACGTTTACATGAGAGTTTTTGGTGGAAGAAAGGGATTAGTCGAAAAGAATAACAAAGCCTGCATTTCAAAGTGCGAATCACTCTTATGGACGGAGGGTTTCAAATTGATTTTAAAGAAAAGGTGAAAACCATATTTAAAAAATCAGTAACAACTTATTTTTAACAGATTTCATTATAGCCTTTACTTTATTTACCTTTTTTTCACTTACGGCTTTACGCCTCGTCAACGTCGAGGTCATTAGAGGTGAGATGGGATTTGGGACAAGGAACGGGAAGGAATTCAGCCATGGCCTTTTGAAGGAAGCGTCCAGGCATTTGCCTGGAGTGATTTGGGAAACCATGGAAAATCCAAATCTGGATGCTCGGACGGGGATTCGAACCTACGTCCTTCCGACCGCGAGGCCAGAGCGTTAAAACTCACCTACCACGATCGGTAGCGGCTTTGCTATATTGTCTTTCAAACGCTAAATCCTTGTTGTGAGTCGTTGGAAAGTTTTATATTTTTTCACAAAAAGTAATTTTTCAGTATATTATAATAATTTTTAGTATTTACGAATTGACGCTATCGGATGACGCAAAGCCTCGATTCTGGTAACAGCTTGTAGTTAAGGATTCGTCCAATGTTTCCACTGGATACTTAGGACCAGGGATTGTCGGTTCCTGAAGCAATGGGAAGAGCTTAAATGTTGCCTCATGTCTACGATTCGTGTAACTTTTGTTTTCTATGGTCTTTTTGTTTGTGAAATGTTCAGTTTATGGGGACATCCCAGGATTCGCCTAAGTTTTAGAGGCCAAAGAGTACTGTGCCTCCTGCGCTCCACGTGACAAATTTCAACAGGACAATGCACAGCCACACGTGGAACGACGACTACCACTGCTTCCCTGGCCCAGCAAACATGTCTGGGATTTGGTCTGTCGGCAACTTGTTCGTTTTGGTTCTCCTGCAACCACTGTCGACACTTTGTGGCCACCCCTACAAACCTCGTGAAAGTGTGTTCCCTAGCAGCAAATCCAGGCTCTCTCTGATTCAACACCACGGAGTATAGAGGCTCTGATTGCTGCACGTGACGGATTCACACCGTACAGAATTCTCACTGTGAGATTGCCCCGCAGGAAGAAATCAACATTGTCAACAGTCGACCAATGCTTCAGGTGCTAGAGATTCTGGCATCGTTCGAAGGATTGCCGGTGTAATGGTCCAAATATTATTATGTGTATGAGAATAATTGTTGTAAGATTGATTCGTGAACATTCGAGAGAGCTGCTCCACTTAGCGCTCAGCCGTAGCGACCTCAGTTGCTGAGTCGCGAATTCCATACACATGCCGCGGAGCAATGCCCTGGCTAGCGTCAGTAACGTGATAGTATATAAAGGGAGACGCCATCTTGTCTCTCTCTCTGCAGTTCAGTTGACCAACGAGACTGGCACGATGTAGCAAGGTAATAGTTGCGAGTCGGTCTGCTGCCGCATGGCAGTTGGACTTAGTCTGTTCTAGTCTTCTTATAATATTAGTATTTCATTCTGTTCTGTAACTCGTCTATCTGTAAGTTCCAGCATTATCATGTATTCCTAAATTCATAGTTTAACTAGTACCTTGAGTCTCGTGCATCACTATTTGATAATGTTCGCGTTGGGTATTCATAATCTTAACGGTTATCCTAGGTTCCAATCATGCCATAGTTAAATCATTGTCACACGTCTGAAGGAGACTTAGTTCCATTATTGTCAATACCATATTGGTAATTCTAGAGGCTATTGCGCGTGTTATTCCTCCCATCATAACTTAGTCGGAAATGTGGACGCATGTATTATGTTCGGTATTTAAAGAATAAATACTCTCATTCAATCCACTCTTCTGGTGTTCCCAAATCATTTATCAGTCGTTAGAGTAAGTTACCCAGTTGTTTCAGATATAATATATATGATGTGAGTAATATGTCCCTAAGGTATAAGGTAAGAAGAACATGTTTTATCTATTGCTAAGGATAATGTTAACTTCATTGACTACTAATTAACGCAGTTGGCGAATCTGCTTCACTAAACTCGCCTGGTGTCAGCATGACAATTCAATATAATTTTATATCAATATGCCCACTTGATAGTTGCTCAATGTAATAATATCATAAAACGCTCACAAAGTGTAAGACCACTACAACCACGGCTAATCCTTTACACCGGAACCAAGTTCGGTGCGTTCGCTGCTGGGAAAACCACAGCGTGCTGGTGTGCGCAAGACCGCGTGATGCGACACCAACTTGGGCTAACTGCGCCGTGGACCACGCGGCCAGCTACGGGGGGTGTCCACTGAGGCGGAAGCTGCAAACGGCCGTCAACAGGAGCCGTCCCCACACCAGCCCAGCGAAGATCACGACGCAACCAGCATCGAGAAAGGATAAGACAACCCAAGACCACCTGAGCAATCATAACCACCTGGCCAAACACGATGAGCATCACTACACAACATCCACCGATGTCACTGCCAACCACATGAAAACCAACTAGGGATGGTCATACAACTGCTCACGCAGTTGTTACCAAAGCTCATCCCCACCAGACGATAGGAATAATTAAGGGTTTCCCTCAAAGGTCATTATATAGTGGCCAACGCCAGGTTTTTCCCTATCGTGAACATTAATTATCCCAAATCCAACCAATATGATCCAGTAGATAAAGCTACAGACGGGGCTACATAATGCCGTTTTAAAAAAAAAAAAAAAAAAAAAAAAAAGTGAGAATGTATGTACAGTGCTGTGGTGATTCTAATTGCTTGCGTAATACGACCAAACATTTAAATTTACTATACATCAAAACATGCTCAATTGTACATCATTTATTATATCTAGTATTGTCGCTTTCATTTAGACATCATAATTTGCTTCCGTGCACTCTCTGTACCACTGGGAAATTAAATTTTAAATCGCTTTGTTGAAGTCACTTTAAATTCACATAATTTACAGAAACGAAGTCTTTCGTCTGTACTAAAATACTCCTCACGAAATTCCTTTACGTAACTCCTAACTTCGTACTTTCAGGAAATTTTGTTTTCGGTATGGCGGTACTCACTGATCCACTGCAGATTTAACACCAGAGACTTTAACACTGACTGAGGATTGTGTTCTAAAGTATTGACGACAGTGAGAATTGATTGACGCGGCTCGACACAGGCATACTGCTGTTGCATTGTCGAGATTAGAAGGTGGGCGCTACATTAATGTTTAGAGAGTGACAGTAATGTATAACTTTAATTCTTGACTGGTGAATTCTGATCAATTCAGTGACCAGGGGCGGATCCAGGGGGGGGGACCAGGGGGCTCAATCCCCCCCCCCACCTCCGAAATTGCAATTTTTTTTTTTTTTTTTTTTTTTTTTTTTTTTTTTTTTTTTTTTTTTTTTTTTTTTTTTAGCTCTACGGATTTGAGTCCTGAGGAGACTATAAAGACTGCTGTTTGTCCGTCTGAAGCCTCCCTCCAAAGCCAAAATCCACTGAAGGCAACCCCCCCAGCCAAAATCCACTCAAGCCAAGAGCCCCCAAAACAAAATCCTGGATCCGCCCGTGTCAATGACAATTAGTTTTGTATTTTCCTCCAATGTATAATAGGAGTACAGTTCTGTGAACAATTATCTTAATTTCTTCTCATCTTTAACTTCTAGTGTATTTCCGGTAGTATTAAAAAGTTACGAAATTTTCTCATGAAAATATGACCATAAATAGTACCGTCATATGACCAAAACTAGGAAAAGGGCTCAATATGCATTTATATGTCATATTCATAATGATTGGAATCCTAGTACCGACTTTATTTGTCATTGTTGCAGTTATTAGTGTTATATATGTGGGCGTGTATGCGGTTTCTTTGCGCCCTGTGCCTCGGCCTCCCCTTCGCTAATCAGCTGTGCATCCCGCCGCAGTCATTGTCGACGGGGTCTTCCCTGCACACGCCTGATAGGCCCCAGTAATCCCACGGGAACTCCGGCCACGGTGCAGGGGGCAGAGGGACCGTAATTACTTTCCACGAAGTCACTGACAGCGTAACCAACCGCATCCACCCGACCACACGACCCTGCGACGATACAAGTAATCCCATATTCACAGTTCTAATAAAGTACAAAATTGTGGTTATCTGCTTATTACTTCCGTTTAACATTCCGATAAACCATAGACTAAGATCCGGCTGCATGTTTTCAACGTCCATCTCTTATCTGATTGAAATGCAATTTTTATTAGTAGCAGAATACGATTATGCAGGTTGCCTTTTCAAATATAGCCACAAGAATTTTTAATTAAACTTTCAAGAAATATTTTTTTTTTTAAATTTCGTTCACTTGTTTTTAAAATAAATTATATTTCATTTCAAAGAGAGAAATGTAATGAACATAAAGAGTTTGCGTTACCTATGTTAGAGTGGCTGCAAGTTGGGGTTCCCAGCTTTTAAAGATGTGTAAGAGTGAGAGAGACGGTGTGGGGCGCTAACTTTGAAGTGCCGGTCCCAACATGAAATGGGACTTGCACATAACTTCCGTCGTAGGCAAAGCTAATTCTAAACTACGTTTTATAGGTCGTATTTTGAGAAGCTGCAATGCTCATACAAAGGAAATAGCGTACAAAACACTAGTGCGTCCGCATTTGGGATACTGTTGTGCAATTTGGGATCCGTATCGCAAGGGATTGATTGACATATTAGAGAAAGTACAGAGGAGAGCCGCTCGATTCGTGACCGCTAGTTACAGTCCTTATGTAAGTATCACAGAGCTGGGTTAGGCTGGGATTGTTTGGCGGACAGACGACGTCGTTTTCGTTTAAATTTGTTGGAGGATATGCGAAAATCTCTAATTTACGAGTGCAACGAAATACTTCTTCTGCCAACCTATTTAGGTCGCAATGACAGGAGGGATAAGATTCGAGAGATAAGATGCCGTACTGATAGATTTATGTATTCTTTCTTTCCTCGTTCTGTTCGGGATTGGAATACTCTTAAATAGGATTGGTGCTTAGCACCCTCTGCCACCCACAGTAATTGTGAATTGCAGAGTATATATGTAGATGTAGATGTAGAATAGGGGACAAATGTGACGCGCAACACTGAGTTTGGGTGACGCTGCAACGTATCCTGTTGTCCCACAATGTTGTGTGCAACATTTTGCGCAACATCATGTTGCCGCTTCCAGAGCGGAAACATCGCGCGTCATCCCGCGTCATTTGTTCCCGAGTATAGTCGTGTGTGCAACGTGCCATGTCGGTGCTGTGGGCAAACGAAATGATGCTTCAACTAATCGAGCCGTAACAGAATTATGGGTTGTTGTGGGACACTTCAAACCGTGATTATAAAAATAAAATAAAGAAAAATGACGCGTGGGTGGATATTGTCAATGCTCTAAAATTACCAAGAAAAGAAATATAAGTCAAAGCGCATACCCTCTGCTCACAATTTATTCGTGAAAAGAAGTTAGCATCTGCGAAAACTACTGGTGGCGGACGATATGATATGAATTCTAGTGCATGGTTTGTGTATGAGTGCGATATCAGTAAGCGATATAGTACTGCGTCTAGTAATCTCGGTCCAGAGCATTTCGATTTATAGCACTTTTAACAAATAGTTTCAGACATGGATTCGTCCAACACCCAATAATTTTAAAATTTTGACCACTTCCCCGGAAGTTGTCCAACGACATGTCGCTCCATTTATGCCCTTGTATATCCAAGACTTAACAGCTGGCAATCCCTACTTGCGACCGCTTTTTCACAGGCAACCCAAACTTATTATGTTCTTCACACTTCTTACTTTGAAATGAATTATATATATATATATAAACCAAGTGAACAGAATCCTTTTTGAAAAGAATACTTGTTGAATATTTAATTAAAAATACTTGCGGCCATATTTTGATATACAATCCGATAGAATCGTATTCTACTACTAGTGAGTATACTTAAAAATTACATTACAATCAAATAAAAGATGGACGTAGAAACTATGCAGCTGTATCTTGGACTATTGTTTTTACCTTCATTACATACCTTAGTGTAGTGATCGTAAAAATAAGCGAAGCTGTTTTAACTATTTCAAACACGTGTGTGTTTACATAATTTATAGTACAGGATAACGCAAATAGTAAGGGACTGTTCTTTAATTACGTCAGGTGTTTCTTCTTAAATTTGAGCCCCCTCCCTTCCCCTTGGTGAGATGTGCTGAGATCTAGTGGAACCCCCCCCCCCCCTCCCTAAACTGAGATTGACCACATAATTTTGATTTACTGCTCTTTGAAGTATGGAAATCTGAAATAAAAAGTTGAAGTGAAATTTTCATCGATCCCACTTCCCTTTAAATGAGATTTGGTGAGATTTTGCCCTACCACCCCCCTCTTACCCTATTTTGAACTCCTGGAATTAAAGTACGTCCCATAACGTAAAGAATGGTACCAGATTCCTATTACAATACGATTGATTTTTGTTATTCAATTTCGATATAATTTTTTGCTGTTGCTAATATATATTTGAGAAAAATACACCATAATACGTAATAGCAGAAGATTCGCTTAAATGAAAATATGTTGGTTTATAAAATGTTTGTTCTTTCGTAACAGTATTTCATCGTACCTGAAATCTGCGTTGATGAGAGCATGAATTCTTAAATAAAGACTTTTTAAATGTTAAGTAATTGATAAACTCTATATAGGCCTATGTATTTTGCAGTTGTGCAATATATATATTTAAAAAATAACTGATTATGAGTGCTTGACTGATTCGGTGGCTTGTTGACGCATTGTTGACGTTATTGTAAATGCAAAGCGAAATGAGATTTATCTCAAACTGCAGTGAAACTTTTAATATCAAAACCTCCCTGTGGGTACTGCAACTGTTTTGTTTCCTAACGGTGTTGCTATTCAAAGCCACCAGTCTGCAAACTAGTGCCAAGCATCCTCTGCGACGTACATTTTTGTATAGTGAGCAATAAAAATGCAGATCATTATTTTAACTTTTCAGATTTTTACGATAAAAGAAAATATTTTTGCTAGCTCATTGCTGTGGAGAAGCAAATAACGGAACTAACGTCTTAAGGCAAAATAAAGACACTGTATCGGTAATAACTCACGCCAACCTGTAAGATTTATGAATATCATATACTAATGGATTTTTTGGGAGCATCTTTGACAGTAAACAATATGCCGAACGAAATAGACTCGAGACGAAGGAGAAGATGATCTACATGAGGCATGAATAAGATCGGTGGTTCACAAGGAAGCGGCTAGGAGGAATGTGATAAAGTTATGGAAATAGACTTAAAGGCAAAAAAAAGGTTATCTGTATAAATGTTACGAGTATGTAAAAGTTGTAATATCTGGGAAGCTGTAGAGTAAAAGTATATTGAAGTTATACTTGGAATGTTTAGTTGCGGTCGTATAACTGACCTTACTCTTGAAATATAAGTAATAAGACATAAAGCGAGGTAGAATATGAATAAAAAGGTCTAAAGGATTACAAAACACGCGAAGGCCGATTTAAGGGGGGTATTTCGGGGAAAAGTGTGGGTGAGACCTAAAATAAAAAAAAGTCTCAAAAAGTTGACACGGCGATTTCTAGGGGGGGGGGGTGTCTCACGGAACAAATCTCGCCAAGAGGGGGTTCCGAAAATCCGGAAAAACACCTCACGTAATTTATGGATGCCCCCTAAAGAAAGCAAAACATAGAAGAGAAAAACTATAATTAAAAGCCATTTGCCATTTATGTCTGAAAGACGTGAAAGAACTCTTCTCATGCTTGGAGGAAGTTAGCAAAGAAGATATAAAAAGGTAAAAGCAGCGTAATTTTGAATTGCTTAAGACTTGTTAGGTGGTACATAAAAAGTTGCGTAGTGTGAAGCTTCCGAGGAGAAGGTAATCAGAAAAACCTATCAGGCTGAGAGGCGATGGAAGTGCGTCTGTTGTGGCGTGAAGCGAAGACGGTTAACTGCAGCCGCCCCGCGCTGATAACATTATTTCCGCAGCGTGGGGCCCGGCCGTGCGAGATATCGCATCAGGCAGGCGCGGCGAGAGTCGACTCGAGTCGAGTCGAGAGATCGATGTTGGGGCGAGGCGTGCGCGCGCTCCCACGGATTATGCGCCCAATCAGCGCTGCGAAAACAGAGAGCCGCCAAAACAAACGAGTGTCGGTGTCGGCGCTACATGAATGATTCACGGCTGCGGCGCGCGAGTGCCAACTCTTGTCGGCTAATAGAGGCGCAGGGCTACCAACGCAAACACCGCTCCCCGTCCCGTCTGCTGCGTCCCACGCCCTGCTGCACCAAGGTCTCTGACAAAGCCAGAGTCATTCCCATCAACCAGAATACAGACGACATTACAGCTTAATGCGAGTACAGCGAGACGTTTCAAATTCAGTGGGGTCCAATTGAAGATATGTTACGTACTCAACCCTTTGTAACAGCCAACTTTAAGGATGAAAACCTTTAAGCAGAGCTTCACTCATAAGAACATCAATTATTGTAAGAATATGAATGTTATATTTCTTCCTAAATAGCTATAATACTACTAATAAATATGACAGTTACAAAGATTACAAGTCATTGCCAATTGTACAGGACGGGATAACAATCAATGGAACTTGTTTATTCAATGTCCTACCACAGGAAATAAAATGTTATCTACGAAAACTTAACAATTTCAAAACCAAAATGAAACAGTTTTTACTTCAGAGCCCATTTTGCTCTCTGAAATAATTTTCTTCTTGGAATTTGGCATCTAACCATGGTTGAGAAAATGTTTGGTGTACGGAAGGATACGGTGACAATGTTGTTCATAATCACTAATATGTAGAATGGTTTTTCTTTGCGTTGAAACCGTTTACAAATGCAACAATTACATTATCTGGAAATTGCATTCATACGAGTATAAACATGGGATCATATATATTTTGCAGTTAACAATGGAAATTGATTATACTAATGAATTATTAAATAATTAAATGATTATTAGTTGCTAATATGATTGGTTTGTTAATGACTATATGTACCATTCCACATCCCCGAGACTTTTGTCACATGAGATCAAAGTGAAAATATCTTATCTAATCTGTTATTGCTCCAATGATTAATCTATGTCTCTTTTGATAGGGTAAATAGAGAAATTTTTTAGGATGATATATGTTGGGTTTTTTTAGTTTTATTTGAATTGCTATAATTCCATTACATTAGCTGAATTTATGATTAAATTTTCGCAACTTCTTTACGAATTTTTATATTCATCTGAAACAATGGTTATATATTGACATTATGTATATATCACCTTTGTCCTTTGGTAGGGATACATTGCCCTAAAATAAGAACTAGAATTCTGTGGCACAGAATGACAATGGAGATTCCGAGAGATCAGCCTGTGTAGTAGTTGGATATTTCACTACTAGGCAGCGCCACCGGGAACCCTTAACAAGCCACTTCAGCTCGAATTCCTAAAAGTTATATGGCGGTTGCTTAAAGTGAAAAGTAGATTCTATAGACTTCTTAGCGTTCTATCCGGTGGAGCTCTTGGTTTGATAAACGTGTTTTTACTTCTCTTTCCCATCTTTTCCGACCTTTAAGCTTTCCGGCTTTTTAAAAGTGAGGTCATTTAAGCACAAATCTATCGCATTAGCATGTGAAAAGAAAAGTTATGCACCTACTAACAATAAGTTATTTCAGCATGAAATCAAAATGTGAGGGATACATTGAACAATGGAAAGCCAACAGCCATGACTGGTTTTTACCTCACGAGTAATATCAAACAAAATAAAAGGTTAAACTGTCACTTTTATTATTATGTAAATAAGGTCTTGAAAATTCAGTGAACAACAGCGTGAAGCAGATCCCCTGACCATCTGTCAACTCGTTTCCAGAAGAGCCTTTTTATCTGTAGCTAACGTCTGTCTGCCCAATTTCCACAAACATTCTTAATTAATGTAATTTTAATTTGATTGCGATGGAGTGAACGCTCTCGTGGCAATTTCCCTCTATACACCTACTTTTGCCTTCTACAATTTTCGACTTTAAATTCTTTCAACGTTATTGGTAAATCATTCACCATTTCTCTTGGTAACTTATTCAAATAGCCTGACCCCCATATCCATAAAATAAAATCTTTCCACACCATTGTGCCTGAAATTGAGTGCCAGCTTGTGGTCATGATCATCTCTTGCCTTCTATTCATTACTCTTGGTTCCTGCTCCAATATCTTTTTACGCTTCATCATCAATTTACGCTTTGTATACTTCCATGACTTTTACCCTTTTCCTGTCTTCCACTGAATCCAATTCCAGTTCTTTTATCATATCTGTTACTTGTTGCGTTCTGCGATAATATCCAGAAACAAATCTAGCAGCGCTTTTTTGCACCCTCCCCAACTCCTGTATTTGATACTCAAAATGCGGGTACCATACTACACTATCATATTCAAGCAATGGTCTGACCGAAGTCTTGTAACCCAATTCCTTTACTTCTTTCGTACATCCCCTCATCACCCTCTCCAACAAGTGCAGTATTTTGAAACCTTTTGCTACTGCCTGTCCAATGTGTCCTACCCAGTCGAGCTAGTTATCAAATGTAATGCCAAGATATTTACATTTCTTCAAAAAGCAATTCTATCTCCACTTTATAATCATAATCAACCTTTAGTTTTTTACCTGTGTACCTAATAAGCTGACTCTCTTTGCATTTATCTTCATCCCATGATTACCAACCCAGCTAGATATCCTGTTCAGATCACCCTGCAGCTGTTCAGAGTCCTCTACAGTATTGATACTATTTTATAGCACTATGTCATCGGCAAACAGATGGCCTGACGGGGATTCGAACCTGCGTCCTCCAGAATATGACGAATAATTTTGCACGAGGTTAGAATTTTAATACATATTTCCTACCCATAGTACACAATACCCCACTTGATATTAAACAAGTTATTCCACTCACAGAAATATCGTTTTGTGAATCTTAAATAACACATAGTGTCCGTTTGTTTTGAAATAAGATATTTCAAGAAAGTCGAGACCAGAGGGTGTAGTAATTAGTAAGACCTTTTTCCCTAGTGACAGTCGTAGTCAAACCAATCTAGTGATTGTGAAAAATTCAACCAGAAGAAAGACACACGGTATTAGAACGAAATTCTTGATATGTTTTACACATACCGAAATGGCTGAGGTAAGTGATCAAACCTTTGGAAAATATCACAACTACATAGTGAAGGAATCAATGTTCTGTGGAGCCTGATCTAAACTAAAATGTTACACATGACAACATTTAATCGAATCTGTGGATATTGTACTGACGGACCGGTTTTAAGTCTACCTCCTTTGCCTTTCATTTTTAAATTCTTTTTATGTGGAAAAGCAATGTTACCATTTGTTGCTGACGATTGACAGTGAGCTGCAATGTGTTGTTGATTCTGTCATCGTCCTATACTTGGACTAACCGTTTCTGCTTTTCTGAAGCAATACAGACTCCACAGAACGAACACAGCACTTGGGTTAAAATGCCGATGCACTTGTCTGGACACGAGTTGGTAACCAGTGGAATGCAAGACCAGCGACAACCTATTCGAGTCCACAATTCGTTGGTGACTATTGCTGGAGTGTGGTAAGTGTATGGATGTCGAATGGTCATATCCTAGACGCTGTACCACAGTGTGTCCATAGGCAGCGATGAGATATCTGGTGAATTCGGCAAATAACAGCTCGCACATCGACAATGTGCAGAACTGCTTCGTAGACTGTTCGCAAGTTTTTGCAGAGGGCGAACTCTCGGTAACAATACTTGTTTAAGGGCGCAGTCAGGATTGTATCAGATACGGGCGGCGATATTACGCGTTCCCCACGGCTTTATTCGTCTCCGCTTTGTCGTAAACATCGCCTTCAGGCGTGACAACTGCACAATCCGAAATCTGAGAGCGGCAGAAGTGGCTGTCAGCGAGAGGGACAGGTGAGACACTCGATACCTCACGCCCAGGCACAAAGGATCTGCGATGGACCAGCAACAGTAGGGGCAACTACTCGAAACTCACTGAAGATGAATTGCTTAGTCTGTAACGAAATGCCATATTTTTGACTGGCGTTGGTGATGAGATGATCAGATAAAAGACTTTTTTTGGAGCGTGGTAATGGGACGGGTCCCAAACAGTACAGCGCACTTAAACCAGGTGGCGACTTTGTTTTCTAAATGATTTTCCTGCTGTCTAGGGAGCGTCCATACACTACGTGGCTTCGTCTAAGGGGGGGGAGGGGTTTGCTGGAAAGCTACGCTGTGCTACCTGGTGGGTTGGGGTAGGGGGGGGGGGGGAAGGGGAGGAGGTTCCGAGACATACCACGTAGCTTTTCATTCATATTATTTGTCACAGGTAAAGTGAGGTACAGAACACACAACAGCATGTAAATATTTATATCCGTCTTTTAATTATCTCCGTATGTAATTTATGATAGTCTGAAAAGAGAAAACAGTACAAAATGTCTTCTGGAATCAATAGGTAAAAAAAGCTAAGTGCTACGGGGAAAGGGGGGGTAGAGACAAAAGCCACCCAGGAGCTACATAGGGGGGAAGGGGAATATCGCAGGAAGCCAAAATGGAGCTACGTAGTTTCAGGACACTCCCTTATAGATTTTTGTTTTTAATTTCATTAGATTTTTCTTTCTACAGGTTTTCTTATAATACAGCAATAAAAACTTGGAAAAGAAAACTTGACTTTATCTTCGCAAAATATTTCTCCAGATACTTCAGTCTTGTGTATCTTATCCTTCTGCGCCGCATCTTCTCATTGTTGTCTGTGTATTTTGGAGCCATTTAATAATGGCTCGTCTTCTTTTTTTCCTTCCTTCAAATTCCCATCGCTGTACAACTTTCGGTATTCTATTATCTTCTGATCATCTTACAAGGCCTTGCCATTCCAATCTTTTTCGTTCTATAACTTCACATATTTCTTCTTTCATTTCGACGAGCCTTATTATTACTCAATTTTTCATTCTTTTAATTCTTCTCTAGAAATCCATTTGTGATGCTTTCAACGGGGGCGTCTTAAAACAGGGTGTGTTGGGTGAGCGGTAACGCTCTGATCTCGCACTCGGTAGTACGCGGGTTCGAATCACCGTCCGAGATTCAGGATTCGATTTTCCATGGTTCTAAAAAATTACTGCAGGCGATTGGCGAGATGGTTCCTTCAAAAGGACATGACCGGATTCCTTGCCGTTCCTTTCCCCAGGTCCTCTCCCTAGTCTAATGACCTCAACGTCAACGAGGCGTAAAGCCTTAAGCAAAAATAAAAGGTATAAGTCCCCTTTCACTCGCAACTATTTTTGGTCGTACGATAAACAGTCGAGCGACAATTTGTCGTAGCTTCAAAGGACTTGTTTCACACGCAGTGATTTTCAGTCATTGCGTGTGTCATTGTTTATACGCAACTTTTTATTATTGTCGGTATCATTCACAGAGTGTTCCTATGTCTAATAAGAAAATCGGTGCACTGTGGTTAAATCACGATGTAGGAAAATGAAGAAACATAATCGTCCTTTGTGGATGCATCCGATCATTCAGAAGAGAGAGGAAGTTGGCATCTTTTACAATCATTCTGCAGAGCTCAGGGATGATGGAAATAACTTTTTTTAATTATTCTCGAATGTCAGTTCCTTCCTTCGATGATATATGTGGGGCTCAAAGAGATTTTACAAAGACAAAATTACACATTGTATTAAATCTATTGAAATGTTCACTGTGACGTTAACAAAATTAATATAGTAAGATTCTGTATTGACATCAGTTTAATGTATATTATTTTATCCATTAATTTCGTGTGTGTAAATTTACACAGTTGATTCACTTTTCAATTGAATTCAGAAAAAAAAAGCGAATGGTCATGAAAAGGTATTACAAAGTCAACAATCATAGCTGTCAGTAAATTAACATAAATATTTTGATCCAATTTTTTAATCCTTTCAGCAACCGAAGGAAATTAACGTACGACTTAAAAGTTGTCTGGAGTGGAAGCTTTCATTTGTTCACGTAGGCCTCGGCTTCCCTGAAACGACACGACGTCGTCCCGTGCAATGGCGAAGGGCAACTGAACTGGGCCGCACACATTTTAAAGGTAATAGGAAAAGGTTTAATAATTCTGAACTTTTTGGAGAGGGTGATGAGGGGATTTACGAAAGAAGTAAAGGAATTGGGTTACAAAACTTTCGTCAGACGATTGCTTAAATTTGGAAGTGTAGTATGGGACCCACATTTTCAGCATCAAATACAGGAGTTGAAGAGGATGGAAAAAAGGCTACAAGATTTGTTTCTGGAAATTATAGCAGAACGCAATCAGTAACAGAAATGATAAAAGAGCTGGATGGGATTCATTGGAAGACCGGAGGCGGGTGAAGACGGTCATGGGAGTGTACAAGGCGTATATTGGTGATGAGGCATGGGAAGATATTATTGTAAGAATTAAAAGTAATGCATGGATGGGGAAAGATGACCATGACCAGATGCTGGCACTCGATTTCAGGCACAAGGGTGTAGGAAGATTCTCTATCTTAGGTATGGGTGTCAGGGATTGGAATAAGTTGATGAATAATTTACCAGAAACGTTGAAAGAATTTAAAGTTAAAATTTGTAGATGGCAAATGTAGGTGGGTGCAGGAAAGGGAGAGGATGCGTGTGTAGGGAAATTGCCACCGAAGCGTGCGCTCCATTGCAATTTAATTAAATGTTAAATATTGACTGCTGAACGACAAGACCACGGCGTCGTGTCTTTGTTGTGTTGTATCGCGTCATTGTCATTCCGTGTGAAAGGTCCCATGCACCTCTTCAGTCAACTAATGGAATGTGGTCGTACGACCAAAATCGTGGCGTGTGAAAGGGGCCTAAGAAAAACGAATGAGACATTATGTATCAGTTGCAAACACCCTAGAAGAACAGTTATATTGTGCTTGCAATTTTGATTTATGCGCAGGTGTGTTTCCGAACTCGCAGTGGAGTCCACTGCACCGTGCTACTCTGTGTGACTCGATTCTCGCAGTCCTCACTTGCCCGCTGCTGCGGGGTCCCACTGGGCTGAGCGTGGGCCGCGACGGACATCGTAATTTGGCATTGTGTGGGAAATGAGGGGCGGGCCCTGCGGATAAACAACTTCTTTGTGATGCAAAGTGCCGGCAGCTGAACCACCAGACCACAGTGCGCGGGATGCGATAGCGGAGAATTGACGGACAGTTTCTCCACAGAGGTTTAACATCCTCACGCTACCTAAGGGGACATCCATAAATTACGTGAGGTGTTTTTCCGGTTTTACGGACCCCCCCTCTGGTGAGATCTGGTCCGAGAGAACTCCCCCTAGTAATCGCCCTCGAAATTTTTGGAGATTTTTTTTTAGTTCTACAGTCCAAAATTTTTTTCCCAAAACCTCAAGTGAGATTTCCGTAGACCCCACCCCCTTTTTGTGAGATTTCGCTGGACTCCCCCCCCCCCCCTTATTTCACCTCACGTAATTAATGGATGCCCCCTAATCCGTACGAATATTCCCGACCATTTGAATCTGTGATTCTTGTCACCATTTTTTAAGCCAACTACTAGGGAGAGCAGTTCAGTTTTTTCCACCAACAGTTGTAGCAAGTTTCGAGACGTACATAGACTGTACAATATCACCCGGCAGTTTCCACTTACCACATGAGTGCTACAAACAGAAAGTTACAATGCGGGGAAACGTAAAATTCCAAACTCCATACTCTAGTCTCGGTCTTCCCGTTGTCTCAGTTGGTTGCGGCGCCGTGATGGTATCCGGCGGTGACACGGGGTTAGCTGGTTCCACTTATGGTGGTGGACTTGGCCGCCAGGGTAGCAGAAGTGGTGGTGCACAATTCCTAATCAATGTGCTGGGTTAAACCTCAAACTTCTCCGCAGTGCGTATGGAGTGAGGGCATACGCTAGTGTTTATGGCGATTTGTCTGTCGGATGGGAACTTTTAACTTAGTGGCTCCTAAGCGTCTTTCGGAAGAGTAGGCCTGCGTGGGCCGGCACCGGGTTTTACCCTCTCCGTTCTTCCATCTCTACTACTCAACACAAAACACTACACTGAACAAACACACACTAACACAGTTGTCCGCTCTTACAATAACACTTACGTGCACTGTCACATCGGGAAAGGCACCCCAGTTGATATTTGCAGATGTTCCTAAGGGTGGGTAGACATCCTACACGATAATTCGGGCAAAGCGTTCATAGAAGAGTAAAAAATAAATGAAGAGCAGAAGGCTGCGCTTCTACTTTGAAGTAACAACTGTGGTAACCGTATAGTACGGAGTAACGTCTTTAGTTTTCACTGGGAGAGGCAGTTGGTGACAAACGGGTGAAATTTGGCCAAGGCGTTGTGAAGTAAGTATTTTCCTGGCGTAATTTTTGTAAACCATGGAAAATCAAAATCTGGATGGTCGGAGCAGGACTTGAACCCTCGCCCTCCCGAAGGCCAAGCCGGTGTGTTAGCCACTCATCCACCGGTTATGTAGTATCTCTTACTCCACGTACACATCCATTACACCTATCATGATTTCACTAATCATTCTAGTTTCAAACGTAATTAGCAACCAGTACTGTGTTATTAACAGTTAACCTGAACTCTGTTCACTAAATTAACCCTATCTTCCTTCTTCCCTGTCCTAAGGAAAGTTTCTCCCACTTTCATCAGCCAAAAATCATAGGCACTATTGTTACGAAGAATTGATAATCATTGTTTCAAATACACCAGATTTATTCAGCAGGTTCATTAATTAGGAAAATCATCATTTCAACACGGTTAACATTAATCCTGGATTAGCTTTAAGGCACAAATTACAAACATATAAAAGACTTCCAACTATGCAGTCAACTTATTGCGCAAACTAGCTGGATCACAGTGGGGCAGTCAATCACAAACTGTACGAACATCAGCAATGGCTCTTTGTTACTCTGTTGCAGAATATGCGTGCCCAGTTTGGATCTCACCATCTCATACCAAACAGGTGGCTGTAGCCCTAAATAACACTTGTAAACTAGTGACAGGTTGCTTAAAGCCTACCCCAGTCGATAGGCTTTACCAGCTTTCGGGCATTGCACCACCTAGTATCCGGAGAGAAGTGGCTGCGAACAAGGAGAGGACCAAAGTAGAACGGGAAAGCGCTCATCCACTGCACGGCCATACACCACCAGCCAAGATACTCACATACAGGAAAAGCTTTCTGAGAACATCACGGGAACTAATTGGGTCACCTGAAAAGGCAAGAGTACAGCGCTTGCCACCTGGTCATGCAGAGGATTGGAACGTCTGGCGGTCCTTAAATCGATTGCGAACAGGAGTGGGCAGGTCCAAGGAAAACCTAATGAGATGTGGTTATACTAATGCTACCAGTATTAAGTGCGAATGTGGTGAAGACCAAACTATGAATCGTATGCTCGAGTGCCCTATTTGCCCATCATCCTGCAACAACGAAGACCTGTTTCAAGCAACACACAATGCAATTGAGTTGCGAAGTACTGGGCTAAGTGTGTTTAAGGTTGTTGATTTGCACAATGTATTTAACTGTGTGTTTTGATGTTTGTGATACGAGAATAATAACTATGTAGTTTCATACCCGCACCCATACATTACGAAAATTGGCGCTCAACACTTTACTATCAGCTTTTTACCATCGCTATTAACAAAGAACTTAACTCTAATTACTGATACTGTCTTATTCTATCCCCAACGACTATACATAGCCTACCATACAGCAAATTAATTGTCACAGTCCCGGCATTCTTCTGGAGTGATTTCTGTAGAAATGGTACATCGACATATGGACGACGCAATCGGGAATCATCGAAAGCCAGAGACGACGTTAGCCCGTTCCTGTGCGTGGACCGTGGGTCCAGCGTGACCGTGTGAAGACGGGAGGGCGATGTTAATTGTCGCCGCAGCTGGCACCTTGCGCAGTGTCAACAGCCGACGAGACGGATGGCCTCGTCCCGACGACAGCCCGACACCCCGCGCCGCTTTCAGCGAGGCGGAATATTGACTCAGCTGGCCGCGGGCCACAATGGGCCGGGGCGAGCCATTGTGCGCACAAAAAGTACTGCACACGATAAATTTATTAGTGACAAGCGGGGCGGAAGTCTGGCTGGGGCCGCGACCAAAGGCCGAGTATCCCGAGACATCGCTCAACACGGACTGAGTCAACAACACCAGGGGAAACGGCACTGAGAAGGATGGAATGTGCAAACAGCGGAACGGACAACAAGACATTGCTCGTGGGTGTAATCTGTAGTTTGTGGGAGGAACTCAACTGTTCACGTTTCCAGTTCCGACGAAAAATAATAAATGCACCTGTTGGCTTGATGTGTACACATTAGGGCTGTTGATAAAATATCGATATATCGATATTTTTTTTAGAAAAATATCGATTTTATGAGTGATATTTTTTAGGACGATATATCGATATATCGATATTGAAATCTGGATATCGGAGTCCGATATTTTTTTAAAAATAAGTGGTTATTTTCCGTTTTCCTCGTAGAATATTCCAAGTTATTATTGGAGGGAAAACGATTACCTGTGTTGCACATGCAATACATTTTCATAGATAGAATTTTAAGAAACAATGAACGATACGAGCACATGGAGAAGCAGGGCCGCCGTAAGCGGGCGTGCAAGGCAGCATATTATGTAGCGGGCGACCTTTATTTTATTTTTTTAGCTCAACAGCTGCTTCGGGCGGTCGGCGGCGACACTGGGGATGGCAACAATGGGGGCGGCAATCTCACGGTTTTTTGACCCGGTTCGGAAATTTCCTAGATCCACCACTGGCTGTAGTTGGACAGGGGGCCGCATAATTGCTATTGCACGCGGGCGCTCAAACAGCTAGCGGCGGGCCTGTGGAGAAGTAAAAAACGAAGGTAAAATAACTCATTCAATATTCATTAGAATTCTTGTCTGGACATTTCGAAAAGTTTTTAAAATTTGTCTTCATTCAATGCAAAAGTATTAGCATCAAGAAACTAATCGTAATGTATCAGGTATGGGTAGGGTTGCCAGATAGCTGGAAAATCCTGGAATGTCCCGGAATTTTGTGTCTGATCTCGTGTTCAGGAATTATGCGTTACTGTCCCGGAATTTCCGTATACAATTTTTTTTTCTCTCAAACTCAGTTCACCACGGTGGTCATGAGGCCAAGCCAAGTATCCCATGCTTGCAGCGGGAGGATGGAATGTCCCTTAAATCAGAGGAATTGAAACTGACAGGAAAATACTCTTTGAATTTTCTGGGACTTTGAAAATTCTAGATGCAGTTAACATTAACTCCCTTTATACAGAGTTCACATGTCTGAAACGTGTTTTTCAGGTCCTTCCAAAAGACTTTCCAAACGATAAAATCTGGGCCAATTTCTTTAGAACAAGCGTTTTTAATGATTTTGAATATTTAAAAAAAATAGTTGGTTTTGTTTTGTCAATTCAACAAGCAATGACTTTTACGAGACTTTTACGAGCCCGTTGAATAATTTATGAAATAAGAGCGAAACAGAACGTTCATGGATTCGATCAAGGCTGAACTGCAAACTCAATCAATTTTGAAGACTCTTGCTTAGAAATGTTATCAGTTTTGCAAAGCAGTGACGGAGAAATATTTATGAAAATGGCAAAATCTAGTAATAAATATTTTAAAAGTAGATGATTAAGATCTATTTTGATTGATGTTGATTTTGATTTAGCAAAAGATAGATGCTAATTTTTTTTTATTTGGCGATAAAACTTGATGTTGATTTTCTGCCTAATTTTAATTAATGAGCCTAACAGAAGTGTTCAGTTTTTGTTTAATATTTTTGAGATTTTGATTGATAATACCCGATGTTGATTTTGTACCAAAGTAAAAAATTGCTAACCAGGTGGTCAATTTTTGTTTTAAGTTTAGTATTTTTCCTTTTGATTCATAATACCTGATGTTGACTTTCTACCATAGTTTAATTAATAAATTTAAAAGAGGTGCTATATATACGTTAGATAGCATATTTACCTAAAATAGAATTTTTTATTAATTTGCATTTTTGTTGACTCTTTAAACATACCGCTAAAATACTTTTTAGACCCAGAAATGTCTCGGAAATTATAAGCCTGTATCTGGCACTCCACAGTTAAATATTTCGCGCGAATTGGATACGCTTCTTCCATACCAACAGAAGAATTGAGCTCCAAAATTATGTCACAGCCAGTTTTGTTATATCACTTACGAATTTATTAAGATAAGAAATTGAAAAAAAGAATCTACCACTTTTGGATTGCCTGTACAAAGCGCTATGCTAAAAACTTATTATTATAGATTGGTGCCTTTAAAAAACAATTTGTTAACGCCAAGGGAACTGCCTTGACAGTAACGGCTCTAGCATTTTTCCAAGCCGGGGAAAAACTGAGATTGCCGCCTCTTCAAACATTGTTGCTAGCCAGACCCCGAGAATCCTCCTTGATTGTTGGCCAAACGCATTGATGTCGCCACTTTAACTGTTTGCCAAACGCATTGTTGGGCACGATTTTATCGCCCAGAGCAAGTACCCCGGTTTGCCCCCAAACCTCGCCCTAAATCCTGCATTCCACCTAGAATCTCAGCTTTATAAAATTGTATTATGGTAAAGCGTTACCCATTTGCGAAGCAATATCGAAGAAGGGGAAATTTTCAATTAATGTAGGGAATTCTCCATTCATAATAGAAGAAACAACTGGAAAAACATGAGTTCATGCTCTTGAAAAGTATGTCCAATAAAGTTTCTGACATGAGTTTTGGTGCAAAATTTTACTTCATTCACCACCTCAGTTAGGAATTTTTTTTGGATCTGAAACTCTTTTAAATAACTATGACGTTCTCTCATCATAATTCTATGCAACATCCAGTTGTCCTAGAAAATGGTAATTTGGTACAAATACTTGGTTTCGTCCCCATAGTATAAGAAAAGTTCCTGTGTTTTTTCAATGCCAATCTAAAAGCTGAAACGTCTTAGAGAAAATTTGTAGGTTAATTGCTTTCTTCTTGATGAGGCTATATGCCTTGAATTTCAGTTTTGCACAAAGATCAGGAGCATAAAAAACACAATTAATTTTACTTTGTTACTACATTTAATTTGGAAGTAGTCCTACACCGATGGTAACAATGCAGACACGGCGAAGCTCGCACAGAACGAATCGGACTCGAGCCCGTTGTTTTACATGAGCGTGCGTTGCCGAGGAAAGTATTTTGACATGAAAATTGGATGTAAGCAGGAAAATTGATAAATTCGGATACACAATCTTTGCTAAGGTGCAAACATTTGGTCCAAAAAAGTAAGAAGACTCAGAATAAGCTATCAACCTACAAAAAGAAATTAAATTCCACATAAAACAATACTTGTAAAAAAAGTGACTTGGTCATTATGCAAACTCTGATAACAGAACATCAACCTAAATAAATGCCTCTACAATGTTGCATTATTGAGCTTTTAAACTCACAAAAGCCAAGATTTCCCTCGATGCTCTTTCTGGATTCACAAGTCTTCGAGTAAATCATAAACATTCTGCCTTTCCTTTTAGTAGTAGTATAATGGCTAAATCACAATTAAAAAAAAAAAAAAAAAAGATTTATCCGTAACGTCATGAAAAACTATTTTATTCAGAAAATCAAAACTTGATTCAGAAAAATATCATCATTAAATAGCCACAAGACTTGGCCCTTTTTAAAAATGATTTGTTTTTGTAACATTGTTTTTATATAATAGGGTCGATATATCGATACTTTTTCTTCGATATATCGAATCCGATATAAATATTTTTTTAAATATCGATATATCGAAAATCCGATATTTTTAAAAATATCAACAGCCCTAGTACACATTAGATAAACAGGTAAATACTAGCGATATTGTTCTAAAGAAGTAGAACTGAAGTGTTACGAAATGTAAGATAAACGAATACAGACCATTTTAGAATTTCTAGATACATATTATTCTATAATCTACTAGCGGGTCGCCCGCAACTTCGTACGCGTGGACTTTTATTGCTAGAGTTGTATATATAAAGCTGTAAGTTGCGAAAAACATTTCACAAAAAGCATAGAGTGTGGATAATATGACGGAAAACCGATCACCATACTGTTCTGCCATTGACCCTGTCTCATGAAGAGAAATAATTCGCAACATGTTTAAAAATAGCAACAAACTATAATAGTCTGATCCAGTGTGAATCTACACAAAGTCGATACTAAATAATAAGTTGTGGTTGTACAAGAAATTTATTAACAGATCGTACATAAACTGACTGCGAGAGAAACAAAGCCTGTGTGACTGATATAACATTACAGGGATTTACACACGCTATCCACCTGTTTGTCACCATTTCGTTAGTTTTAAAAATTTCTTGTCTAATATGTTGTTCACCGTAAAAAACATATAGCGTGTCATTGCTAATGATACATTAGCATTTCCTTGTCAGATTTCATCAAGATTGGTTTAGCAGTTTAGTGATGAAATCGTACTTGAGTTCCTTTCACATTTATAAAATTATCGTCTAATATGCAAGTATTACATAAATATGGCGCCAAAGGTTATTGATGATTGTTCGCTGATAAAGATCCCCGAATAAAATATAATACTATAAATGTATGAGTACATATACTGTAAACATAGAATATATATTTCTGAGATGGTAACCGAGGTATTCTTGACGTTCGCCTAGCTAAAACGCTAATACCTAAAGCCGGTAACAGTATTTGAAACTGTATGATCAGTATGACGCCGCGTCAATACACTCAACTAAACTACCAGAGCTAGTAAGGGAGCGTGCACAAACTACGTGGCTCAGTCCGGGGGGGGGGGATTCCGAGCCAGGCCACGTAGCTTTCCTTTCACAACATTTTTCACAGTTAACACACAACAGCATGTGAATATTTATTTTCCTCAGTTAATCATCTCCGTATGTAATTTACAATAGAAAAGAGTACAAAATGTGTTCTGGAATAAAAAGAGGAAAAAGCTACGGGCTACGTGGGAGAAGGAGGGGGGGTAGAGGCAAAAGCCACGTATGGCTACGTGGGAAAGAGGGGGGGCTCACAGGAGTCCAAAATGGAGCTACGTGGTTTATGGACGCTCCCTAAGCGACAGAAAATGTTGATCGTAATTATAACTGTTTTATTTTGAGTGTAGTAATTACTGTGGAAACGATTACTACTGATTTTGTGTCGAAAGATCTGCGACAGGCAATGAATACAATGATAAGGGGATTCTAGCAGAGGCAGTCTAGAAATGTTATGTCGCTGTTGAACTGTTGAATTCATAATTTTCTAAAAACGCAACTTGAACAAAAAGGTGAATAAAAGGACACACTTGATAATGATTGTAAACGACTGTAGCAAACAGGGATTGTAATGAATTACATAAATTTTAATAAATGTATGACTGAGAAGTAAAAAATTGTTTAAAAGTGTATACCGAAATTAATAATACTGATTAAAAGGCAGATTAACCAACTAACGTAGACAACAGGTAACGGATATTTCTTTCAGGTGGCAGGAACATATTTGGTAATGCATTAAGGAGAGGCCATATTTGGCGTCTTCTGAGATACAGTAGAGGTCGCAAAATGCACTCCTTCTGCCAGAGGAAGACAAAGAAGTCGTCAAAAAGTAAAAGAAGAACATGTTGTATTTGTAACAAGGCGTAGTTTAAACGGAAATTGAGACACAATTAGATAAAGTGAATAAGCACAGGTATTATAAATTTCTGCTAGTAAGGGCGATCTTTTAAGCTGTTTTCAAGTTCTGAAGTAAACATGCAGTAATGTAATAAGTCGGTCGCATTATCCACTCATTGGCAATATGTCAAGTCGATGAATCACCAGCAACGCAACCATGTTAGTTGCTTATTTATTATGCTTCCTTTATTTCGGGTGCCAACATCTAAGCTGCAGTATTTTGTTTCGTATTCTTTTATTTCCTCTCCACCGAAAAGAAACGTTCTTCGAGATGCAGTAAGACGATTCTGGCTTTTTGTTTGCAATCGAACCTAATGAGAGGTCGACAAACAAGGGGACCATCAGATATTCCCAGAACGGATTCCAATCTCCTGCAGATATGTTGAAGGGTGTACACCCCGTATGTCTGCAGTGTCGCCGTTTCTTTAAATAGGCATGCAAAAAAAAAAAAAAAAAAAAAAAAAAAAACACACATTTGTTTTGCATACCAAAATAGTTGGGTACGTAGTCTAGGCGGTTAAGTGCCTGCTTTGTAAATTTCTGGCTAGGGTTCAAATCCCCGCAGAATGTTAATTTCTTCATCTTCAGATATAGTCGACCACGATTATTTTAGTTTGATTTCTACCTCATTCGCATAATTTTATTGCGTAAAATATTTAAAACAAATCACATTACTTACGATATATACGACAAACGCAATTTCGGCTAGTATACCAACGATGGCTTCTAATATGCCTCGCCCAGAGTCATTGAAGTAATCTGGTTAGGACGCAAATATGTCAGTAAATTCCGATCCGAAGAAAGCTTTTTATAACATTTATAAGTGTCTGTCACCATTCCTTCACTTCCTCACTGAGCTTCGTTTTGACCAGTTTTTCGTCACTGACGTTAATTTATTCTTCAACCTTTTACATGCCACCACTAAGCGGAATTAAAATGATCGATTGTAGAAAATAGAAAAAAAAAACTATCTTCTGGAAGCTACTTGTTTCGTTTAAAATATTTCTTGACTATATAGAACCGTAGAAAAGAAGTAGAAATAAAGTAAAAAAATAATACCTATTTAATTAGAAAACACATCAAAATAAACTTATTAGCAAAAAGACAAAAAATGATGAAAGACTGGATAATTTCCCGGCGTCAACACAATCCAGCGGTACACATTTGAAGATTTAATTTAAAAAAAACCGATTTTATGAAAAAAGTGACAATGTAGTCTATGAAATGTAAGTATTATTTTAAGCAATATAAGTTCGTAAATGGAGCTGAAAGCAAATTAAAGTAACAGTGGTCGACAGTATCTGAAGATTAAAAAAATTAAGGTTTGATCCTGCTGTGATATGAACCCGAGTCAGAAAATTACGAAGCGGACTCCTTACTGACCTTTTCTTTTTATTTCACTGTTTAATTGATTTTTTTTAAAGCCACATAACTGATACCATGTAAAATATATGTAATTTTAACTCAATTATAAGACTGGTGTAACTCTTAACTAGTTGTTCCATTCTGCTGGGTTCTTGGTCTTTCCAGCCAGATGGAAGGCGAGTCTGCCTAGACCAAGCGGCCACTAGCACTTATTTTGGTATCTAAAGGACATGTATGTTTTGTATGCAAATATCTCACGGTTCTAAATTACGATTCGTAGGTCATTGTAATGCTCTTACAAAGGAAATAGCGTGCACATCTGGATTATTGTTGTGGAGTTTGGGATCCGTATCGCAAGGGATTGATTGAAACGTTAGTGAAAGTACAGAGGAGAGCCGCTCAATTCGTGACTGCTAGTTACAGTCCTGACTAAAGTGTCACATAATTGATACATTGGGCTGGGATTGTCTGGCAGACAGACAACGTCATTTTCGTTTGAATTTATTGGAGAATTTGCGAAATTCTTTAAATTACGAGTGCAGTGAAATACTTCTTCCGCCAAGCTATTTAGGTCGCAACGACCGGAGGGATAAGATTCGAGAAATAAGATGCCATACTCATCCTTTTATATATTCTTTCTTTCCTCGTGTTATTCGGAACAGGAATGCACAGAATTAAGATTGGTGCTTAACACCCCCTGCCACCCACAATGTTTGTGAATCGCAGAGTATGGATGTAGATGTAGAACTAGGGCGCATTTAAAGAAACGACGGCACCACATACAGGGTGTATACCCTTCAACATATTTGCAGGAGATTAAAATCCGTTCGGGACATGTCTGATGGTCCCCTTAGTCGAGACTGATATTCGAGAGTACATGGGTTCAAACCACCTTTCGCCTATCCAGGTTTCAGTTGGAGTCCGGAAATCACTCCGGGATGTTTGCCCCAAAATGGCTTGGACCGTGTTTTTTCCCGTTACTTGTCATCAGCCCTCTTCCGGTTACGACACGGGCGGAATGTGCAGCCAATAGAAATCTTACCACCAAGTCATTATGAGCACAATGAATTATTATTATTATACTAAGATGATGCAATGTGTGTAACGTTCATTGTTGCTTAATGAAAGAAAACATTACTACTTTAAACCGAAGATAGAATTGTCTAAGTAACGTAACAAAACTGTTACTAAATAGTAAACTTGAAACCTCCCCCCCCCCTCAAAAAACATGTATTTTAATTACAACGAAAGTTAAAATACATATCTGGAATAGTTGTGAATATAACTTTTTTTCGTCAAAGAAATCATATATTCCTGAGCGTTGTCTGTTGTGTTTTTGTTTAAATAATGTGGAGAAGATCTTGAAAAGTACCGTAGCAACCCGTTGGAAGTTGATTATTATTTACAACAAATTTTACCAACAGAAAATTGTTTTGTGGACAGAGAGATAAGTAGGTTCGGAAGTTTTTTCTTTGAATAAAATAGAATATCTGGAAAAATATTATTCTGTTAGAATGACTTTAGATTTTTTAATATACAAGTTCCTTAACAGTGGCTTGCTTCTTTCTAAAAATGCCTGTTTTAATTTCGGAGAACCGTTCTGTTGTTACCTAAGTATTTTATTTCGGAGGGAGCGGTGTAAAAATAAAATTCCTTCTTGGGACGCTTCTTCCACTGTTGCATCAAGGCGACGTTCTCGAATATCAGACCCTTCCTCTCACAGGTGGGTTATTTGTAGCACGCCAGTAGCGCTGCACGCTGCCCCTGGCAGTCAGGCCACCCACCACACAGGCTCCTTTCATTTGTGTAAACGCACAATCGCACCGCTGCACCAGTGACGCCGTAATGAAAGTCTTTGAAGCGGGCGGTGATCCGCTTAGGGCGCGCGGGTTGATTGTCGGTTGCCAAGGGAACTGGCCGCCCGTCTCCAAATCCCATCTCTTAATAAGGGCCGGTTAATGACGACACAAAGGTTGGCCAGGCCTCATTAGGCATCGCGAGCGCTACCTGTTTTATTTACTACCTACACTAAGCACCGCTCCCAAGCTTGCCAGTCTCTCCCTGTCCTGCAAGTGATACTTAAGCATCAGTCTGTCAATTTATTTCAACACGTTCTAAAATTAATGACACTGTCCTTAGTACGACAGATTTCGCTAAATACATAGGAGTAAACGTTCATGATAATTAGTTGTGGAAGGAACGTATTGACAAGGTAATTGATAAAACAAACTGTATGCTCAAATTGCTAGCACATAATTTAAAACAACTCACACCGGAAGTAAAACCGATTGCATATAAACAGGGCCGGCGCCAGGGTAAAATGGGCGACCTTTTTTTTTTAGCTCTACAAAATGGCCAGACGACAATGGGCGTATTCTTGGCTTCATAGCCTGAGGGCCCCCATATTCGGTGATCGGGCCCCCCATCAGCTTGTAGGCCCCGGGTACTTTTGACCCGCTTACCCCCCCCCCCCCACCCCCCAACGCCGGCCCTGCATATAAAGCACTAGTGCGACCTCATTTAGAATATTGTTCTTCCGTATGGGGCCCGTATTGAAAGGGGTTATTAGATGCATTGTAGAAGGTCTAAAGAAAAGCTGCCAGATTCGTGACAGGTGCATATTTTTTTCTTCTGTCATCAGTCTTTCGGCTGGTTTGATCCAATCCTCCATCCCTTCTTATCCTGCGCTAACCTCCGCTAACCACTTCATCTCTACAAACTATTTACAACCCACATCCTCAATTATTTGCTTCATATATTCTAATCTCTGTCTTCCTTTACAGTTCTTACCTTCGACTGTCCCCTCCACCAGCAAATTAACCAATCCAGCATGTCTCAAACTATGACCTACCAACCAGTTTCTTCTTTCTGTAAGCTTCTACCACAAACTTCTTTCCTCACCCATCATTTTCAAAACTCGTTCATTTCTTACTTTATCAGTCCACTTAATTTTCAGCATTCTTCTGTGGCACCACATTTTAAATGCTTCAATTTTCCTTCTTTCCGGTATTCCTAAAGTCCATGTTTCGCTACCATAAACTCCACACATAGAGTTTTAAAAAGTTCTTTCTAATTCCTAGATCAATATTTGAAACTAAAAGGTGTCTCTTTTTCATGAAGGCTCTTTTTGCTAGTGTTATTCTACTTTTAAAATCATTCCTGCTTCGGCCATCGGTTGTAATTTTGCTTCCCAAGTAAAAGAATTCACTTACTTCTCCTACTGCATCCGATCCCATTTTTACATTTAATCTACTAGTATTGGTATCATTTCTGATACATTTAATCACTTTTGTCTTGCTTTGATTTATATTCAGTCCAAAATCTTCCTTCAGTATTTTGTTCATACCATTCAGTAACTTCTCAATATCCTCAGCCCTTTCTGCTAACAAGACAATGTCATCAGCAAAACGTAGCATACTGATTTTTTTCTCTCTGAACACTTATGCCACATGTAAATTTTCCTTTGACTTTCTTTATTGCTTCTTCTTCATACAAGTTGAACAGCCGGAAGAAAAGCATTAGTGTAATGTTGAAGGAGTTGATTAGGGAGGATTTGGAATAACTGAGGCGTTGTTCTCGAAAAAAGATAATTGAAAAGTTCATGACAGAACTATTTTAGGATGTTGGTGAACGAATTTTACTAGCAGCAGCAGTCATATCTACGAATGACCGAAAAAATAAGAGAAATCGGGGCCAGAATCGATTATTTTCAATAATCATTTTTCCACGAGCATTTAGGGAATGGAATAGAAGGGATATATCGAGCGAGTAAACCGCTCCGGCCGTCCTGATCTGGGGTTTCCACGCTTTTCCTGCATCACACCAGGCGACTGCCGAGATAGTTCTTCAGAATATCGCATGGGCGCCTCCTGTCATATACCGTACGTCCCTTCTAATGTATAAAGGATTACACATTATGATGGATGGAATACACCCACCGCCACACACTTAATGAATCGCGGAATCGTAGTAAAACACTTTGTGGCAAGCGGTCACAAAGCAAACTGTTCCTCTCTGCACCTTCTGTGTACCAATAAACATTACCCTGCAGTACATATTCCGTAAACCAAGGGGAAAAAATCTTTACTTTAATAGTCTTGTGATAGGTCTGTACGCATCATAATATTTGTTCTCTGTGAAAACTGGAGAAGTAGAAGAGATAGAGAAAAGGGAAAGGAAAATCTTGAGGAAAACTTGGGGACTACTAAATATTGAAAAAGGGGACTTTAAACAACGAAGAAATAAAGATCTATACAAAGGAGAAGAAATTGAAAGGATGTCAGATACGATCAGAAAGAGGATAATCAGTTTTTTTGGTTACAGAATGAGATTACATAACAGCAGACTTACAAAAAGAATTTTCAACCATGTTTACAAGAGTAAGAAGAGCAACCAGTGGATCCAAGGAGTAAATAAAATTATGACTGATATCTGAATAACAGATGATATAACACAAGATATAGCAACTTTCAGGAGATTGATCCAAAATTTCAAGGGTTTCCAGTAGAAGGAGAAGAGGAAATGTAACATCATATGGACGGAAGAAAGGAGGAAACAGAAAAGAGAAAGGATGAAGAACTAAGAAGGATCGAAATGAATGCACGGGATTACTTTTCGTGGTACTTAGATGGCCGATATCGAAAAAAAAGTGTTGTGAAAGAACCTACATTTAATATTGTTTGGAGCAATCCTTCTCGCAGTGGAATTTATTTAAGGGTGAATAAAATATACAACCAAGTCTGGTTCGTGGGCGATATGGTTTTAACATTGCATAAGACGTGGAGACTTATACAATTAGATTATTCTGATTTTGATTGTTTTATGATTTCCAGAAGTCACTTCAGGCGACTGCTTCAACAGGCAGTGTCCGAATTTCTGCTCATCCGTTGTCCTCAAATCCCTCCAAACTTGGCTGTGAAGGGACTCTGCAACCCTTCTCCTGGATATTCACTCGAGAGGGAATGAAATGTAAAAATCAGCTACTCAGGACTAGGGATGGGCATTTAAAAAAATATATCGATAAATATCGAAACGATATTTACAAACACTATCGATATATATCAGGGAAAAAATATCGATATTTCGATATATCGATATTTCGATATTTTTGGCTAAAGGTAGTAATTATCTTTTTTAAAAATCATAAAATACATCAACATACTTAAGAAAAATCTGAAAATTAAAGGCACAGGTAGAAATTATACAAACTTTTATTAATTTTTTTTCAATCAATCAAACCAGTCTGATATGGACATCAAAAGGACACTCTGTTTTATGTGCTCCCCCGTCAATCTACTCCTGTTGTTCAGTGCAGCTAAGTTGACTACAGAAGCCACTCTCTTGGACGACACAGAAGAAGCTTGACATATAAAGTATTTCAGCGCGCTGGAGCTCTGGCAATTCACCCAAAACTTTACTGGGTGTGATTTTCTGTCTATTAATGGTTGGTCCAGATACTGCTTAAGCTCATTAGGAACTGAGCCAGAGCTTGGAACCTCTTGCATAACAGTAGAGCTAAGGGATGATAGCTTTACATGTGCGTACCAAATTGATGCGTTATCTGCGATATATTGTGTTGCTGCTGTAGACCTTACTTCTGGAGAACGTTGTCCTCGTCGTCTAAGTTCCAAGCGAATATCATTAGTTATTGTAGATATCGCATTTGACACACCGATTGGAGAAGTGAAGTGTATACGTTTGAAACGAGGGTCCAAAATGGTAGCTGCTGCAAGGAATGCATTTCTTTCTAAAGGACTTAATTTCTCTTGAATTCTTTGGAGTAAAGCCTCTTTTACCGTGAATCCTAAAGTGGTCGAAGGAGTAGCTTATTCTGTTACTTGTCGAATCAGATTTGTAACAGGAATGGCTAAGCCAGCAGTCACATAATTTGTACCACTACTCTCTTCAGTGACTTCTTTGAAAGGACCAAGAAGGACAATGAGGTCACGTATTACATTAATCTGTTAAGTTGCAACCATATCAAGTGTGTTTATATTTGACTGACTTTTGGTAGCTACGATTTTAGCTACAATTGCAGAGAGTCTGACAAATTTTTCTAACATATTAAAAAGGAGTTCCATCTGGAGCTAACAGCTTGTGTCAAAGTCAACACCTCTCCTTCCTTTCCCCCAGATGCTTCTTGTTCAGATCTTAATAGATCCATAGCATTGACAGACTGCTTAAAATAAGTCACAATACTTTTTACGTGATCGTAGTGTGCTGCAAATGAATTATTTTCACTTAACACTCCATCAACGATTTTCATCATCAGGGCTTGACCAGTAAGTTGTAATGTCTAATCACCACACCTCTCTGCAATGCGTATGGTGCGAGGGCATACGATGTTGTTGATGGTGATTCATCCGTCGGATGGGAATGTTAAGCTTGGCGCCACCTTTAGAATGTTTCGCAAAGGTAGGCCTGAACAAGCCCTCTCCCTTCTTTCATCTCTCATCCACAACACTCTATACTGAACCTCACAGTGGCACTGTCATACACACTTAGGAGCACTGTCACACTGAGGAAGGAAACGGGGATTTTTTTTTAAATTCTTAACGTCTCTTAACAGCGAGGTCTTTAGAGACGGGAAAGGATTGGGGGGGGGGGGCAAGGAATGGGAAGGAATTTGGCCATGGCCTTTTGAAGGAAGCATCCCGGCATTTGCCTGGAGTGATTTGGGAAACCATCGAAAACCCAAATCTGGATACCCGGACGGGGATTTGACCCACCCTCCTCCCGAATGCGAGGCCAGAAAGCTAACCATTACACCACCACTTTCGGTGAAACGGGAAACCACCCCAGTTTATCTTCCTAGGACTTTCCTTGGAGGGATATACATCGCCCATGGTAATCGCCTACAACCCGACTCGGGGGAGGCGTTCGAAGAGGATCATACTGTCAGTAAAAACTATTGGTGTCTCAGTGATTAAAAAACTAAAAAACGCTCTCACTACATCAATCGAAGACAACAATCACAAGAAAGTATTCTTTAGTGGGGCTGTAATTCACGAGAAAGCTATATGTCTTAATGCATATATTAAAGAGTATAACAATGAACTTTAGGATAGAGGATTTAAAGCAACCCAAAATTGGTTTATTAAGTTCAAAGTACGATAATCACTCCATTACATCAAAAATTTTCTGTATACCTGGAACGTATTCCCTATAATCCTATATAAACTAACATCCTCTATTCAAGGTTTCCATATTCAAGATTTCCGTATTCAAGATTTTCGTATTTGCGGCGGCTAATTTAAGGAACGTATTCCTTGCGATTAAGGAGTTTTGACTGTAGACTAGATTGTAGACATTTAAATGAATTAACATTCATTCATAATAAATTGTGGTTCATCAACCCATTAATTGTTATTCGTAAATGGGAAAAAAGTTGAAAAGATAATATTTCAACCACAAAGATAAAATAACCGCTTACATGCTAACATAAAAATGAAGTTAACGTAAAGTTGTAAAAATTTAACAGCTTCTTTTAACCTCTCAACCCCTGATGAAGCTGTTATATTTTGACGAATTCATTTTTTAAGACACTTTCAGAAGATTGGATATGTACGTATATTTATCCCATATACATGTAATAATTAAATTGGATACTGAATTGCGTTCGTAGAAAAAATATCGAATTGGTGCTTAAAATCGATACACTAAATACAATATCGATGTATCGATATATCGAAAATAAATATATCGGCGATAAATATCGATATTTTTTAGAAAAAATATCGATATATCGATACATAGATATATTTTGCCCATCCCTACTCAGGACTAGCTTTCGTGAAGATCTGAATTCGATCCTCATTTCGGCTATCCGGATTTTACCTCCAGAGCACGGAAAAATGTTCCTTCCAAGGCCTTGGGGAACTCAATCCCTTTCGTTGCCCTAATCCTCTCTCATTTCTAGTGACATCGACGTTGAGGACGCTTGGACGGAGGATCGTAGGAAGGGGCTCAACATGAGGTTGATGAGATTTTGGGAAAAGAAGAAAACACGTCTTCTAAATATGGGAGTGGCACAGGGTAGCGTATTGGAACCATTGGTATTCGTCATTCTAATGAATGATTGTGTGGGTAGATTACTATAAGAAGTTGGTTGTTTGCAGACGACATAATACTATATAATATGATGAAAAAGGTAGAGAACTGTGAACAGCTGCGGGGTGATGTGGACAGGATATCTACCGGGTGTTTCAAAAATGACCGGTATATTTGAAAAATCAATAAAAACTAAACAGGCAGCGATAGAAATACAGCGTTTCTTGCAATATGCTTGGGACAACAGTAAATTTTCAGGCAGACAAACTTTCGAAATTAGTTACAATTTTGAACAACAGATGGTGCAGCAAGCGATTTGAAAGATATAGAAGTAAACGCAGTCTGTGAGTTCGCCATTCTGTAAGTCGTCTTTCTGCTGTAAGCGTGTGCTGTTCACAGATTACAAGTTTGCTGTGAAAAAATGGTGGAAAATATCGTACTTTAGATTTTTCCAGACTGCAGCGCCATCTGTTGTTGAAAATTGTAACTAATTTCGAAAGTTTGTCTGCCTGAAAATTTACTGTTGCCCCACGCGTATTGCAACAAAATGGTGTATTTCTATCGCTGACCGTTTAGTTTTTATTGATTTTTCAAATATACCAGTCATTTTTGAAACACCCGGTAGCTGGGTTGGTAAACATGGGATGAGGATAAATGCAAAGAAGAGTCAGCTTATTAGATATGAATATAAAAAACTAAAGGTTGATTATGGGGAAAACTGAATACTTGAAATGTTAATGTCTTGCATAACATTTGATAGCCAACTCGACTGGGCAGAAGACAAAGATCAGATAGTAGGAAAAAATTTCGAAATCCTGCACTTGTTGAAGAAAGTGATGAGGAGATGAACCAGAGACGTGAAGAAATTGGGTCAGACCTTGCTTGAATATGGAAGTGTAAAATGTGACCAACATTTTGGATTCAAATACAGGAGTTGAAAGGGATGCAAAGAAGGGCTGCCAGATTTGTCTCAGGAAATTACCGCAAAACACAATCAATAAGTGATATGATAAAGGAGCTGGAATGGAATTCATTGGAAGACAGAAGGAGGGTGAAGAGAGTCTTGGCATCGTATAAGGCGATTGGTGTTGGGGCATGGAAAAATTTAGGTGGAAGAATTAGGAGAGGCGCATGAAACGAAAAAGATGATCACAGACTGGCACTTGATTTCAGACATAACGGTGTGGGAAGAATTCCTTTCGTTAGTAAAGGGGTCAGGGATTGGAATAAATTGTCAGGAGAATAAATGAATAAATTACCAAAAACGTAAAAAAATTAAAGTTGAAAATAGTAGAGGACAAAATAAGTAGAAAAAGGAAATGGGCGAAATGGGTGTGAACGGAAATTGTAACCGGAAAGCGCTCCACCACAGTTTAAATAAATTCAATTAAATAATGGAAGAAGAAGGATGACGCGTGCTATGGGCCGTTCTCGAACCAGCAACCCATGCAACGCAATGGTAACGTGCTAGTGACTTTGGTGGCTTTATCGCGAAGGAACTTATTAAGGCTGTGATTTTCTAGAGCTAGCGATAAATAAAGGTTGCAAGGTGTGTTCAGCCCAGGACATGTCACGTGACAGATACGAGCTGGGCGCCGTACACTACTGACGGCGGGGACCGGGAGAGACGATCGTAGAGCAGCCGGAAGTGGGGCCCCGGAAGCGAAGCCCCGCGCGGCTCCGCTTACCAGCGGCCGGCTAATCCGATAATCTGACGCCGGCACACCGGCCGGGGTCAAGGCGCGCAGGCAGTGCGAATCCTAAGCGAACTGAGATGCTGATTGAGACTCTGCACAGGTAACGAACCTGCCAAAGTTACGCAGCTCTACCAGCCGCCTTCGGCGCGACAGAGATTTGACAATATTTCACAGTGCCAGCCAGGTAGGGATGGGCAAATGAAAAATATGTATATATCTGTAAATATCGTATCGATATTAATAGACAGTATCGATATCTATCGAGGAATAATATCGATAAATATTGTATCGATATTAATAAACAGTATCGATATCTATCGAAGAAAAATATCTGTGTATCTATAAGTATCATATTGATATTAATAAACAGCATTGATATCTATCGATGAAAAAATATCGATATTTTTGCCTAAAGCCAGTAATAACTAAAAATACTCCCAAAATATATCAAAATAATTAAGAAAATTCTGAAAATTAAAGATACATGCAGGATAGAAGCAGTGGAGAGGGATTTCCTTCGAAGAGCTTCCCAAGTTTCTAAATTAGAGCATCTGCGGTATGAACAAATCAGGGGCCAAACTGCATCAATGATACTATAGTCCAGAACACTGAAAGGAAGCAACTATTATGGTTCGGGCACCTAACTAGAATGGATGAAGGACGAATACCAAAAATAGTCCTTAACTGTCAACCAGCTAACGGGATAAGAAGAGGCAGACCACCGCTACAGTGGTTGCAAGGAGTGGAGCGGTCGATGAAAGAACAAAATATAGAACTGAACGAGGCCGACAATAGACGGTTGTGAAGACTGAGTGCGGAAAGAGGTAGGAGCCGTAGGACCCCTAAGAAAAAAAGACAAATTCAGAAATTATAGAAACTTTTACTAATTTATTTATATTTACAATCTATCGAACCAGTATTTGTATGAAATACAAATCAAAAGGTCACTATGTTTTATACGTTCCTCGTCAGTCTACTCCTGTTTTCCTGTGGAGCTAGGTTAATTTCAGAAACCACTCTTTCGGACGACACAGAGGCTTGGCATTCAGCACGATTTCCGAAAGCACCGTCTTGAACTGTTGACGATTAACCCTGCACCGGGTTTCCTATTAGCGGTTCGTCCGGATACTGCTTAAGCTAACATGCTGAAAAAAAATAATGTTGACACTAGCGTAAAAGTGTTAAAATTTAACAACTTTTTTTAAATCTGTTAACCGTGGATTAAGAACTGCGAAATTACGAGAAATTCACATTTTTTAAAGATCGGATTTGTTCGAATATTTAACCAATGTTTATACAACTCATGAAAATTAGATAATAAATTGCGTTTAAGCAAAAAATATCAAATTGGTTCTTAAGATTGATACTCCAAAAAAATAACTGATTTTTGATGCATCGAGAATAAAAATATCGATGGTAAATATCGATTTTTAATGAAAAATATCGATATATTTTGTCCAAGTCTAGCACCAGCTGTAAATACGGTAAAAATTTCTGGAAAATATTCGTTGAATTTATAAGAATTCTTTCCATTATCCTACAAGACAGTAACATAGTAAGCAATGGATCTGCTCACTATGTACGTCGGTCAAATAGTTTCTGTTATAAATCTTGCTTAAAATCCCAGACTTATTATGTAGGTACATTTGTATATTACATGAGAACTTATCTACGTAGAAGTGGTTCTCCCGGTACTAACCCATTTGCGAATAAAACCTAAAACTAAATTCTCTGTTCACCAATGATAATGATTAGTTGTTTCAAGAATTTTTTTACAAAATTGTAGAATCTTCCACTGACACGTCGACTTTTTCCAGAGTCATCTTGCACGCGTGAAGAATTTTAAAATACCATCATCTGACCGATCGTGGTGGGTGAGTGGTAAGTGGTAACGCTCTGGCCTCCCATGCGGGAGGACGCGGGATCGAACCCCCGTCCGGCAATGCAGATTTGGGTTTTCCATGGTTTCCCCAAACCACGCCAATGCCGGGATGGTTCCTTCAAAAGGCATGGCCGAATTCCTTTTCGTTCCTTACTACATTCTTTTCGCTTCTCTAACAACGTCGACGATGCGTAAAGTCATAGCAAAAAAAAGAAGAACATCGTTTGATGCTTTACAGTTTACGACTTGTATATAACTGACGTTTGTATTTATAACCGAATGCAGTACCCGCCAGTGTGGCTGAGGGTGCTAAACGCTACCACATTGGGTCGGTTGGGTTCGAGTCCTGGTGCCCGCGTACCGGCTGTCCTGATTGCGCTAATGACAGGATGATCTACAATCTCCGCCCTATAAGCTACACATCTCACAAACAAAAGTACCAGGCCAGACATCGCCAGTGCGGCTCTGGTTCTCCCTGCACAACATCCAACCTGAAGATGGCGGCAGATTTAGCCGCCGAAAGCTCGTTGTCGCACTTCAACAACATACGGCGGAAAACCCGCGAAGACTACATTTCAAAAATACACTTGTGTGTGAGTGGAGACTTTCCCGGAGTATCGATGCAACAAAATCTTCTCGGGTGTCCAGTCGGATGGTGGCTGACTGTCTCTGCCAAGACTGGCTTGGCAGGGGGAATGAAAGATTTATATTAAAAAAAGGCCAAGCCAGTCGAGGCAGAGACAGTCAGCTGAGAACAACTACAAGATACCTGATGAAGACACCAGAGTCAGCTGTCGAAACGTCGTGTTTTTACAACACCATCCGGCTGGACACCCGAGAAGATTTTGTTGCAAAAATACACCTATCATTTGCAGAACATGGTTACTTGTTTCGCAGACAGATGGCAAAAGAATCCTTCATCCAGGTATAACACAACTGTTTCTCATTTTGGTGGGGGGCCTAACCCCTTCCTGCCTCCCCCTCTTCATTTAAGAGAGGAGAAATCATAGGTATAAATGTTCTAACAATAACATGGTCGAGAACACCCTAACTCAATTATTGAATTTATTGTCGTAAGCCAATCCTGGTTATAAGTACTGGCACCAATGACACACAGTCTAAATCCAAAATGAAAAAAGGGAACTTCAAATTTCTTACTTCTTCGGTTTCCCATGGTTTCCCCAAATCACTCCAGGCGATGGCAATGGCTGAATTCCTTCCCGTTCCTTGTCACCAGTCCCATCCCGCCTCTAATGACCTCGTTGTCGACGAGGCGTAAAGGCATAAGTAAAAAAAAAAAAAAACCTTAAGAAATAGTCATATCTTGCTTTTGTTAAGTCTGAGAGATTGTATGAAGGACTACTCAGGAATCCGTATTTGCTCACAGTGAGTTCCAATTTTTGGTGTATTGCCTGCAGTCGTTGTAGGTTCAGTCCACTATCCCACCGGTAATTTCCACAGCAGTGAAAGAAAAATATTTTGATGTTAAAAGGCAGGAAGTGTAGGAGTTGCAAGTGGAAGCGGTCGTAACCGAAATTGTTAGGGAGGCACTTGCCGCTGTAGGTGGCAGCACCGTGCTAATAGCCGCCCACCATCAATTGTTCAGGAGCAATAACAGTGGATTACAGCCATACCTAGCCGAATAATCCCGGGCTAATAGGACTGCCCGCTCACTGTACAAGAAAAGCGGTGCTCTCCTAGCCGACAATCGCTCCAGCCCTGAGGGACTCTCAGAGGTTCCCAACGCGAGACTTTCCACTCACCTAATACATCCATGGATCTGTTTTATTACCAGACTAGCAGAGTTCCCGGCGTTGCCCGGTGTGATCTACGTTGATTTGCACACGCAGTAAATATTGAAGCTCATAACAGAGGTCAGTTTTCTGCACAAGTGAATCAAATGTCATGCCAGTCGCTCATTTTCTACACGTATTTAAACGACAAACCCTCGGTGTAGCAGAAAAGAGATGGGGTAGGGGGTTGATTTATTCCTTTAATATTTTTATCAGTTCTACCAGGAACATTTGTCGCAAATTTCATCGAAATAACCACAGCGAATCGTGCAGCAATAGAACAAAGATTTTTATTTCGGGAAATTTGGTAAAGACAGAATCGTTCAACAATAAAATATAAAAATACTGGAAACTCCAACACTAAAGGTTTTAAACAGTTCAGTTTCACGTTCAAACCCACGTATGCATTACGTACTATTAACAGCGAATTTAATTTCACTTCCAAACATCAGACATTATAATTGTTACCTTGGTTTTCCGGGTGGAACCGCTTTTTTTTGTTTTGTTTTTTTTGTTTTAACCTAACTTTTCAGTCGTTATTCTATGCCCTTCATCAGTAGTCCTCTAATGAAGGCCATGGAATAATTGCTGAAACGTTAGGTTTCAATAAATTGACGCGGTTCCATCCGGAATAAAACCAAGATAACATGGACACCGGCTGCCGAAGTCTAGGCATTCATCAGAGATTGAAGCCTGAGGTAGTAGCTTCAAGAAGCAAGAAAGATATCAAAAGGTTTTTCGTTATATTATTAAAATTTATTGACATATTTTCCTCTTTACATAGCTTCCTCTTAGCATTCTATATGTCCATCTATGGTGTTTAAAGACTAAAAATTAAAAGAAGGAAACGTTACAAGCGATAGTATGACTATTATTGCTTTACGAAGTATGACGTATGCATCTAGCTGGTATTTCATTTTTGGTGTTTCACACAATACTTTCAAATTTTCACTTACTACTCCGGCATTATATTATGTTCAACTGTAAGACATACCAAACAATTTGGTTGAAATTCTAACCTTTAAAACGGTAAAAATCCCATTGAAATCTGCGTAGTTTTTCTGGAACCAATATACACGGTTTTCGTTTTGAAGATATGGACTAGCTGTTAACCGCGACTTCGTATGCGTGGACTTGGAATTTTATTGCTAGAATTAGATACAGAAAAATTTAAGTTGGTACGTAAAACGTGTCCCAAAAAACACGGAGTTGGTATAGTATGACGGGGAAGCCATAACCATACAATTCTACTAGTGATCCTGTCTCATAAAGCGAATCAATTTGCAACATTTTTAAAAATAGCAACCAATGATGGGAGTGTGGGAGTCTGTCTACCACGTTTCTACCGGCAGGTTGTTTTTGGTTTAAAATTATTTCACTTTCTTTGAACATACCGTTTGAAACACAACGTTTCTGGTTTTTCTGTCCTTTGTTAAAATATATAGCCTTTTGGGTTTGGAAACCCTTGAGCTATCTAAATATAAGTGACAGTGAGGAAAACACGATTGTTTAAGTGTAACCCTGCTACTTTGAATGTCTGTACCGGACTTTATTGACA
This sequence comes from Vandiemenella viatica, assembly GCA_031002005.1. Lineage (NCBI taxonomy): Eukaryota > Metazoa > Arthropoda > Insecta > Orthoptera > Morabidae > Vandiemenella > Vandiemenella viatica. The sequence continues at coordinate 191,240,412 of JARYHS010011408.1, forward strand.
GTCATCGTAAAGGCTACACAGGCTGCCAAAGAAACAAAGTCTGAATGACCGATATATAATTGCAGAGACTTACACATCCTAACCGTCTGTTTGGCACCGTTTGCTTAATTTACAAAATTTAATGTCAAAATATGTTATTTATCCCGAAAAATGGATTCAGTGTTGTTCGTAATGATACATAGTATTTCCTTGTCAAATTTTAATCAAGATTGGTTTAACTGTTTAGTCGTGTAAACGTAATAAACATACAGAAAGACAGAGTTACTTTTGTAATTACGATATTAGTGTAGATGTTGCCAGACAGTGGATTTTAAATCAACATCGCATCTTGAATAGTCGAATTATACGAGCCAGTTTATACGCAGCGCAGGTGGCATTGCCCGCACAAAATACAAGCAGAGATAAGGAAACTTGTATTTATAGACTTCGTATCTCATCAAGTAATTTTCTGGCAAAGTAAATGCTGAAGTAGTATTACGACATTTTAGTTCGTGCTATTCAAAGGAATATAAGAGTATTTTTCTGGTGGAGGGAAATGCTTCGGGAGAATGACTTCAATATTTGCTTTGTCACGGGTTTGGTAACTGTCAGTTGACTGCCAGCTAATTAGCTCTGTACCAATAACTGCAAACACTTTAACGAGCAAAGCTCCTCCGAAGGGAGACGTTGTAATTAATTAAACGTTTCAGAAGTATCTTTGTTCAAAAGGAGATACCAAAACACTTTCTCTAATTAACAGCCTAAGACAGGACGGTAACTTTTTGATGTTGTTTTAACCTCCTGACTATTTGAAGCAGCATACGAATACAATTCTATCATTTACTGTGTTTCAGATACGGATGCGAAAACGAGCACATTTTCCAGCCCTGGCAGTGTAGGGTCTAGCACGGTGTCCTTGCGTACTAAGGGTCGCCGGTTCGAGTCCGACCTGGAGATGGGTAGTTTTACGTAAAATGTTGTGTTCATCTCGTGTTTTCCTGGAGCTGGTTAAATGGTCACGGGGACCAAACAGGGGCAGAGAAAAAACTCGCTATCTTCTCATGCACCCATCTTTCCATATGATCATCTGGCGAATGCTGAATTAACGTCACATATTCCCCACAGTAAATCACCATTCAGAAAAACAATAACAGAAGAAATACTAGCACAGATAGGTGAAGATTCCCTCCCCATACGTTAATTTTTTAAAGACCTCTGATGTCGGAAAAATATTACGTACCATTATTTTTAAATACCTATTTGGTTTACGAAAATAAATGTCTCAAAACATTAACGTAAACATTTCCTTCAACACTGGACTTTCTTGTGACTGTCCGTGTGTCACATCTGTCTTGCCGTACTTTGGTTAGATTGTAACTGGGCTGCATAGCCACAGTATCGAAACTTTTACACGAATACGTGATTTGTCATTTTATTGCGTTTTAGATGTTGAATAATTGATATTCGTTGTTTCACGGTACACCGCCTAAAAAGCGGGAACGATTTATCCGCACGGTCGTGAACACAACTTGCTATGGTGCGACGTTACTACTATCGAATCGCACTGCTTGCTATCATGTACGTAGTAACTGTGTAAAAGACATACATCACACCAATTTACAAGTCAGTTTGTAAATGTATTTAATTATTGGTATGAACTATAATAAATACCAATAGTTACAGTACTGTTTTGGAGAATCCTTGGTAGCAACGAATAAAGTGAGCCAAACAGATTTATATATATATTTATACAGGGTGTTACAAAAAGGTACGGCCAAACTTTCAGGAAACATTCCTCACACACAAACAAAGAAAATGTATTATGTGGACATGTGTCCGGAAACGCTTACTTTCCATGTTAGAGCTCATTTTATTACTTCTCTTCAATTCACATTAAACATGGAATGGAAACACACAGCAACAGAACGTACCAGCGTGACTTCAAACACTTTGTTACAGGAAATGTTCAAAATGTCCTCCGTTAGCGAGGATACATGCATCCACCCTCCGTCGCATGGAATCCCTGATGCGCTGATGCAGCCCTGGAGAATGGCGTATTGTATCACAGCCGTCCACAATACGAGCACGAAGAGTCTCTACATTTGGTACCGGGGTTGCAAATGCCCCCATTAATGGAAGTCAAGAGGGTTGAGGTCAGGAGAGCGTGGGGGCCATGGAATTGGTCCGCCTCTACCAATCTAAAATGAGCTCTAACATGGAAAGTAAGCGTTTCCGTACACATGTCCACATAACATATTTTCTTTGTTTGTGTGTGAGGAATGTTTCCTGAAAGTTTGGCTGTACCTTTTTTTTGACACCCTGTATATAACAACAGAAGAGTTGAGCAAGGAGAGATATATGTAATGGAAGTGGCAAGAGATATGTTTTTAACGATGGTATGTTGGTTTGAATAGCTGGACTTTCAAGTAGACAAAAAGACGAATTGTATTAAGATTGTTACTGCTGTGGCCAAGAAGAAAAACATACTTATATAAAAAGATAAGTATAATGTACGCAAGGCTGCAAAATAAATGTGTATTCAAGTATTCAAGCGAAACTCCAAGTGATTAATACGCAGAAGAGAGAAAGAAAGCTAGAGTATAATTTTCATTTTCATATAAAAGGAAGTTCTACTGATATAAAATATTACGGGACATCGTCTGATGATGACGGAAGATGTTCTCTCTTTGCCAGGAGGATACAGAGAAATCGATAAGAGGTAAAGGACATTACTGTATTTGTAAGGAGAGACGGTTTGGAATAGAAACTTATGTGTGATGTACTAAGTATGTAGGGTGTGACAAACGTAAGTAGATTTCGAGCAGAGGCTGACCGTTGTAACTGGTATGTCGACGATATTGTCTGTTGTAGAGGCTCTGGAAGATAACTATAGGGCGTAATTTTCTTAGATTGTGTTGTCCGTCTTTTTGACCAGGCGTTTTGTCTTAAAACCAACTCTCCTTTCCAGCACCAGTAGCGCTGATGTCTAATCATCATTTAAAAGATTCGGTCTCAGTATTATTATCATTATTAATCGTAGGTTCAATAGTAGGTTTTGAGTTTACATCGTTGGTGTAGTTACCTCATACCCTTTATCTAACAAGATGTAACGTATATTTCATTGACTTCCCAAAACATTTGTCAGTCAATTTGTAAGGGTCATGGATCGTGGTAGGCAGGGAGTATGGTTGTAAATATAAAATGAATTTTATTATGTGTTGGAGGACCATTGGCAGACAACCAGTATGCAGGGCACTAGTTATAAAACAAAAGAAAAGGAAGCTGGAAGATGCGAGTGATGTGCCTACAAGACATGTGGTGTTGATGCTGTTGAATGATAACAAAGATTATAAAGGCTGCTGCCAACAAAAGTTGTATAGTTGTTTATAAAGATATGTTGAACACAGTCTAATGTATGCACAGCTGCCGAAATAAATGTGTTTTCAAGTGAACGTTGGAGTGATTAATGCTGAACAAACTGGTGAAGAATCTATTGATGTAAACGAGGGTAAAGGAGGAGCGTATTATTTCTTGCAGTTAAGAAGGAGTATAACTCATAAAATTATAACGTCTGAAACAGAATAGAAGACGCAAAATGTTCTGTACCCGTTAGAAGAAACCAGAGGAAGAGATCAAAGGTAAAAGTAGATTATAGTATTTGTGGTGACACTCAGTTTGGAATACCGATTTATATTTAACTAAGGGGAGTAAATTATGCTGATCACCGTAAACAGTCTTCTAGTAGAAGGCAACCGTTACAAGCCGCTTGCGATTGCAGGCATGTACATATAACTGCTAACTTGTGGATAATGAATCGTTCAATTTTTTGTTTAGAGCTTTACGCTTCGTCGACTTCAAGGTTATTAGACGCGGTAAACAACTATAAAAAGGGATCTGGAAGGAATTCGGCCATGGCCTTTTGAAGAAACCATCCCGACATTCGCCTGGATTGATTTGGGTAAACGATAGCCGGACGGGGATTCGAACCCGCGTCCTCCCGAATGCGACGCCAGAGCATCACCTCTCTCCCACCACGCTCGGTATCTCGTTTGATGTTCACGCTAGATGCAGGAACCGACAGGATGCGTTGCTGACTTGGACCCGCCGCATAGCGTCTTTCTTCGTTTAACGGGTGAGTGTGTACTAATGACGATATTCTCTTGATCAAATGTTCACTGACTGAATCTAACGGTTGAAGTTTACGACGGCATGCGATGCACGGAATTCAGTGATCATAATTTGTTATAAAAACAGCATTGTTGATCAGGGTCATTCATTAGACACACATAATTCAATAATGAGCTACTAGTAGCTCGTTTCTGTTGCAGTGATTCGTGTGTTGCGACTGCACAGTAGTGTCCTGAACTTGGTCGCCACCAGACATAGTGATATTTGTGTCAGCATTTTCATTACATTCGGCTAACTGCCACTATCCGTCTGAGATCTTAGGAAATCTCGGAAGGCCGTTTCTGTTTCAAACAGTTACTGACACCTCTTTAGGTCTACATTGGTTCGCTCCATCAGTAGATGACTGTTTAAAATATTTCTGTTTGTACCTTGTGCTCGTATTATGCGACAACTGTAAATTTTCACTCAAATCTCTCAATTTGATGGTCACCACAGCCTCCGATTTACTTTTTGCCGAGCTCTAGTCATATTGACTTTACAGAGTGATATTGGTAGGATGAATTAACAATAGCTTTTTGCAAAACTCGTCTGGAGTAGATTTACTGCACTAATCGTGCCTACTATACGTGGTCCCCAACGAGGCTCATGACTTCGCTGTAAATGAATGTTCATATATGATTATTGTTATTAAATTATAAGGGTTTTAATTCTCACATGCTTATGTTACAGTAATTTTTCTGAATGGGGCATTGATAGAAAACCGAACTGACTTATTGGAGTCAATAAATTCCGCTAATTTTCTGTAAAGTCTTAGAGAAATATTTTCACTTCAATGGCTACTTTTAGAAGCCCAGTTATCAAGCTATTGGCTAGTATATTATCAAGTTTCAGTGCTTACAACAAAAAAATCGTATTATTTAGAAATTAAAATATTTCACCGTAAAATCATATTACTAAGAGGTATTATTTTAAAGACACATTCAAAAAAATGTAATCAAAAGTTATTGCAAAGCATAGATGCTAACAAAACATCCAAAAACTTATACACTGATGAGTAGTCTACACTAGTTGTTAGTACTGACCCTGTGGGAAGGCGACGGCGGGGTGGACGGCGTCGAGAGCTGAGGGCAGTCCAAAGGGCCCTCCTAGGCCGGGGACGGGCGCGTGGAACTGGGCGCCCGCCGGAGACTTGAGGTAGCCAGCCATGTAGCGCGGCAGCTCCAGGTCGCCGCCGCACGCCGACCCGCTGCCGCTGCAACAACAACAGCAACGTCAACAACAACAGTCTCAACACTACAACATAATTTAACTGGGCGCACGCCGGCGACTTGAGGTAGCCAGCCATGTAGCGCGGCAGCTCCAGGTCGCCGCCGCACGCCGACCCACTGCCGCTGCAACAACAACAGCAACGTCAACAACAACAGTCTCAACACTACAACACAATTTAACTAGGCGCACGCCGGCGACTTGAAGTAGCCAGCCATGTAGCGCGGCAGCTCCAAGTCGCCGCCGCACGCCAACCCGCTGCCGCTGCAACAACAACAGCAACGTCAACAACAACAGTCTCAACACTACAACACAATTTAACTGGGCGCCCGCCGGAGACTTGAGGTAGCCAGCCATGTAGCGCGGCAGCTCCAAGTCGCCGCCGCACGCCAACCCGCTGCCGCTGCAACAACAACAGCAACGTCAACAACAACAGTCTCAACACTACAACACAATTTAACTGGGCGCCCGCCGGAGACTTGAGGTAGCCAGCCATGTAGCGCGGCAGCTCCAGGTCGCCGCCGCACGGCGACCCGCTGCCGCTGCAACAACAGCAACGTCAACAACAGCCTCAACACTACAACACAGTTGAATGGGGCGCACGCCGGCGACTTTAGATATCGTGCCAAGACCACGTCTCCACACGTCTAATCGTTGCTATTGCAACACCATCAACAACAACATCAAAGTAACAGTCTGAAGACTAAAACACAATTGAATAGAACACACGTAAGTGACTTCCAGAAGCCAGCTCTGAAGCTTGGCAGGTCCAAGTAGCCGCCACACAACGAACCGTTGCTACTGCAACACCATCTACGACATCATCAACAACAGCTGTTTATACGCTAAAACACAGTTGTATCTGGCACACTTCAATGACTTCAGATAGCCAGCCATGATTCTTGGCTGTTCTAGTATGCCGCCGTACATCGAGCTTTTACTACTACAACACATTCTACTCCAACGTCAACAACAACCGTTTCTACACTAAAACACAGTTGAATCGGTCACACTTCAATGACTTCTGGTAGCCAGTCATGAAGCTTGGCAGGTCCAGGTAGCCGTACACTCGAACCGCTGCTACTGTAACACCATCAACATCAACAACAGCTGTCTCTGCACTACAACACAGTTAATACGGGCGCGCGTCACGCGACTTCAGGTAGCCAACGATGAAGCTCAGCTGGTCGACGTTGCTAATGTAACCCTTCAACTACAACATCAACGACAGCCGTTTCTAAACTAAAACACCCAGTGACATCAATTAGTCTGCCATAGAGTAGTGGGTATTAGTTTTTGCATACTGCCCCCTTGTAGGACGTGTACTTTGCATGCATGCAATTAAGGATTACACCTGAAATTCTTCATAGTATGTGAGGGAATTGTTTTAAAGAGTTTGAACTAAATGTTTGTTCAATACTTTTCTTTGAGTAGGTAAGATGTTTTATCTCTGACTGACGTATAGCATCAAAATCTTTAGATATGTCAGATATTCTGTACCATTTCTCGAAAATCAGTACTTGCTACCTGAAGTGAGAAGCATTTTTTGTTGTTAGAGGTAGGGTTCAAATTTTGGTTTCTATAAAACATAACATTGCCTTCTCGCAGACCCAAAGATTCTTCATCACACAATCTGGTATCACCAATCTTAATGCCTGGCTCCAAAGACACTGATAAATTTAATTTAATTGTTTTTGTTTTTTTTTGTATGTTAGTATATGTAACAATACGATAAAGTAGTTTTTAAAAAGGCGCTGTAACCAAACCCTCAGATTCAATGTATAGAAAATTATGTCTGTTTTTTATTATGATTTAGGAGCTCCCGATTTTTCTGTATATAGGGGGCATCCATAAATTACGTGAGGTGTTTTTCCGGATTTCTGGACCCCCCCCCTCCCCCCCTGGTGAGATTTTGTGAGAACTGGCCGGACCCCCCCCCCTCTGGTGAGATCTGGTCCGTGAGAACCCCCCCTAGAAATCGCCCTGGAAACTTTTTTTTTAGGTCACACCCTAACTTTTTTGACGAAATACCCTCCTAAAATCGACTTTGCCGCAAATCTGAGACCTTTTTTTTATTTTTTTGGTCTACTGTCCCCAAATTTTTCGCAAAATCTCACTTGAGATTTCCGTAGACCCCCCCCCCCTCCCCCTTGGTGGGATCTGGTGAGATTTCGATTTCGCCGGACCCCCCCCCCTCCCCTATTTCACCTCACGTAATTTATGGATGCCCCCATACTATGAAACTATGAAACACTGTATACAATTCCGGAAATAGTTTCAGTGGTTTGGAAAGTCCAGAGATGCAACTGAATTTCATGATACGATGGTTGTTTCCTGTCACTCCATCCGAGAACCCTACTGACTAGGAGAGGTCTTCAGTGTAGAATGAACAAGTCTGATAAATAGTACGCCACCTCTGGTTTCTCACTCCAAAGCAGTTCTGGCTGGTGGGCTTCCATTTAAGACAAATCAAGGATTAAAAAGTGTAAAAATGGTGTTTAATGACTTATACCTTTATGGAAGTCCTTAGCTAATAACGTTGGTTAACCGTGCTTTTTAAGGCGTTTAAGGCGTTGTGTTCGACCCCACGACCCGCGAATATTTTTTTTTGTATTTTTTTTATTGCTATTCGATCTTCTAGCATTACAAATATGTTTTGAAACAATTTCTCCAAATTATTTATTTTCCTTTGAGAAATACACAAATATTTGGATGGTATAAATCATAAAAACAAAAATTATGTGCACACCAGGAACATTTTTTTGAAGTATATCCTTCCACAACCACATACAGTATTTATTATTGATATAGGAAAGCAGATTTTATTAAAATTTGTAAATTCATAATTGGAATTCAAAATCTGTTATTAATACCGATTAAATCGGATGTGCCTATGAATGCACTTATAATAGCACTCTGGAATTCAGAGGCTTCAAGACTGTGCTCTTGCGAAAGCAGAACTTGGCAAAAGTGAGTCATTCATACACGACGCAGTATGATTTGACAATATCTGGAGTATTACTATCACACATATTCCTTTTTACTCAGGAACCAGGCAACCAGTTTGGTCCAAGGAATCGTGAAGAAATTCGGCGCTTGGAGCTAGAGTATGGAAACTTTATTGTAACCTATTCAAAATCGGGAAAGCTGTTAGATTTTTTTTTTATCTGCTTAACGTCTCTCTAACAGCGAGGTCTTTAGAAACGGGAAAGGATGGGGAGCAAGGAATTGGAAGGAATTCGGCCATGGCCTTTTGAAGGAAGCATCCCGGCATTTGCCTGGAGTGATTTGGGAGAAAGCTGTTAGAGTTGGTCACCAAACCATTCCATAAAAAAGAAAATTTTTTGTTGTTAGTTGATTCGAGGAGTGGTCACATTGATACGGCGGCTTATGATCAAGTATTCTCAAATTAAAATGAAAATGTTACTTACACAGTAAAAGTGAATCCACGCCAAATGTGATGCGTATTTCTATCGCCAGGTAAAAATACTTATAAAAAGGCTTCAAAGCGCGCCCGAACTGTTGGAGGATAATCTGAAATATCTTTTCGTGAAGATGCATTCAATTATTCACCATTATTTGCCTATGTTTTATGACACGGAAGGAAAGGCCGGAATTTGCAAAAGTAAACGAAATCTGCTTTGCTACCTCAATAATAAATACCACATGTTGCTGTGGAAGGATATCCCTTACAAATGTTCCTGGTGTGCACGTAATTTTTGTTTCAAATGTTTTTATGATTTACATCATCCAAAGGAAAATAAATAATTTGGAGAATTTGTTTCAAAGCAAATTTGTAATGCTACAAGATCGAATAGAATAAGAAAAAAAAATTCTTTGGATCGAACTTACGCCATCCCCGCACAAGAACACACCGCCTTAACGAGCACGGCTAAACCGACCTTATTAACAAAAGTCTTCTGTAAAGTTATTTAAATAAATTTTTACATTTACTAACCCTTAATTTGTCTCAAACGGAGGCCCACCAGGCAGAACTGCTTTGGGGCGATAAACCTGACGTGACGTACTATTTATCAGACTTGTTCGTTCTACGACCGCGATTTCCACACTGAAGACCGCCCTTAGTCAGTATTTCTATGTATGATAAATCTTTGATTTTTATTTAAAGTAAGGTAATTGTTAGAATCTTCTTTTGGAGTCACGCAGTTCATTTTTCAATGAGAATTTTTATCATGCTTGTAACGTTGGTGGTATATTTTATAGATGTTTGTTATTGCTACCCATTTATATTCATTAAAGCATTTAGTGATTTGAATTGCCCATCATGCACAAAACATGCCGGGTACAGAAGATAGCGTTCTACAAGAAAGCTGAAAGGGAAAAGCAATGCCTAAGTTTAGAATATCGCTTTTACTAGAACAAATAAATTAGCAATGAAAAATCTTGAATGCCTCCTTCTCGACTTTTAGCTTTAGCATTCTTCATGTACTCAACAACATTCTTCTGTCTCAACTCACAAAGTATTCAAATTGAAAAAAAATCACAGATCATAGTTACATCGCGGAAATAAAATGGGCTGAGAAGGCAAAACCTTTGGCAAAACACAGAACATATTTACCACGTTAATAACCAAATATTTACCATTATTATATTCATATATTGCCCATAACTTTATACGCTTTTCAACAAGTCAGCCGTATTCGTTTAAATATAAGGGTTTTCTCAGTTGTACCTATCATTATCTTTGTCAAGGCGGTTATTACCTCAGAGATAGAACTATCTAATTTGATCTGTAACGTGCACGTGATGTCATATAGTGAAACAGCTTGGTACCTGGCTATTAATCGTGTGGCTAGTCTTCAGTGGTGAGTGATTTTTGGAACTGGTAGCCATTCAGACATCGCCCTTTAAAGGAACTGTTCGGAATTCACCTAGAGTGATTTAGAGAATCCATAAAACGGGATGGCCGGTCCCGGGTTCGAACTCCCTCCCTGCAGAATTAACTGCTCACACATCAGGTTAGGAACACAGGTTTCTCCAATATTCCATACTATACACGTGGAAAACCTGACGAAACGAATAAAATAAAATTAATTAAAAAGGAAATTATGTGGAAATTAAATGGAATCTGAAGCCTGCAGTATTTTAAACTATAACTTTGACCATACACTCTTCATTAATCTATTGTCAGTAAATAACTAAATTTTTCATCTTGTTTTCAGAAGAATGAAAGATATTTCTATTTTTGTAACTTTACGCCACCCTTTAGCTCGCAGATATCTGTAATGATATGATTTAATGCCGTCTTTCTAGAATAATTAACTTAGTAATAAAAGTATACATACACAATTAGAAATATGTTTCAATAAGAGCTCATTACTACTATTTACAGATTTAAAAAACAAAGAAATATTGGTTACTAGCATCATGCCAGTTGTTATATCTCAGACTTCTTTCATTTCTTTGTTCAGAATTAATTCTATTAACAATGACCTTGAGTCGAAATTAATCCTATATTAATCAATGCTAATGTGATGGACAAGCTGTTAATTTCTATTTGAACTGCTCATATCAAACCAAACGCTTTAGAAAAAAAAATATATTTGAAGAGATAGATAGTTTCAGTTGGTCGTTTAGAGAGCCCCAATATTCTGTTATATATTAATAATGCATATTCAACTTGCATATAGAAGAAGCAATACAGGAACTAAAAGAAAAATCTTCATGTGGCATAAGTGTTCAGGGAGAAAAAATCAGTATGCTAAGATTTGCTGATGACATTGTCTTGTTAGCAGAACAGGCTGAAGATATTGAGAAGTTACTGAATGGCATGAACAAAATACTGAAGGAAGATTTTGGACTGAATATAAATCAAAGCAAGACAAAGGTGATGAAATGTGGCAGAAATGATACCAATCACAGTACATCTATAATATAAAAATGAATCGCAAAATGTGTTGGTAAGCGCATAACTCAACAACGCCTGGACCAATTTGGCCAATTTTTTTTTTTTAAATGTTCGTTGGAGTTCAAGGATGGTTTTTACGGCGAGAAAAATTCGAATAATTGCAGGAAAAACCCTTAAAACAGCCCTTTTCTTTTTCCAACCCTTAAAACAGCCCTTTTCTTTTCCCATATAAACGTTTCCTATACCATTTATCAGATTGCAATGAAACTTTGGAGAGTTTTCGAGTGTGCGTCTGCGAAGGTTCCTGTGAAAAAAAATTTCCAAAAAGTCAGCCCCTATTCCCCATAACACCCCATAATTTAGGCAAAACCACATTTTTTATTCGATTTAGATAGGAATTTGTACACTTATACTTTAAAACAAACAGAAAAATACTGCCTACGTATGGTTTCCGAATATTCATCCCCTCTCCCCCTTTCCACCACCATTACGTTTTTACCCCATAATTTAGGCAAAACCACATTTTTTATTCGATTTAGATAGGAATTTGTACACTTATACTTTAAAACAAACAGAAAAATACTGCCAACATATGATTACCGAATATTCATCCCCTCTCCCCCTTTCCACCCCCATTACGTTTTTACCCCATAATTTAGGCAAACCAAATTTTTTATCCGATTTAGATAAGAATTTGTACACTTATACTTTAAAACAAACAGAAAAATACTGCCAACATATGATTTCCGAATATTCATCCCCTCTCCCCCTTTCCACCCCCATTACGTTTTTACCCCATAATTTAGGCAAACCATATTTTTATCCGATTTAGATAAGAATTTGTACACTTATACATTTAAAACAAACAGAAAAATACTGCCTACGTATGGTTTCCGAATATTCATCCCCTCTCCCCCTTTCCAACCCCATTACGTTTTCACCCCATAATTTAGGCAAACCACATTTTTATCCGATTTAGATAAGAATTTGTACACGTATACTTTAAAAAAGAGAGAGAAATACTGTACACATTAATTTCACAAAAACCCAATCCCTCTCCTCTCTTTCCACCACTTTAATTACCCCCTCTCTCTGTCTATCTGTTTGTCCTCTATGCGCTCCTAAACCGTTCGTCCGATTATGGTGAAACTTTGGTGAGTTGTCGAGTGCGCATCCGGGGTGGTTCCTAAGAAATAAAATTTCCAAAAAACCACCTCCTCTTCCCTATAACACCCCATAACTTAACAAAACCTACGGATTTTATCCGATTTGTACGGAAATTTGCATACATATACTTTAAAATAAACAGAAAAACACTGTCTACATTTGGATTCCAAAAATGCACCCCCTTTCCCCCTTCCCGCCTCTTTATTTTTACACAAACCTACACTTTTTATCAGATTTCGATGGAACTTTGCACGCATATACTATTAATAAAATAGAAAAATGCTGTAGACATTAATTTTACAAAAACACAATCCCTCTCACCCTTTCTACCCCAAAACCACCCCCTCTTCCCCCTTGCATCCCATAATTTAAAAAAACCCACAGATTTTATCTGATTTTGATGGAAATTGGCACACAGAAAAACACTATAGACATTATTTTTACCAAAACCTAATCCCTCTCCCATTTTCCACCCAAAAACCACCTCCTCTTCCCTCCTACTCCCCATAAATTAAGAAAACCTACAGATTTTAACCAATTCTTTAAAACAAATTGAAAAATATTGCTTACGTAGGGTTTCCAAAAACGCCATCCCTCATACCCCTTCACATCCCCCTAATTTAAACAAATACACAGATTTTATCCTATTTCTATAGAAATTTGCACACGTATACTTTAAAACAAACAGGAAAATACTGTCTACATGTGGATTCCAAAAAAGCAACCCCTTCGTCCCCTTTACATCCCCTTAATTTTTTGCCACTGTGTCATATATAAAGGTACAGTTTTTACCCGATTTTTAAGGAATTTTAACACAGGTATACTTTAAAACAATCAGAAAAATACTATGTAAATTTGGCTAGCCTAATCGCACCCCTCTTCCCTTTTACCCCCTTCCTTCTTAATTTCCAATTATATTTATCAAAACCCACAAATTTTTATCCGATTATGATGAAACTCTGTTGAGTTGTAGAGAGTACGTCTGGGAAGGTTCCTGAATTAAAAAAAAAAACCTCCACCCCTTAATTTAAACAAACCCATAGAATTAATCAGATTTCCACCAAAATTTGCAACATATGGTATACAAAATTGCAACCCCTTTTCCCCTTTAAACCCCCTTAATTTTTGCCAATATACCTTATATAAAGCCAGTTTTTTTCCAACTTTTTAAGGAACTTTGCACACATATACTTTAAAATAAACTGAAAAATACTGTCTACATTTGGTTTGCCTAAACCAAGTCAAGCAATAGCGAAGCATTGCCGGGTCAGCTAGTTAAATATAAAAATAGTATAGGTTGGAATAGGAGAAGTAAGTGAATTCTGCTACTTGGGAAGCAAAATTACAACCGATGGCCGAAGCAGGAATGATGTTAAATGCAGAATAGCACAAGCAACAAGAGCCTTCATGAAAAAATCTTTTAGTTTCAAACAATGATCTAGGAATTAGAAAGAACTTATTAAAACTTTATGTGTGGAGCACAGCACCTTATGGTAGCGAAACATCGACATTGGGAATACCAGAAAGAAAGAAAATTGAAGAATTTGAAATGTGGTGCTACAGAAGAATGCCTAAAATTAAGTGGAGAGATAAATTACGGAATGAACGAGTTTTGGAAATGATGGGTGAGGAACGAAGTTTGTGGAAGAAGCTTACAGAAAGAAGAAACGGGCTGGTAGGTCGCATTTTGAAACACGCTGGATTGGTTAATTTGTTAGTGGAGGGAACAGTCGATGGTAAGAACTGTAGAGGAAAACAGAGGATAGAATATATGAAGCAGATAATTGAGGAAGTGGGTTTTAAGGGATATGTAGAGATGAAGAGGTTAGCTCAAGATAGGAAGGGATGGAGGATTGCATCAAACCAGTCGAAAGACTGATGACACAAAAAAAAAAAAAAATCACAACAGTGTAATTTGTTTATTTATATATATCTTTGCGAATGCGTTTTACTTCATTCTGTGAAGTGGTTCTCTTTGTTGTGTGTATACGTATTATTACTTTAAATTAGTGCCACATTTCACACAACGAAATTATGGTATAAACATAGAATTACTTACATTTTCATTATTTCTCATTTGCTTGTATTTGTCCATGGGTTTTTACTAGACACAAGCAAATGTAAAACCATGAAAATTGAAGTTATTCCCTACAAAAACCATAACTTTGTTGTGTAAACTGTAGCATAAAACAAAATAATTAAATGTATACACACTCAACAGAATGGCTGAAGATGCTCCAGAGAATGAATTGAAACGAGTTCGGAAAGATAAATAAAAATAAACAAATTTTTTAATTGCATTGGTGTGATTTTAATTATAGATACAGACTGATTATCTCATAATTAATGAAATTGCCCACAACATCCAGAATCAATATTGTTTATCGATGATAACATAACGGATATCATTTATAGGGTACAGGAAAACATAAAGGTAATGCACTACAACAATGCAATAGTGCCTGAGTGACGTCAGTAATATCGCAATACATGATATTTCGTCTGATCATTTACACCACTGCATCGATGTCCGAAACAGAACATTATGATTTATAACAAACGCTAATAATGGTCACTACGATTCGCTACTATAACTGCTATGGTTTTCGGCCCTTGGTATTAACTTTGACAAACGGCAAAGCAGAGTTTCGAATTTACTCCGCAATTCTAAATATATCATTAATACATAATGTCTAAGAACATTTATAGAAATTTCTAGAACTGGTATCTTAAGCCATAACAAAGGAAAATAATTTTTGAGGGTATATACGATTTTCGTACTTTAAAATATAACCACATATTCCGTTTCTCAAGTATGTTCAGGCGGGTCAGGCTAGTTTCAATGCTATGCACTAAATAAGAACATCGACACAGAAAAAAACGTTGTAAATTAATACATTTTTCCTAGTTCGTGGTTCTAGTTTGTATTTTGTAGCAGTTCTGTTGAAAGAAATAGAATGATTCCAATTTTTGGATAACATTTTAGTGAATTGACAATGTTCCTTCAACAACAACGTTGGATACCAAATGCATCATTCTGCTTATATCCAATATGTAAGTTCAAACATACTATACTGGAAAACAGTCCAGAATAACTGTACAAAATTGTTAAACGTAGCAGTATCATTTGATTTCTTAAAACATAATTTACTAATTTTAACTCTGCTTGTATTTACGGTATTCGTGGGCTGAAATTGTGTCTGTTGCCGTAAAATCATTGGTCAACAAGAATTTTGATGTTCAGGAAATAAATACCATTTCTACACAAAATTAGTTCTCTGATTCCAAATTTGACCTTCCTTTTGACATATCAGGTATAGGTTTCAAGCAATGTAACATCTCTCTGTTATATATTATATCTTAGTCAATGCGCATGATGTTTATAAGTTTTTGCGTGGGAATGGCTGTCAATATCATTTTTTAATATTATTCTAACATGGAAAAATGGTTGCTAATGTATTAGAAGAACATTTAGTTGAGCAAGAAAAAATCATCTTTCCACTTTTGCACATCAAACTCGGATTGATAAAACAAATTGTCAAAGCTTTAGACAAACATGGACATTGCTTTGAGTTTATCTGCAGTGTATTTCCAGACAAGGTGGTTGAAAAACTAAAAACAGGAATGCTTGATGGATTAATTACTAAGCTTATAAAGGGAAAAAAATCCCGAAAATTATGCACGAGAATGAAGAATTAGCTTGGCGAGCCTTTGCAGAAGTAAAGCAAAATTACCTCGGGAAACAAAAGTGGAAGTTACAAAGACCTTGTTAGTGACGTGGTATCAACTTTATGTGATATTGGCGCAAAAATGAGCATCATAAAGCATTTTGTTTTCAGTCATCTTGATCGCTTTCTTGAAAAAGTCGTAGATGTCATCGACGTAAAAGGTAAACGATTCCGTCAGGACGTCAAGGGGAAACAAACGAGGTACCAAGGATGTTGAATGGTGTGGTGATGCCAGACTGTTGCTGTGTTTAAGACGAGATAATCCTGCTGGTGCACAATGAAACTTAAAATCGGAAAAGTAGGTGGGGGGAGGAATTTAACAATAAAATTCTATAATTAAAAAATAAAAATGTGGTAATCAGATGACTAAGGGTATTGCCACCGGAACGTGTATTCCATTGCAATTAAATTAAATTTATTCCTTGGAATTATCTGGTGAAATCTTTACACTTTCAATTTTTAATATAAGTTTTTTATTTGTTTGTAGGTCAAGCACACTTTATCACTTAATATTCTTTGCCTGTTATATGACTAAAATAAAATTTATTAAAGAAACAGATTTGTTTAATTACCCTAAAACGCTCTAATATCAGCCCATATATACCGTCGTAAATATGTTTTACAATGTAATAGAGTTAAATAGACATGAGTATAAAAAAAACTAGACCTGATAGAGAAAAACAGAAGCTATTTTTGAATTTGTCACCTAAAATTACGCAAGAATTCGTTAAAATATTCCAGACACCAGACATAAAAAAAAAAAAAAAAATGTTGCCCTGATTATAAAGGTGTTTAGATTTCTTCTTGGTAGCGTCTTCTGAATGCACAAGAAAACGTTTAAAAATTGGCGACGCAGGTGAGAAACCATAGAAATGAGAAGACTATAGACTGTTAAATTAAGTGTTCAAAATATCGCCAATGCAAGTGTTTCTTTATGGTTTAATGCCGTACACGTTTCGCCTCTCATCGATGCATCATCAGCGAAGAATCTATGTTGAAATTTTACATTTAGTTATCAAACCTATTATATAATTATCAACATAACATTTTCTGATTCTTTACGCTGAAGACGCCTCGATGTGTACGGCATTAAAGCGTATAAAAACAGTTGTATTGACGTTATTTCTATCATTTAATTTACTATACAACTCCGGAACATTGGTCTACAACAACACTGCATTGATTATAGTCTGATTTTATGTAATGTTTGACAGTCGCCTCTGTACAATCATCTCAGTCTCAGTAGTTAATACTGGAATTAAATGTATTTTAAAGAGTGACCGTAGAATATCCGATTCAGTCAAACGGAGAATTTTATATTCTCAGACCTCGTTTAAAGTAGGTTTTTTCCTCATTTGTACTGAGGAACGTTGGCACTGGCAGAAATGTTGACAAGCTGGAATCAATATAACAGACACACGTGTATCTGTGAGCCACCCGGAAATAATTTTCCCTAATGGAGACAATACCCTGGGGCCTCTGACTTTTTATCACTTTCCGTATTAAATAAAAAAATTCAGCGTGTGAAAAAGCAAAAAGCTGATTAGAAATCGGGCTAGCTTTGCTGTCAATCAGTATTTTGTTTATTACATAATAATATTAATAAAACGTTTTTAATAAAATCTAAAACGTATAAAATATATTTTAAAAATTATCTAGAAATATAAAACCTTTTTTGAATTCCATACTGCTACGCTAGTTTTCAATCATAAAACAAATGCTAATCAGAGAATGATCACACACAGTCATGCGTGCCTCAAATATAAATCACACTCACAAGAAATGAGATTTATTAGAAAATAGAAGGAGGGTGAAAAGAGTCATATATATATATACAATAAATACTTTCTATATATATATATATATATATATATATAAATTATAAGTATATATTAAATTTTAACTAATAATAACTTTCAGTATAACATCAAATATTTAAAGAACTCATAATAAATCTTAATCTATCCTTAATCAAATATAATTAGAATATATATATATATATATCTATTTGGTATCTCGGGAACGGCTCTAACGATTTGGATGAAATTTCTTATTTAGATAACGTATCGCTTTTTAAGTTTATCTAAATAGATCCCGGCAAAAACATGATTTTACAAAATACGGACAATTTTTGTTTATTTGGAATCTCGGAAACGGCTCTAACGCCATCTCGTAGACGTTTCAGGTACCAGAAAGCCTACTCACAGTAAGTTTCTCTTTTGTTACAACAAGGAACTCCTATATTCTAATGCTAATACAATAATGTCGAAATAAGTAAATGTAAGTATATTTATTAATTAAAGGTATATTATTTTGAAGAGTAGTAATAAGTAACAGTCTTATTCTAAAAAGTCCTTATCATTAGATACTACACGTTGAATTACGAAACATTTAAAAAGCATATGTTTAAAGAATATATATTGGCTTTGGCAGATGTGACTTTTTAAAACTTCTTTACTTTACATAACTTCTTTTAAAATAATTAAATATTATTATAATATTTAATGTTATAATGTTATAGTTTACTTTTCGGCCGTATGTCTCTTTAACACAAACATAAATATTAATTGAGTTTACGAACGCGTGAAAAAGCAAGTACAGGTGTCGATACGAAAAAACAGGTACTGGTAAATGCAACCCTGCGCTTTATTAATGGCCATCGCGAAGGTTTCTTTTACTGGGAATTGCTCTCTCATCATTTGGAAAGGCACGGTTGGATCAGAAGGTATGAGATTAATGTAAGATATGAGCACAGTTTTATCAGACCGAATGAATTTTGCACTAATGAAATACCACTAATCTTGTACCATTAATTAATCCGTGTTTAGTATTAAGATTTATTTTTAATATAATAACAGGATTTTTATTTAAAAGCAATTTATGAGCTGGTAACAAGGACGATCTCGGAAATGGATCTAGCGTTTTTGGATGAAATTTCATATGTGGGTAACGTTTTGATTTTCAAGTTTATAACACAATTTTACCAAAAAGAGAACAATTATTGTATTTCGTGTATCTCAAACGGCTTTTAACTCGTCTCGTAGAAGTTTCAGGCACCAGTAAGCCAACCGATGTTAGTTAAGCTTCTTTGTGGTCAGAGAAAGGAATTGTACCGTTCAGAAGGCCTAAGAAGCCTTCAAGAAAAAAGTTTAACGTAATTCAAACTTCACCATGTTGAACATAAATCGAAAGATGCCAAGCAAAGATCATTAACCCAGGTATTAAACCTAAAATATAAACACGTTGGCAAAATTAAAAGGCTTATAGTTACTCATTTCCTTATACTAAATTCCTTATACTCTAGTATTAAACAAAAACAGAAGATGGCTTGGTATGATAATTTCAGACGACAGAGTCCTTGTTATCGGTCGCCATGTGAGGAGTCTTCTACAGGCAGTTGCGCATGCGTAGTACTCACCCTATGGCCTGATCGTGGGGGTCCGCGTCCCAGCGCGCCGAGTTGTCGTACCACGGGTCGCGGATTCGAATACCGCCTCGCGCATGGATGGTTGAGATTTCCCTGCCAACACAAAGAAACACTATCAGCACACGGAACACAAAATAGGACTGACTTACTGATAAAAGTCCCCCATCACAGTCACTACGACACTGGCGCCTGCAGGATGGAATAAATATTAATGGTTTCGTTCATTTTTCTAGTGGTAGTTAACCTGGTAGTGGACTTTCCAACTTACATAGTGGATGGTAGGGGTTTTGTCCACTACTGAAACATTCTTCTTTCCAATTTAATTACATTCTTAAAAGCCTTTCAAGAGATTTAATGATGCCAATTTACAGCTTCAACGAGCTGATAAAACTCTTATTGGCTGCCAGAGTATTGTGTTATTATTTATTGACAAACTTAAACTACTTCGTTATAAGCTACTGAAAAGATAATTTAATTAATTTAGTGAATTATAAAAGATAATATAACTCCAAATAATATTGACAGATTCAGTACCCATCTCAACGATCTTAAATTGGACATGGAAAAACGATTTGAAAATATTTTGACATTGAAAGTGTATGGAATGGATAAAAAAATCTTTCACTGCAAATATTAAAGAGGATGATGCTACTACCCACAAAAAAAACTGTTAGAAATTAGACATGATGAAGAAAATAAACATAAATTGGATAGTTGTGTAAATGAAAACCTGTGACAAAATGAAAAAATGCTGTCTTATATATAAATACGCGGAAAACGATATTAAGTTTAGTGATACCTCATACATTTTATAATCACTTAATCATGGTTTAGTGTTTGCTAATCAGGTTGTGAGAAAAAAAGAAACAACCTGAATATTTTGAAAAGAAGATTCCTTCGTTTGTTTCTTACAAAAATTGAGCCACCTTTCCAGTATTTAGTTTTGTACCATGTCTCAGGGATCTCATCAATAAATTACACACTTAAATGTAATTTTACCAGCGTTCATGCTTCTATGTACCCAAAGTAAGAATAAGAGTTTTGGACACACCAATTTGTTTTATAAAGATTTGCTGTGCCAAACTTAGCGTAAGCCCGAAGTAAAGTATTTGGTAAGTAATTGTTGCTGTAGGTTTGTGCTTTAACTTGCTGTTACTATGCTTTATAAATTTTATAATGAAGTTGCTTCCCTAGTTTATATATTACTCTGGAACTGGTGGCCGTTTAGAAAATTTTATTACTAACAGAGGAACCTAGAAGAATATCGGTTTCATTTACACTTTGTATAAACCCATCTTGTATTATTAAATTTTGTAATTTCTCTGCAAAAACACAGAGATCCCAGTCACATCTAAGCCTCACTTCTACTTTTTAAAACTAAAGATAAAGAATCACACAGTTCAGTAAAAGTCTTTTTGGTTCTCATCGGCTTTACGGGAAGACTATCTCACTGCTCTAATTCGTAATTTCATTGTGGTATTAGGGTCAGAGCTGTGCAAGAAATATCTTACCTTTAACAATATCATCCACATCAATTAGAGCACAATATTATCACCGTCATCTTAAAGCTGCAATATTCATTTTCGTATCTGAGGCCAAATTTTATAAATATAAATAAGAACGTCATATATTCCAAAAACTGGTAAGTCGGTATCCTTGATAGTATCTACGCAAGTATTTAGTACACTTGTTTCAATGTACAAACACCAATTATCACTAACTAAAGCTAACGGAGACATATTAGAGCGCATTTTCATATTGCTGTAATTACCCCCCCCCCCCCAACCCAATGCTAAATCAAATAATACTGTTTTGTTTGTTGTACTACTGGTTGTAGCTGTTTGGTAGTGATGTTATACTAAACATCAGAGGAAGAAACACAAACCATTTCAGGCATAAGGGTGTGAGAATTATTTCGTGTGTAAGGGAATCAGGGATTAGAATATATTACCAAGGGAAGTGATGATTAATTTACCAAAAACGCTGAAAGAATTCAAAATTACAATCCGTAAAGGGCAAAAGTATGCGAGTACAGGAAAGGAGGAAAACTGTTGTGGAAGGAAATTGCCACAAAAGAGTGCGCTCCATTGCAAATAAATTAAATTAATTTATTGTATTCTTACACGTATAATGAACTGAGGTTTCCCTTTGTTTGTGCGAAAGAATCAGATTGTTCGGTTATAAAGCTCTAAACCGTTACGCTGTATGGCACAATTTCTGTCTAGAGGCAGATTAAGTTAAGAATGACAAACTCCATGCACTCTTCAGAAACGATCTTCTTTGAATTTTACAATTAATATAACATATAAAGTAAGTCGGGCCTAAGATTCAAACTCAAATGATTGGTTACAATCATAATTAAAGTAACTAATAAATACATTTCAGATCACAGCTATTAATAATCATTGGTTAAACAAAGGCCGGGGAGCATGTGTAAATAATTTCGAGAACTGTTTTCTTTGGCTACTTTTGAAATACATTATTCATAGAAAAGTTTTAAAGACATGCTGGACTTAACATCTTTCTTTCATAACGACCAAACAGCACCAATTACCTTGGAAGACTAGGAATGGAAAAAAAGTTAAACCCGAAATTATTGACTGAATAAAGAACAATCCGAATTATGAATTATATTTATTGTTGTACCATGTTGTTTCTCCAGGTGAAGGTTCGTTGATTTATTAAAGCACAACGTTCCAATCATCATGTTGTGCCTTTCATCAGGGGACCGTTTATTGTTCATTGCGAACGAACGGATTAGTGACTCAGTTAATGTGATGATGACTTCTGTGTAGTTTCTATCGAAGATTTACATTAGCATGAATAAAGAAATACGTCATAAGAGCCTTCTGGCTTTTTGTATTGATTTCATAATGCGGAGAATTAACGACTTTTTCCAACTATCAAAAATTGGCACTAACCTGTTGAAATTTGGATTAACTGCATCGATAAAATGTCCTCTTCAAGTTTTCCACTCACATTTTACGGAAAAGTCCCTACGAATTAATTTATAAATGCCGAAATACGAGAATGTCACCAAGCGTGGTGGGTAAACGGTTAACATTCTGGCCTCGCATTTGGGAGAACGCCGGTTCGAATCCCCGTCCGGGCATCCAGATTTGGGTTTTCCATGGTTTCCCCATATCACTCCAGGCGATTGCTGGGATGCTTCCTTCAAAAGGCCACGTCCGAACACCTTCCAGTTGCTTGTCCCCAATCCCATCCCGCCTCTAATGACCTCGACGTCGACGAGGCGTAAAGCCTTAAGTAAAAAAGAGTATGTCACAACGCTATCAGACGCAATCCCCACTGCAAATTCAGAAAAATGGATTCAAATGTTGTTTAATCTCTTTGTTGTAATATTTACTTGGCATTTTGCCACCTCTTCGTTGTAAAAAGTTGCATGAATTTTGTAAACATATAATATATATCAGAGCTATTTGCCAGCGGCAGACACAATCATATACAATCGATTGATTCCATTGTAAACAAATACGGCACTTCCGAGACGATAGTCGCAGAAAAAAAAAAAATCTTTCTTGGTACAACCTGACCAAACGTCTGTGAGATAACAAAACAGTTGCGCAATCGTCTCATATTTCACCGTTTTAAATTTCTTTTGTGGTGACTTTTCCGTAAAATGTAAGTGGGTAACACCAATATAATAATGAATCAAAGCAGTTGATACAAATTTTAAGAAGTTAGTACCATTATTGATGTGTTGAGAAAGTCGCCCAAAATGCTCTTATTTTTTCATAGCGATGAAAATTATGTATAAAAATCATTGGAAAACTTTATTTTGTAGCGTACTGAGGGATACTGGCAAACATCGTAGGCTATTATTGTACCATTAAGCATTTTGTTACTGTTATACAGCACTGAATACTACAATACTAGACTTCAAATGATTATGATTTTTTTAAAGGAAGTAAAAAATGAAACAATTTCTTTTCAAAATAAAAAAATCGTTTGGAATCCACAGAACAATCTTTCTTTCAAACACGATATATATTTAGCAACAAGCAGTAATCTTTTAAGTTGTATGTCAAGTATTAGTAAGCCTACGTTGAAAAATTCAACAGAACACTGCTCTCAGAAAATGAGACGTTATAAAAGAGAGGTTAATGTTAGACACGTAAAGGAATACGTAACGAGATTATCTTCCTGTGCCGAGCGGAAAATATCGATCAACTTATGTCCTCCACCTTGCAGGGCTATAACGTGAATCGCAGAATAATCTAAAGATACACACGGATACGCACACGCATACACAGTACGGAAATAAACAACTCGGTGATTTAATTTATAAGTAAACTGCGTGCAAGCAATTTTATTAAACAAGCGCACACACAGTGTAAATTCCTGCATGGATTGAAGTGAATTTGCCCAAATGATTTGGTTTCCCACGTTAATTACAATCTAAGAATGCAATTTCTAAATAGTGCAATTGCTGTATTTGCAAACAGTTTCAACACAATGAAAAACCATACAACATACTAGTGATTGTTTTCTTCCGCTTCCAACACCGAATATACAGTATTTTCTGAGCCATACTTAGTTACCAAATTCCAAGAAGAAAATTCTTTGACAGAGGAAAAAAGGTTTTCAAGCAAATACTTTGGATTTAAGTTATTAGGTTTTTATAGTTAATCTTTTATTTCTTGTGGTAGGATACTGAATAAAGAAACTTCAGTGAATGTTATCCCTTTCTGTACAATTGACAATGATATGTACTCTTTTGAATGTTAATATTTATTCCTACTATTATAGCCATGTATGTCAGCCTAAAGATTGAAATCTTCAGCATTTTACATTACAAAAGATACTAAGGAGAATTTATACTGTGCCAGCATTATAAGTACATCTAGATTCCTAAACAGATTTCCGCACAATGTTTGTATGCTTGCTCTGCAAATAATTCTTTCAGCACGTTTTTGTGATTTAAATACCTTCCGTGCTTGTGAAGAGTTGGTCAGACCATTGCTCGAATATGGTAGTGTTGTATGGGACCCTCATTTTACGTATCAAATACAGGAGTTGGAGAGGGTGCAAAAAAGGGCTGCTAGATTTGTTTCTGGAAATTATCGCAGAATGCAATCAGTGACGGATATGATAAAGGAGCTGGAATGGGATTCATTGCAAGACAGGAGGAGAATGAGGAGGGTCATGGGAGTGTACAGGGCATATACTGGCGATGAGGCATGGAAAGATATTGCAATAGGTATGAAAAGTAGTGCATGGAAGGGAAAAGATGACCATGACCACAAGCTGGCACTCGATTTCAGGCACAAGGGTGTGGGAAGATTCTCTTTTTTAGGTGAGGGTGTCAGGGATTGGAATGAGTTACCAAGAGAAATGATGAATAATTTACCGAAAACTTTGAAAGAATTTAAAGATAAAATTTGTAGAGGGCAAAAGTAGGTAGGTGCAGGATAGGGGGAAGATGGGTGTGTAGGGAAATTGCCACCGGAGCCTGTGCTCCATTGCAATTAAATTAAATTTTTAAAAAATCTCAGAGTTTCCCCAGAATGAGATGCCATATGTGAACAGGCAGTAAAAATATGCAAAATATGATGATTCATATTAGAGGTATTATTACAGAAATGTTTATTTATATATGTTTGCACTTAGATTTTTTCATGAGTCGTCAACTCTCACATCAATGTTTCATTCTTGCACAGAAGAGTATTATGAGTGATAGCTCTAACAGACAAAATTAAACAGTAGAAGAAGAGACGAAATATTATTAAATTAGTGTGCTGAAGTATAACAGTTGCAAAATCTTTTAGCACTTGTCATAGGTAGCACACACCCACTTCTCGACTAGTTTGCTGCAACCCTTACATCTTTGCATCTGGAGCGCTAATCCCTTCATTTCCACTCGCCCTTTAGAACTAATGTATTGAAATATTCCTCAAACATTTTTCTTACTCTATTGCTTTTCAACTTAAATGTTTCCCCAAACAACAAATTAACCAGACCTGCTTATCTCTAAATATGGCTATGCAGTCTGTATTGTAAGAGCGTTCTGTTAAATTTTTATATAAAGCCGTTTCCATAAGACATTCATTCGCACCTTGGATCATTTTTCATGTTCCCACACTTCTGCCAACATCAAATATCAAATGATTCTGTTCCGCTAGTTGGCGTTATTTGTTCTATAGTAAAATCATATGCAAGAATATCCCCTGGATTCTCAGTATGGCTAACATTTGAAGACGAAAATATGTTTGTCTGTAGCGTGATTTTTAATGTTAATGAATAAAGCGTTTATATTTGTCGTAATGATAGGTGCACCAGTTTGAACAGGGTGTCTCATCCAAAATACTGGAATTACTGACTCAAAACGTATCAAGATGAAATCCATTTCCGCGCTGAGAACATGTTTTTTAAATTATTTGTTCTAAAAAAATGAATACAATACAGATACACTATATATTTAATTTTTTATAGATCCCAATAAACTTCTCTCTGTGGTATGTGGAAAGGAGTCGATTTACGACAAAGTGATTGCAACAAGGCACTTATATACAGAATAATATGTACTTTAATTATAACCACTGCATTAATAGGAAATACGAATTTTGTTGTATATCCTTAGAAGTAAATTCTTCGATGGAGTAGAAGGAGTTATCAATTAATAATTCTTTTAATTTTTTCTGGAATTCTACCTTATTTCCTGACAAACATTTAGTTTATTGTAGATACGTATTCCTGAATATCGGAACTTTTTTGAACAAATGACATTAACTCTCTTAACTTTTAACTTTGTGGTTAAAATAGTTTTTGAAATGAGACATTTAAGGGTAAAAGACTTGTTTGTGAATTTTGAACTTTTATTGAGCCAGGAAGTAAACTCCTGTGATTTGATACAGATAACAGCGGGTTTGTGTTGGAATCGGCTTGGTTCGTGGCACTTGAGTCGCGGAGTTGATACCATCCCATGGCATTAGTGAATCTCATCATGTGTTGTGCTTATCAACACGAAATAAGAAGTGTATCGAGAATTATCATCACACAGCTCTGGCTACACAGGTATCACTAATTTATCGCCAAAAGTAGCACCCAACTACGTCAACTAGTTTGCTGTTCAAAAGAGATAGAACGCACACTTACTTACTCAGTTCCGATAATATATGTGTCTGTCATGCTATGATGTCACGCCTGCGACCGTCTATTCTTATCTTGCACAATCCTCCATCAATGTCGTCTCAGGAAGCAGTAACGCAATACTGACGAGCCAGAATTGAGTTACTGTTTCTTAGGATGACATTGATGTAGGATATTTCAAGATAAGAGTGATAGAATTTTTCAGCGGCGGCCAAGAATAATGGTAAAGTGTGTACATGGGATCCACATGAAACCTTACTGATTTCAAAGTACAATATACATATATACATAAAAATGTTAAACATAGAACTTTGCGGTTATCACCATCGTGTAAAGCAACTTGAAGTTTTTTGTGTAATTTTTCTAATTAAATGTTTTTATTTTGTTTTAGGTGCTGAATAATTATCAGAAACGACACTGCTTGGTGTGGTATGCTGAAACATCATCACTAATTGCTGTCAAAAGAAAATTTCGACCTGTGTTCGATAGAGAGCTTCCAGATATACAGACAATTACAGCTTGAGATAAATAAAATTATGGATACAATCGGTTCCATCACTCAAGACAAGCATGGATGCACATCGGTTGAAACTGAATAATGCTTAGGTACTTTCGATAGCTACGGAAAGAGCATACGTAGAAGTGCACTGAGTTTTTGTTTAAAATTTTCGAGTTGGTTTACAGGATGGAGCAAACCGCAAGGATCTACGTTTTATAGTTTTTTAAAATTATATTGTATTTTTAAATGAAGGAGGCTTCATGTGCACACTCTCTTGTTTGTCCATAGATGTAACTATTACTGTAAGCAAAGAATAAGTATTATATTTTAATTTTTGTAGTACTTTAAAAAATTTTGTCCGTTTAGATTAAAATTTGAAACTAACCACAACAACAGTAACCTACATACAATATTTCGATTAAATCTATATTAGTTGATTATGAAGAGGAAAGTGCAATAAAACGAGATGGAACTGAAATATGTACAACATAACAAAATCAAGACTATGGGCTTATTTAATAACAATCGTGTTTAGTTAAGCAAATGCGAAGAGATGGATTTCCAGAACACTCCATAAAACCGGCCATTTTTCACGGGGTTTGGAGTAATTCATATTAATTTAATTTAACTTAATTGCGATGGAGCACGGGCTCCAGTGACAATTTCCGACACACTCATTTTTTTTCCTTTCATGTACCCACCTACATTTGCCCTCTACAAATTTCAACTTTAAATTGTTTCATCGTTTATAGTAAATTATTATTAAATTCTTTTGGTAACTTATTTCAGTCCCTGACCCTCTTACCTACGAAATAATACCTTCCCACACCCTTGTGCCTTAAATCGAGTGCCACCTTGTGGTTATGGTCATCTCTTCCCTTCCATGCATTATTTATAATTCTTACACCAATGTCTTTCCACGCCTCATCACCAATATACGCCTTGTATACTCCCAATAATCTCTTCACCCTCCTCCTGTCTTCCATTGAATCCCATTCTAGCTCTTTTGTCATATTGTGTTCTGTGGTAATTTCCAGAGATAAATCTCGCAGCCCTTCTTTGCACCCTGTCCAAATCCTATATCTGAAATCCAAAATGTGTGGCCCATACTACACCACCATATTCAAGCAATGGTCTGACCGTAGTTTTGTAACTCAATTCCTTTACTTCTCTCGTACATCCCCTCATCACTCTCTCCAAGATTTGAGGGATGTAGATATCATTTCCTACTAGCTGTCCAATATGTGCTACCCAGATTAGCTTGCTATCAAATGTTATGCCAAGCTATTTAAATTTCGAGTCTTCAACAAGCAACTCTTTCCCCATATAATAATCATAATCAAACTTTAATTTTTTGTCTGAGTAGCTAATAAGTTGGCTCTTCCTTGCGTTTATCTTCATCCCATGTTTACCAACCCAGCTAGATATCCTTTCCAGATAGACCCTGCAGTTGTTCGCAGTCCACTACTGTTTTGATCCTTTTATATAGCATTATGTCAGTAAATGTTCTAACAATTACATTCTGTATCCACAGATGCCGCCTTTTTAGTAAGAAACATGTCAAACACTGAATTACTAGAAGATCAAGATTATCAGCGTTATTTAATAACAATTCTATTTATTCCACCAACTGCGAAGAAATGCGTTGCTAGAACATTGTGTTAAACTATCATATTTGGCAGGCTTAGACTCTAATAACTACATTAACACTTTACGAAACGACCATATGGATGCTGGTTTCAGTGTTCAGAAACAACTTCAGACACAGTTAAACAGACTTAACCATTTATTTGTAAAGGAATTTATTTGTAAGTTCACCAATATCTAAATTAATAGTGTCAAACAAACATTCTTTGCTTGTTATATTGTTTCAAGATCAGTTCTTTCATGCAGAAACCACTGCAGTTTTTTTTTAAATGAATTGCGAACTAATGACAACAAAAAATCGTCTCGGATGGAATACAAGTAAGCATGAGATATTCCCAATATAATCAGTATGTGTTCAGTCTGAAAATTATGTTCTCTATTAAAATATTTTTCTGCGGTTTATGACTAATATTTTCTGAACAGAATTATGAAGTAAGTTTATAAGCCCTAAACCATAATTATATATACCGCACAACTGTAGATCAATCAAAAGGTCTGATAATTAAAGGTTTAATAATAAGCAGGTTTTTTTGGTTTTTAATTGTAATTAAAAATACCGAGCGATGTGTGTGAGCCATAAAGCTCTGTTCTCGCATCCGGGAGGACTTGGGTTCGATTCCCCGTTCGGCCATCCAGATTTGTGTTTGCTATGGTTTCCCCAAATCCCTCCAGGCGAATGCCGGGATGGTTCCTCCAAAAGGCCATGGCCGAATTGCTTCACACTCCTTGTACCCAGTCCTTACCTCCCTAATGACCTCGGCGTCGACGAGGAGTAAAAAAAATATAGTTAAAATGTAGACTATTGTTTCAGTATGCTAGGCTCGAGTGAAAGTCTTTTCAAGTGACGCTCATATAACATCGTTTGAAATCGATAATAGTGAAAAATGTGGTAGGTTTATTGCAAAAGAAAGAAAAAAGAAAAGAAGATTGATGTCATTAAAATGTAATGAGAGAGTAAAAAATGACCCTGTCCACAATTCATTCTTTGAGACGTAAACACCCTTAAAAAAAAGCTTCACTAATTCTGTATATTTTAATGCGTTCGATAGAAATCGGAGCACATTCTGCACTACGTCATAGTATTGTATACATCAATGCGAAAGCATATTACAGAGTTTCAGCTACCTTGAGTATGTAGCGGTTATCAGTTACGGCAGCCTGTTAATGTATGTAAATATAGAAATGTGGTTGATTATGTATACATAATTTGTGAATATCATATATTAATGGCATTTCTGGAAGCATCTTTGAAAAGAATAAGAACAAAAGACCAAGGTGAAGACGATGCACATGATAATCAATGGAGAGGGAGAACGGGAATAAAATGGCTGGAAACAGCTAGAAGGAAACTGCAAAAGTTAAGGAAATAGTCGGACCTTAAATGAAAAGGTTATTTGTATAAAAGTTAAATGTACGGTATGTAAAAGTTGTGTTGAACAGTTTTTAATATCCGAGAAGGTGCGGAATAAAAATGTGTTAAAGTTGAACTTTGAATTTTTAGTTGCGATCATATAACTGAATAAAGTAACAGCAAATAAAGCAAGGTGGATTATGAATTTTGTATCACATATTTTATTTCTCTTAGTAATCTAATTACCCCTTCTTTGTTTCATTTTTTAATTTGAGAATTCAATTGCTTCCCCATCTACTTTTGCGATTTTCGAATTTTAATTTTAAATTACTTCGGTGTTTTTGGTAAATTATTCATCACTTCACTTGGTAATTCGTTCCAATTCCTGAGACCCTTACAAAAAACAGAAAATTTTCCCACTCCCTAATGTATGAAATCGAGTGTCAGCTTGTGTTCAGGATCAACATTTCTTTTACATTCACCATTCGTAATTCTACGACCAATATCCCTCCAAGCCCCATCACCAACATATGCCTTGTACATTCCCAGCACTCTCTTCACCCTCCTCCTGTCTTCCAATGACTCCAAATCCAGCTACTTTTTCATATCATTTAAGTATTCACAAAGATGGCAAAGAATGGTTCTCATCCTTACACTAAAAATGTTTTGTCATATTTATTTTATAAAAGATATTTTAAGATTTTTATCAGACCCTTTGCAGTACGTAATTTTATTTTTTATTTTTATCATGGTTCTCTAAAATGAATGAAGTGAACTTGTATGATTGTGCAGCTGCAATAAGTGCAGCTGTCGAAATATGTATTTTATTGAAGAAAAGTGAAGAGAAGTAAACGTATTTTGGTTATATCGTGGATTATAAGACTTGATGTGAAAGGAATTTATAAAAGTTAAGTGAAACAGCTGTAATGTTACATATAAAAATTATGTGGTCGAAGCTGCAGTATATGTCCAATAAAGTCTCACCGCAATATTTTCAAAATTTCCATATCAGAATTATTACCCCAGAACCTAACGATATACACCTTTGGGTGACTATTTTTACGGTGTATATGTAATGGGTTGTACTCAATTGCTTGTGGCGGATCTACTCCATTCTGCAGTGTAGCAGAAACCTCGCAACCTGTCAAGTATTAGCTTCTTAATCTCTTTATTTTCTTTTTCACGTCATCGACAATACAGCCTTCTTTCATAGAACTAATTAACTTCGCAATCTTTGGGTAAGTGTCGATCTTTTTATTCCTATTCTTATATTCTACATGTTTCTGAGTGAACATTATTTCCTTCTGTTCATACTCAGAAATCAAGATTTTCGTCGATTCAGCAGTCCTAATAAACTTTTCTTGTACCATTTTCTTTGTTTAATTTTGTAAATCTTTTATAAAATGTAATGCCAACATATTAAAAGAAATCTTTTATAAAATATGGCCGTTACACTGTAAAATATTTTAAGGGAACACAGTCGCGAACAGGATCAAAACAATCGATTTTTTATTTTTAGACTTGTTCAAAGCTCCAATTATTTAGCTACAAAATGCCGTTTGTTTCATGCAAATTTGACGATTAGATTCGGAGTTATTAATTTTTTCGTGATGCGTGGTAATAGTGTGTCTGTATTGTAATGTACATTAGTTTCTGGTATGTAAAACGTTTAGTACAGATTTTTTCTCAAAACTACTTTTTTGGTTAAATTAGTATTTGTTGTTTAATAATATGCCATTACAACTGTTGGATATTGTTTTTATTTTCCGGACGCGTTTCGCCTCTCGCCGAGGTATCTTCAGCGTACAGTTTTGCTGTAATATGTGATTTGTTATTGACTTTTGAATACAATGATTTTTAGATTTACCAAAATTACTCTTATGAAGGCAGCATAATATTACTTATATTCATTTAACAGTTTGATTACTAATATTTTTATATCCGTTTTGGTTTATCATGCAAGACGTTTTGTTTACATAAGTATACTAGGATATATTTTATATTGTAACTTACATTTTACATTTGCATTTTGAGGTGTGGTCGTTGCTCGCCTGCGACCTCAACCAGCATATTGTTTTTTACACTATTGCACTTGGTATAGTTTGCTCTCGTGACTTGACTAGCAATCAATTTTGAGGCATAGTTTTCAATGCACGACATTGTCAAACTTTATGTGTGCGCTTTTGCTACTCTGCTGTTTTCTTGACGGTGCTCTATCGGTAGTGTAGCGAGCGGAGAGTTTGAATTTCGTAATTGAATTTGTGTTTTTTTGCTTTGTTTTAGCTAAATGTGCATGGTGGAGACGCAACGTGGTATTATATTACTGTTGTGGTGGTTTTTTTGTGTGTTTGATTTTTGGTACACTTTTCTCAAAAACTAAGACTGATAAAGACATCAGACTTTCAGCATCTCTTGTAAATAAAATGATGATTAATAAGATAAAAAAATGGGATCTGTCATAAAAACAAGAACAAACTAACGAGGTCCAAGGTATTTATAAAAAGTTATATTTTTTGTCTTTTAGAACAAAAAAAATCATTACTCATAAACTATATAAAATATATTAACAAATCTTTATGTGATTTGCAGATGACGTTTTATCTGTATACTGCGAAAGTTTCAGGCCTATATCTCCATTAGTTTCTTCAGAAAGTGTACCTGATGTTTGCTTGCTTTAACATTGATTTCTTATGGGAGGTCCTTCGCGACTGTGTCCCCTTAAAAAATATATTTTATCAAATATCTTGGACAAAGATCTTTTACAGTGTAATTGCCTGCATTGCTAAAGAAGATGTAAAAGGGAAAAAATAGCATAGTTTGAATTGCTTAAGACACGTTCCAGGTTAGTAGTTTAATAAAAAGACGCTTAGAGTTGTATCTTCTGAGGAGAGGGTAATAGTTAAGTTGCTAGATAGTAAACAAAATCTGTTAATCGTATGATTGCTGTAGGTATATGATTGTAAGCAGAAGACGAGTGGTTTCGATTAATTCGAGAGATCGATTTACGCATTTCGCAGTGTGCTCGG
The DNA here is from genome assembly GCA_031002005.1 of Vandiemenella viatica. NCBI lineage: Eukaryota > Metazoa > Arthropoda > Insecta > Orthoptera > Morabidae > Vandiemenella > Vandiemenella viatica. Next base: position 191,273,609 of record JARYHS010011408.1, read on the forward strand.
TAACTCACGAACCGTTGATTTATCCAGCAAACAGGATGTGGCGAAGAAATACGGGTCGCCGCTGCGTGGGTTGGGGTACTCGGAAATGCTAAATTGTGGTCGTGAGAGGTCGTTACTAGGGATTGAGACCGACAAAGAACGACCATAAGGTTCCACAGACGCAATCATCTGCAGAACGGTCTGAAATTACGACTTTATGGATGGCGGAAACAGCGGCAAGAATCGAAATAAATACAGATCGCACGAAACTGGCTTCGGTTATCAGCCAACAGAAAAATTTTCACGACTGCTCTGCCAACAAATAACTTCTACCTTCCATGACCATCAAAAATGGCGCATTGAACGAAGTGTTCTGACAAATCATTTCTTCCAATTTTCTTGCTATTAAATAACGCTTATAATCCTGATTTTGTAATGTTCTATATATTTCGATCGTATTTTACACTGCGATACAGATGGAACTATTTAGATGCGTCTGAATAACGTCAATGAAAGAAAAGCAAACTAAATCGTAATAACTTACGGTATGACACGTAATATTACTTTTAATCCTAGTCCAAACCGCATAGATTGCGAAATTCATATCAATGGAAAGAGAATACAACGAAGCAATCAACATCTAACTAATAAAAATAATTTAATAACAACTAATATCGTATATCTTTAAACGAGCGTTTCTTGTATATACATATAAATATAAATTTTGGTTCTCCGAAATGGCTATGACGATTTGGATGAAACTTAATATTTAGATAACGTTTTGTTTTTCAAAATTGCCTAAATACTTAAATAGGTGTCTTCCCTGCAAAAACCCATTTGTACAAAAACGAACAATTTTTGCTCTAGGTATCTCGAAAACAGCTCTAACGCCATCTCGTAGACGATTCAGGTACCACGGAGTCTACTAATATTTTCTCTTTGGTTTCAAGGAACTCATATATTTAAACGAAAAATTCATGTATACTAACTGACCAATGCGAATATTTCGCACAATATCATGATCAATCACCGAATGGTAATATAATAATGAGGAAATTAGTAAATACAAGTATTTATTAATTAAAGGTATTTTATTTTTAAGAGTAGTAATAAATATCAATTTCACTGTAAGAAGTAGTTGACAATAAATACTAAATAACTGTAAAATGCCGTTACCATTAATTACTACATATTTAATTGTAAAACATTTTAAAAAAATTTGGCTTTATCAGAAATCATTTTTTCAATCTTCTTTATTTTACATAACTTCTCTGAAAACAATATTAACAGTTTTAATGTGATCATCGTAGATTTTATGATCGTAATGACTCTACAAACTAGTGAAAAAGCCATATACGTGTATCTATACGAAAAAAAAAGGTTCTGATAAATGTAATCCTGCGTTTTGAAGCGTCTGACCTTGTTCTTTTTGTAATATTCAAATTGTTTTCTTATCATTAGAAAAGCAGGGTTGGTGGTGTGAGGTTAATGCGAGTTAGGACCATAGTTTTATCGGAGTGAATTAATTTAGCACTGATGATGTACTCGTCTAAGAGAATTACAACTAATCTTGTACCAGTAATTAATCCCTGATTAGCATTAATGTTTCTATTTAACATAATAATAGCGTTTTTCTGTAAAATAAATTTATGAGGTGGTAAACCAGACGATCTCGGAAACTGCTCTGGATGAACGATTTTACAAAAAAAAAAAAAATCGTTTCTTGGATTTGGTATCTCGGAAACCGCTCTAACCTCATCTCGTATGATTCAGGTACCACTAAGTCTACTGATGTTAATTAAGTAGGGAACTGTGCACTTAAGATGTGCCTATGATGCCTTCAAAAAAACCTTTAACTTAAATCAAACTTTACTTGAAATCTTGCATATTGAACATAAATCGAAAGATGCCGAGTGAAGATCGGTCACCCAGGTACTGTTAATTTAAATGTAATACATGCGTATAACCTAAAGTTGATAATGACATCTTTGGCCACGTTACGTCAACGTTACGGACACAATGACAAAAGTAGCGTTTTAGTAGTATTGATGACGTTGACGTGCCCTAAAACAACAACAACAACAGTAGTATTGATGATGATTACAAACAAACAAAATTAAAACGTACTTTCAGAACGGATTTGAGTAGGTTGAAAACATCTTTCTACTTCACCGATGGCACACAAGAAAAATATAATACAATAATTTCAGGCTCTCACACAAATAGTTTAAAATTAAACAAAGCGTTAGTTTACAGTAGTGCAACTATTTCCTCAATAACTGGTACTGAAACAGCAAGTACATGGCATAATTAAAATAATGTTTCAGAGAAAAATTCATAGGGAAATACCGTAGCAGTTAAAATGAACTGAACATCAAACGTAAGCTCATGAATTTAATGAGTCCTGTACTGTTGTTTAATATAACAACTGGTGTAAATAGGTGTACATTAAAATTGCCGAAAAGTTTCAGTAAGGCAGGTAAGTTTAATTTGAAATTATGCTTACACTACTACACTAAGCCACGCTTAAAGCTTTATCACGTTTCAAAGTTTGAAATAAGGCTACCCAAAATTATGTTTCTAAACAAATATTTCTGCCAGAAAGGCAGAAAACACCCTGATCTTGTGCGATAATTTCTGACCATTTTCCAGTCGATTTAAGACGTTTACAATAGATCAAACTGGTTATTGAACGGAAAATCATTACCGTTTTGACGCTTCAGTTAAACTATATCGGCTATATTAAATTTGCTGCAGTTTTTTTTCGAATTTCTTTTTTTTATATAAATTTTGTTTCAAGAGTATTCTTCTAGATGTAAGAACGATAAACAAACGAATCAAATGACAGTCGTGAAAATACTGAAAGTGAATCATTGGGAAATGTGTCGGGAAACGTTTTGATCAATATCGATGATGCAATGCTGAGAAATAATGCTTTGACTTTAGCACATATGGTGCAACGAGAGGAGATAGAAAATGATGGGATTGTACAAAGATAGTAATTTTTCACATTCGTTCAACGCAGTAATGCAATATGACAATGTTTTAAGATTGGTACACATTCCGCTGACTATCAACAGGAGAACATAGAGGTAAATATCAATTCCGCTTGTTGATAATTACCTCGGCTCTCATCAAAGGCCAGACGTATAGAATTCTTAATCAAGAAGTCATTGATTTCATGTTCAGTTGGAGTATGCGTTTAATATATACGGTTAAATTAGCATTAAACATTTGGTATGAGCATAGCAGCATTCTACGATTTACGGTCTCACAGAACCTGTGCACCTGCTCTGATTGCCCTGGCAATTTAAGGCATTCACAAAAAATCAAAATCTATTATTTGAAGGAAATTGATACACGTAAATAAAGACGTATGTTTTGGTTATATTGGTGATCATTACATGTGGTCATGCAACAAGTTGTATGTATTGAATCGTACTTTAACCACAGACACAAACAGAAAGATATAAATCTTAACAGTCAACACCATACACAACATTCTCACACTTGAAGGATACTACCGCGTATAAAAGTCAATTACCACAAGAAAAAACGTACTGAACGAACAGATAAACTTAGATTTAATAAAGCCACAGTACCGTAACAACACTAATGAATTGTCATCAATAAACCAACACATGATTGTATGTCGTTTCTTTTTTCCTGTTCTCATAGAAATAAGCACTAGAATAAAGCGGTAAATTTACTCATTTTATAACTGCGAAATTCAGAATCCGCGATAACAACACAAACTCAATTAAACAATATCACTGAGAAAAACAACTGAGCAACAAGATCGCGCACAAGAATTTTATATACAGTAGTTTCACAGATTATTTTAACAGTGAAGAAAAAAGAAATAGTGTGAAAATACAAAAAACTTAGTTAAAGTACTATACACAAAAGAAAGTGGATTATAAGAAGTATATACAAATTTCATTTAATTTCGAAAAATCATATCTACAAACTGTGCAAACCGCAAAGTTTTTCCAGCAAACTTTTAATCGTTGCTGATTCTTCGACTAGAGATTAAAGACGTAAGTAGGTATATGCAAATTTAATTTTGAAAAATCACTTCTACAAAATGTGCAAAACTGCAAAGTTTTTTCAGCAAACTTTTAATTGCTGATGATTCTTCGACTAGAGATCAAATGCGCTTAGGGATAAATGTAATTCCAACAACAGCATTGGAATTTTATTAAATAACAATTATTATTGATTTAATAAGCAACTGGAAAGAACTATTAATAATAATTAAAACACACGCTTTGTATCATCTACGTTAAATCAACAATCCGTACATATTGTAGGTATACAACCAGTGGTAGGTGCTTGAACAGGACTAAACAATAAAAAAAATTTACTCTCGACAGGACGATAAAAATACTAACATATTAGAGAGTTATAGTAAATACACTGATTCGTGTTGCATCGAAACGTTAGTGTAGTATAATGAGTGCGATATTAGAGAGTTCCATATTTAAATAATCAGATAGACATCATCTCTCACGTGATAGGCCAACTTTAGTCGTTTGGCGCAATAATTAATTGCTTACGAAAGAAAATTTGTTCACAAATGTAAATTAATACACTCAATTAAAATAAAACTGCTTGCGGAAAGTATCCAACTTGTAAATTCGAGTTAGATTAATGTCATAAAAATGAATGCTGCGTTCAATGGAAGAGATTAAAAAAAAGTGATAAAAATTTAATGTCACCATATACTACATGATTCGAGAAAAAAATCTTTAGCAGACGGAATACGTATTAATAAAAATTGTAGAATTTAAACTACAAGATGGTTTCAAAACCGCACAATGACTACTAAAGGGGTACTGACTCTATTACTTACAATAATATTTTATATAATAATAAATTCGCCTTTCCGAGAACACAAATGGTAAAAATATTTTAATGTTATCTTTTTGCTTTCAAAGAAAGACAAATAAATACCTCTGCGATAGTGGGAGAACACGAAATAATTTTGTTTCACATAGTTAGGTGTAAATTGCGTGAACAATGAAAACATTGGCGATGAAAAACTTTTACCGTATTTTCCGTACTGTACATAAACTGATTAAAAGTTAACTAATGCTGCACCATGAAACAGAGAATGAAAAGAGCAGATGTCATGGAAGAGATCTGTGCGGTTTACTTCACCCATCCCGTGAGAACATCAGTAGATTTTGATTTACTATACTTTAAAACAAAATATAAAATGTCCCAGTAAATATACAGACCGAATTTCAGATAACACGGTGTAAAATGTATCCTCGGAATTAAACGTTCAGCAAAATATTGTCACCGAGTCCATATCTTCAAGAACAAATAAAGAAAAATGTGGAGTAAATAATGCGCTACATGCATAAAAAGTATACCATTTTATGGACGGTATAAAAACACATGTACAAATAGTCTTATCAATTTTCTCGTTCTGAGAACGAATAAAAATATTATAGTCATTTACTGTAACGTAGGTTTGTTTACATTGGACAACAACGTATAGAGAAGCAGTGGTGAAATATTAAACTGAAGATGTTCAGTAAGGAACATCACAGGATTTTGATTTACTTAAAAAAAAAAAAAAAGTAGAAAATATCCCAGTAAATACCTTCCAGACCGAATTTCAGGTAACATGGTATAAAATCTCTCCTTGGAGTTAAACATTCAACAAAATGTTCTCACAGAGCCTACATCTTCAATAACAAATAAAGAGAAATACTGAGTAATCATTTTGACGTCGTACTATCCAGAGAATAATACGCTACTTACATACAAAGTAAACCGTTTTATGCATAATATAAAACACATAACACAGAACAAGTAAGAAAGTAACTATAGAGTAGCAGAGATGATATATTCAACTGCAGATGTTCAGCAGGTTGCTGCATCTTTAATCCAGAGATAACTAAAACACCGCAATGTCATTACAATGTTTCCCCAAATCACTCAACGCAAAAGCCGGGATGCTACCTTTAAAAAAAAGGCCATTTCCAAATTCCTTCCCACTCCTTGCCTCCCCCCCCCCCCAAAAAAAAATCCTTCCCGCCTCTAATGACCTCGACGTCGACGAGGCGTATAGTCAAAAAAATAATAAAAAAGTCTTTATAATCGGTAGAAAATATATGAAAACAAAACTGTACCTCGTCATTCCAAGTCAGATGTTGCACACGTACACACACACACAAACAACAGCGGACACTTGTTGCTGAGAAGAAGCTTTCCTTTTTTAAACAAACGAAGAGCACTTGGCGCAGCGGGCGGACGGAGGGTGTGTTAGCGGCGACACTGGCATTGTGTCGTCAGCTCTCGGGAGGCTCCATGCGTCACGGTCCACGGCCGCGTAGCCACTGACTGGAGCGCTACCTGCACGGGCTGGAATGCCGCAGCCTTCCCGGAAAGCGCTGGACCTCGCACCCTTTGTGGGGCGGCCAGACAGCGGGTCGCCCTACGCACCACCTCGTCTCCAGCCAGCTGGTTAACAAGCCACGACACCACCCGGGATCTCCCACAAACACGGACATTTCTCATTCCCAGGAATTCCCGAGTTCTTTTCACGACTGTTGTGGACAGCTTTTGCTCCCAAACAGCGGACGTGGAGTCCACATCGCCGTTAGGCCCCATTAGGCCGGCATTACACTGTATAAGATCTTCGTCCAACATCTTTTATAAAATATTTTATCATATTTATTTTATCAAAGATATTTTTTCAGTCCCATTACACTATATAAAATTTTTCGTCATAGTTCTCTGAAATGAATGAAGTAAACTTGTAAGATTTTGCAGACGCAGTTAGTGCAAATGTCACAATATGAAGATAAAGAAGAGAGTAAACATATTTAGGTTAGATTATGGATCACGGGAATTGATAGGATAGGAGTTCATCAAAGTTTAGTTAAAGTGCTGCATTTTTTTTATCTACTTAACATCTTTCTAACAGCGAAGTCTTTAGAGACGGGAAAGGATGGGGGGGGGGGGGGGGGTTAGAAATGAGAAGGAATTCGGCCATGGCCTTTTGAAGAAAGCATCCCGGCATTTGCCTGGAGTGATTTGGGAAACCATGTAAAACCCAAATCTGGATGCCCGGACGTGGATTCGAACCGCCGTCCTCCCGAATGTGAAGCCAGAACGCTAGCCGTTACACCACCACGCTCGGTGAAAAGATCTGCAATGTGAGGACATCCCAAATTATAAAAATTATGGTCGATGCTGAAGTATAGGTCCAATAAATTTTTACCACAATATTTTCATAAATTTCTACATCAGAATTATTTCCCCATATATACTATTGGATGTTTATTTTTACGGTGTATGTGCCATGGGTTGTACTCGATTGCTGGTGGTGGATCTACACCATTCTGTAATATAGCTCACGCATTGATCTGCGCATTCCGTCTGTTATTATTCCAGGGACTCAGAAATAAAGATATTCGTGGATTTGGCAGTCATAACCAACTTTGGTAACGTCCCTTGCGCCATTTTCTGTGTTTACGTTTGGATTGTGGTGAAATCTTCTATAAAATGTAATGCCAACGTCTTACATTTTATAAAAGAAATCTTTTATAAAATATGGCCCATTAGACTGTAAAATATTTTATAGTGTAATAGTACATAAAAATTTCTTTAATAAAATATAATACGTTCGAATTACATTTTATAAAAGATTTCACCACCCTGCCAAAGTAAAGAATATGCTGATAGTATAGTATGGGACCCACATTTTGAGTATCAAATACAAGAGTTGGAAAAGTTGCAGAGAAGGGCTGCTACATTTGTTTCTAGAAATTATCGCAGAACAATATCAGTAACAGATATAATAAAAGAGCTGGAATGGGATTCATTGCAAGACAGGAGGAGGGTGAAGAAGGTCGTGGGAGTGAACAAGGCGTATATTAGTGATTGAGGCACTGAAAGATATTGGCGTAAGAATTAAAGGCACAGATAAGAAGATTCTCTTTTAAGGTAAGGGTGCCAGGGACTGGAATAAGTTACCAAGAGAAATGACGAATAATTTACCAAAAACGTTGAAAGAATTTAAAGTTGAAATTTGTAGGGGACAAATGTAGGTGGGTGTAGGAAAGGAGGAAGATGGGCGTGTAGGGAAATTGCCATTGGAGCATGTGCTCCATTGCAATTAAAATTAAATTAATGAAACAAAATGACGCAAGGGAAGTTACCCAAGATGGTTGGGACAGCCAAATCCACGAAAATCTTGAATAGAAGGAAATGTGCCACCGAGCGTGGCGGTGTAACGGTTAGCGTTCTCGCCTCGCATTTGGGAGGAAGGCGGTTCGAATCCCCGTCCGGGCATCCAGATTTGGGTTTTCCATGGTTTCCCAAATCACTCCAGGCAAATGCCTGGATGCTTCCTTCAAATGGCCATGGCCGAATTCCTTCCTATTCCTTGCCCCCATCCTTGCCCCCCATCCTTGCCCGTCTCTAAAGACCTCGCTGTTGAGAGACTAAAACAGTTAAAAAAAAAAAGGAAATGTGCAGTCAGAAATATGTAGACTATATAATAGGAATCAAAAGATGGACACTTACGCAAAGATTGAGAAGTTAATTAGCTCTATGAAAGAAGGTTGTAATGTCGATGACGTGAAAAAGAAAATTAATGGATTAAGAATCTAGAACTTGACAGGTTTCTTGAAAAATATCAGAGGGAATTCGCTGAGCAATTCGGGTTCTATACTGCAGAATGGAGTAGATCTGCCACAAGTAATTGAGTACAACCCGCTGCATATACACCGTAAAAATATTGACTCAATAGTATCAATAGTTAGATTCAGGGAAAATAATTCTACTAAAGAAATTTTTCAAAATATTTCGGTAAGAATTTGTTGGACCTATACTGCAGCTTCGAACATAATTTTTATAACATGTCATATCCTTATATTGCAGTTCTTTCAGTACCTTTTGTGAATACCTTTCATATTAAGTCTTGCAATCCACGATCATTGGACATAGCTCTGACTTTCAAACAGCGTCTCTCGAATGTGGTTGCTAAAGTCAAAACGAGAAATAATATTTTTCAAAAGCTTGCAAGTACTCAAGGAGCCATTGCACATGTTCTAAGATCCACAGCCTTAGTTCTGTCATACTCTGTTGCTGAATACTGCTGCCCGACATGGATCAGTAGCGCCCACAGGAAGAGTATAGGCGTGCAACTCAATCAGGCAATCCAGATAGTTATGGGATGCATTCGAAGTATGAACACCGTATGGCTTCCAGTGCTATGTAACATTCCACCTCCAGCACTAGGATGATCAGAAGCTTTCCTAAAGATCTGGAAACACATCGTTTAGAACCCTCAGCAACTTATACATCGAGACTCAAGTAAAACACTAACGCTTGAAATCAAGGGAACCGCCGTGGCGCACAGCAATCAACCTCACAGAGTCCTCTTTCAACATCAACAAGCTGTGGATAACTCAATAGTAGTCATCGGTAGCCAATCAACATCTAGTTGAGGACCCTTCAGAACGGTTACATGGATTCGATCTCCCCGGACGGCAATGGAGAATCATCAATCGGATTCGAACAGGACAAGGCAGATGCGGCTACTTGTTACACAAATGGGGCTTTTCAGTTCTACAAATTGTGACTGTGGAGCCACCTTACAGACAATCCATTGCATCGTTTCTGACTGCCTTCTTAGAGTTTACAAGGAAAATACACTATGCGTCGATCAATGCAGTTGATTATCAACAAACATTAGATCCAGAGATATAATTCTGTACCATTGTGACATGCACATTTGTCCTGGCGTTTTGTGTATCTTGTTAAACATCATACTATTAAAAAAAAAAACAGCCTGGTAAGACAGTGGAGGAGTCTTCGAGAATGAAAGGGAAAGAACTCGCTATCCGTATCACTCAAGCAGCTTGTCAAACCACACAACACTTAGTCCAGAAAATCCAAGCAGGATTCCAGTAAATAACAACACTCTAAATCAAGGCATCTGAGCTCCGTAGCTTCAACACGCAAGGAGACATCTACACCATTATCCTCTATCGTTACCTCTCAGAAGATTATGCTGCATGGTTCGGACTCGCAAATAAAAATGGAACGGTGCAGACACCTCACGGAAAATAAAATTACCAACCGGTTTCGGAGATATTGGATATCTGGTGACATGCGTGTCCAATGCCCCAGACTGCTTGAAACATGACAGGTTTTTAGTTATTAGGAACGTAAGCAAAGCTGTCGAACGCTTGAAGGGGACAAATCCAACACGCACAACAGGATTATTTATTTATTTAGCCTTGCAGGATTAGGGGAGACAAACCCTCTCTTACATCATACCAAGTGTTCATAATTTATAATTTACACAAATTAACAGCATACAATAATTATTACACATTTTGCTTGATAACTAAATTACTCCTTAGTATTATTCATTTTAAATGCTGACTGGTGCAGAAGAAACGGCAGAAAATAAATACTAGTCAAGGAAAAGAAACACTGAAAACGGTACAAATTAATTCTAGTGAAGGCAGAATAAATATGTGTTAACAGCATTTTCGCTAATATTATAAATAAGAAAGCAAATATGTCTCACTGTTAAGTTTTCATGACGATTAAATCGATCTTTATGAAATTTGAGAAGGATATATTATGTATCATTAGGAATTAGGCGGATACTTATTTCTGGATAGTTAAATTTGAAATTTTGAAAACTAACCGAACGAATAGTATGTACATTATCTGTAAATTTATATCGGTGACTCAGGCTTTGTTTCTCTAGCAGTCAGTTTGCGGATAAACACCTTCTAGGTAATTTAAAGCTTTCTAAAACCCATTATGGTCATTAAATTATAAGTTCACGGGTGTGAAGTCAGGAAGTAATTCTTTTTGTAAGCCTGTTTAAATCAAGTGATTTCTTTGGTTGCTCCAGTTTTCAGGGGAAGATCATTACACAACCTACCCGCTGAAATGGAGAAGGAACTGGTGAGGGTTTCCGATCTATAGGATGGAGTGGTCAGTATATTTGAATTCAGGGGTCTGCTGTTAATACTACGGGAAATACGTAAATATGTGTTGTTTGAATAAAAGTAGGCGCAAGTTTCTTAAGTATGAGGTGGTTAAGAGACAAAAGTAGCATTAGTAGGAAGCTTCTTCGTTGTATTATCATATATGCCTGACAGCAACTGATGCGGTAAAATACCGCTAAAGATCAATAATTGAATCTTTAATGGGGGTTCTGCTGTCTTTTACTCATGTATAGCAAATCCATTCGTTTAAACAACTTGTCAGCTGACAGCTAAATGTATGATTCAGTGTATGTAAAGCTAAATCATTTAATCCGTGAAAGAACTAGGTAACTGCTTATTCGGATTATAAAATTGTCTCAACAAACGCTGAGAAATTAAGGAGAGAATGAGTTAATGTGCGTTTTGTACAGTAAAGTCGAAAGACAAAACTACATCTTTTGTGAAATTCTGCAAGGAGTCTTTGTTACTATACAACTCTTCTGGATAGTAAATAATTTTTTAAAAAGTTTTCTATTTTATTGTTCTTTTTCATTTGAGAAGATTGTCCACCTTCAGTCTCGTTTTTACTATGACACATAAGATCATCAAGATAATAACGTGTAAATGACCACAAAACATCTTACTGGAATTTGTGTACATGCTATATAATTTCATAAACTCTGAAGCATTTGTTTTCTAAGTCCAAAGAACTACTTCGTACATATTAGTGACATAAAATTTCCCATCAGTAATGTCAACAATTGTTTAGTTCACAATCAGAAACTGAGCCTATAGACGCTGCAGTCGAGACTATGTTAGGATTCAAATATTACCATCAATGCACTGTATGAAAATAATTCTAGAGGGGCTTATAGAAGTGAAAAATTTCTAACTATGTTGATAGTAAACATTATAAGTTCAAGATTAAGAGACCGTCTTGTTCCAGGTTTTTGGCATGAAAACGCAGTGGACAACCACCTAAAAAAAAGACAAAATACTTTTGACAATAAGAAGCAACAAAACAAAGGTTGATTACATTTCATTCATAACACGTCATCAGCCTATAAAGTTATATTCGTTTTAAAATATGGAAGCTTCTTATAAAGTTTGCTTCATTCATTCCGATACTGAAACGAGATTTAATTTGAATTATCACTGTAAAACATTATTTTTGTCTAATACGGGTGTCACAGGTGTGTGAGAAAACGTAGTCAAACGTTCGAAGCAGTTTCTCTGGCCTTTTCAGTTGTTTACCATTACGATATGTTAGGTAAGCTCTATGGCTTCAACATGGAGAAATCACTGTGTTGCTATTCCATACCCTAATCCGTTAAGGCATTTTTTAAAGTGCTGTTGGAGCGAACCGTGCCGGGATATTCATCCGCGGGTCCACCATCCGACTGTCGGAGTTAAAACATTTTTGTGGAAATTTGTATAATCCCCTTAATTACGCTTTTCTACATACGCAACATTTTTTCTCCCATAAAAAGGTCTATTTATGTTTATGAATTCAGTGCACATTAAACGAAATAAACGTCGCTGGGCCGCTCCTACAACTTTGTTTTCTTTTCGTCTTGAAACTGTATTTCAAATGCGCGGGCTCTGTGCGCTGGTGGCGCCGTCCTAAGGCGGCAGGTAGGAACTATACCCTGAGAAATCACAGCCTTCTAATCACACCTATTCTGCATGTTTACCAACATTAGTCCTGCTGAAGCATGACATATCATTTCATGTTTAAAAGATTTCCGGCGAGACGATCACTAAAACACTTTTTTTAAACTTTTTAAATTTGTCGCTTTATTCAATACGAATACAGCAGTAGCGTCATTTTTTACCGTCCACCAGGATGATTTATGATAACAGAGAAATTTTTTTTCCAAACCGTATGTTGCTCCGAATGATCATTGGAACCTTCATTGAAATTTGTTTTGTGGAAACTGGCATCTGTAATGTAGGGTCGGGGGTTCGCATTCAGCCTCGGACGTGGGGGGTTTTAGTCAAGTGTTGATTTAGTTCCGTGTTGTACATACTGGTCTACTAGTGTTGAAATGACAAATGCTGAGAAAATAGGGGAAAAAATTGGGGTTAGCTATATGACCGAAAAGAATAAATACCACCTAAAAAAAAAAAAAAAAAATTAAGAAGTTTTGTGTAATGATGAAAGAGGCGGTGTCAATTCATGTTAGTAAGAGAGATGTGTTTTTCACTTCTGTTTCTATAACATATATACTACCCTCCTTCCTGTTCGTTTCCTGTGCTGAATTTCAATGAGACAATTCATCCAGCCAAACCGGAATTGGGGTTAGATGGCTCAGTAGGTCAGGTAATAGATTCATTTACATCTCTATTATCAACACAAGCTCCAGACTCCTAGTTTACACTCCCTAGTATAACAAAGAGGAACGCCTGGTCCCTCACCGAGCGTGGTGGGTGAGTGGATAACGCTCCGGCCTCGCATTCACGAGCATGCGGGTTCGAATCTCCGTCCGGCCATCCAGATTTAGGTTGCCCATGGATTCCTTAATTCAGGCGAATTACTATATAGTTTCATTAAAAGCAATCGGTGAATTCCTTCCTGTCCCTTTACGTTATTCTATCTTTAATGACCTCGGCGTTGACGGTGCATAAATCCAGAAGCAACAAAACAAACCTTCTACTTCGGCATTAGTGAGAAGAATAAACTAATGTCTAACTTTGCGTTGCCCAATCGAATGACAATGAAAGCACTGCATGAAACTTAGATTCTTTGCTATCAGCGTAATTAGATAGTTACGTCCGAGATTGTCATAGTCTGTCCTGTAAAGGTAAGGTAAAGGTTGGTGTGGTCGTAATGATATGGTGATAGTGTTTTATTATTGGCTGCACAATCCGCCCCTATAGGAGGCGCCTCAACCCAGCCTGGTACTTTTAACGGGTATAAGGGACTCAGATCAGTTCATCCAATTTAATGTAAACACCGTTTGTGAGTGTTTGGATTCAAAGACTATTCTTGGCCTTCTGAATCACGAGACTGTCTCTTTCCGGTGCCGATGGTAGATTACGCGCTGACTCAGGTAGTAATCCCCGGCAGACCCAATTAGCGTAATGACGGTCCGCTGATCCAGCCACTTTGATGTTTACACTGCGCCCCCCGGCCAGATCAGCTTGGCCTCGCGCCCTCTTACGTCAACACACTAAAATAGTTCCTGCCGGCTTCAAAAAATCCATTTAAACTTCCGAAATTTCTCTCGGGACTCAGGAGATAAGGGAAGAGGAAGAAAGATTCTCTGTACTGTGTAGCATTCTAGATGATAATTTCGATGTTACTTGCTACGCCTCACTTGAATTCTTATTATTATCAATTGAATTGCGATGGAGCACACGCTCCGGTGGCAGTTCTCCATGTCATCTAATTAGTCCCTTTTATTATTATTATTTTTAAATTATCTTATATACTATGAGTGTTAAATCCCCCCAACCCTCCTTTCTATATATGCGATTTACGAATTTTAATGTCTAACTTTGTGTTGCCCAATCGTCTGACACTGAAAGCACTGCATGAAATTTACATTCATGGTACATTATTCATCACTTGGTAATTTGTTCCAACTTCTGACACCCTTAACCACAAAAGAAAATTTTTCCACTACCTTATGCACGAAGTGCCAGCTTGTGGTCATGGTCGTCTCTTCCGTTCAATGCAGCATTACCGATTCTTCGACCAATATGCTTGCAAGCCCCATCACGAACATGTGCCTCGTATATTCAAACCAATCTGTTTACCATCCTCCATTCCTCCGGTGACTCCCAACGCAGCTCCTTTATCATATCAGTTACTGACTGGGTCCTGCGATATTTTCCACAATTTGCACACCCTCCAGCTCCTGTATTTGGTACTCAAAATGTGGGTTTCCATACTACACCACCACATTCAAGCAATGGTTTGACCAATGTTTAACCTCTCTGGTACGTCCTCTGCCCTGTTGAGTTTATTATCAAACTTTAAGATACATACACAACAACATACATAAACAACCTTTAATTTTTTTATCTATATACCTAATAAGCAGACTTTTCTTTGCATTTATCTTCATTCCATGTTGACCTGCCCTTTTAGATGTTCTATCCAGATCACCCTGCAGCTCTTTACAGTCTTCTCTTGTTTTGATACTATTGTGTATCATCTGCGAACAACCTAAATTCTTGTTGTAAAGCATCAACCCAATCATACATTGCTACGGCTGTTTTAACAATTCCGCAGTAAATATTTTACTGAAGGAAATACAGCTGAAACTTGACCTATTGCTGCCAACCCTCTGGTCCGAAAACGTAGGGCAATATTTATTAATGCCTGTTTTTACTATCTAAGAGTGCTGCACTTAAGTGAGGCTACTTTTTATTTTTATTTTTTTTTAATTTTTTTTACGAATAGTTCCGCTTCCATCTGTAATAGGACGTTGTTGAACATCAAACCACTGTGCTAAATTCTTGTGTTGCCGAGCGGCTTATCGCTGCATACTCCCTAGAATTTGCACCCATTTGTTTACCCTTTTATTACAAATTTCTCAGGTTTCCGATTTGGTATCAAAATTAAACACACCCTGTTTTACCGACGGTACCACGGACTGTAAATTATTCAAAATCTCATAACAATCGGAACAGTGGCTTTTGGTTGAATCGAGTTCATCTAAACAGACATAAAGACAGATTTAAAAAAAAAAAAAAAAAAAAAAGACAATTGATTCCTTTTCTAAAGATCAAGGCTAAAACTCATTTTTTCGAAAAATATTTTAAATGTACAAAATCTTCGTCCTGTTACAGTTTTCTTTTACGTATAGATTACACAAATCGACAGTGGGGATACATCATGTATGGCGATCTGCTGTTGCTAACGTTCTGGACGGTTCCATGGAATTCTGCAGAGTCACTGCGTGACGTTCCATCGTGAACGAGTTCTCGCGTGGCGAGCCGACAGTTGTAGATAGTCGAGCCTTAAAGATCACTCAGTATTCCGCTATACTTTTCAGCTCCTGTCTGCCGTATAATAAATTTTTACAGTTTAATGCGGTCTTCGAGCTACATTGCAATCAGCTCCTTGATGAAATCTCCGATGACTTATGTCAGTCATGATTATTCGACAAGTTATTTGAAGTCTACGGTGGTATTTTAAAATCATATCCTCTTCAAAATTAGAAAAACTCTCTCACAGTTGAAATCTGTCTGTTACTTTAGAAATCACTAACCCTCCTGCCGTTTTGTATGTTTGCAATGAACTGAGTTTAATTTTAATGGAGCTCGTGACTCGGTGGCAATTTTGATAGTAATGATTGACAATTTCTTGTTATTTTTTAATTATTACCATATATACTTAGTGCTAAATTCTGCTCCCATCTACTTTTGCAAAATACGAATTTTAATACAGTGTGCTACTGCTACTTCCAAACTTCAGAGGATAAAACCAATCCAAAACAAATTCCTTCGAATGATTTTAAAAATACACTGGTCTGTGCATAACTCACAACTCCGCAACGAAACTGGTCACCCAGCCATTGAAAACTACAACACGAGATCGACAAAAACCTTTGTAGGCCTAAATAAAATAAATACTGTTTCAGGGGCACAGTTTAGTCAGGAAGTCGGCAATACAACCGCGGTTCAAAACAAATCGTCTTCCACAAGATGCCACTGACTCTCCTTGAACAATGTCAAGAATGTCATGACATCTTATTCCTTGCGCAAGTGACATTATTATTGTATTTAATTCACTTTAAAGTAATTTCTTTTCTTATTATTTTCGTTCGTATCTGACATTTGTTCTTGAGATCGTAATTGTATCTATATCTTAAATATCCGTATGAGGGAAAGACAATTGAACTATTTCCTAATTTTAAAGCGAAAATATTTCACAACGTCTCAGCTACGATTCTAGTTTAACCAGTTTATGTTATACGTCTTGCTAATGTTACTTTATGTTAAAAGTGCCATTGTAATGAAACAGAGGATACCAACTGAATTGTCGTCTGATCAAACGATGCAAATAATAATTTCTTTTCTGTCATCAGTTTCGCGACTGGTTTTGATGCAATCTTCCATCCCTTCCTATCTTGCCCTACATCCTTAGCTCAACATACTCCTCACAACCCACGTTCTCAATTATTGCTTCATATATTCTAATCTCTGTCTACTTCTTCAATTCTTTCCTACAACTGTTCCCTCCACAAGCAAATTAACCAATCCTGCATGTCTGAATATATCACCTACCATCCTATCACTTTATTCTGTTAGACTCTTCCAGAAACTCGTTTTCACACCCACAATTTCAAAAACACACTTATTTCGTATTTTATCTGTCCACTTAATTTTCAGCATTATCCTGTAACACCACATTTCAAATGCTTCAATTTTCTTTCTTTCTGGTATTTATAAAGTCCACGCTTCGCTACCATAAAGTGCTGTGCTCCAAACATAGAGACTTAAAAAGTTATTTTGGAGTAGGCTAAAAGATTTTTTTTGTGTGAACGCTGTTTTTGGAAGTGCTATTCTGCTTTTAACATCATTCCTGCCCCGGTCATCAGTTGTGATTTCACTTCGTCGGTAACAGAATTCATTTACTTCTTCTATCACATCCTATCCTATTTTTATGTTTAATCTGCTGTTACGGACATCATTTCTGCTTCATTACATCACTTTTGTCTTGCGTCGGTTTACATTTAGTCTAAAATATGATTTGGATAAAGATAAAACAAAAACTGTGTAGCATGGTCTCGTTTAATTTACGAAAATATAAAAATAATACAATAGCAAGGAAAGATGTTAAACAAATGAGTCTCGTTTAATTTACGAAAAGTAAACCAACATTTCTAGCAATAGAACTACATTATGTCAAAAGTACTTACACAAGCACACGTGAAGACTTTAAATTTTCTATAATATTCTGGACTCCTGTTTTTGTGCGGAGGTGCTACTTGTTTTATGTAGGTGCCGAGCTCACGGGTTAATACGCCTGTCGGGGGTCGAACCCCCAGCTGCCGGCCCCGTACAAAGGCCTCTCGTACCTCCACTCCCCCCCCCCCTCCCCATTTTTTCGGATGGGCTGCAGCCCACAGCTGCGTAGCCGACTCTCTCTCTGGCTCGGGGGATTAACCGAGCACATCTGGCGAGGCACCACAGCATCACGTCATAAAACAGTCGCCACCTCCTCAAATAAATAGCAACCAGGACTCGAGAAAATACTCTAGTCTTCTATCAGGAGTTCAGAAACAAGCAGCGTTTCTATCTGACCACACTAATATTATAAATGCGAAAGTAACTTTGTCTGCCTGGTTGTTACGTTTTCACGACAAAACGACTAAACCGACATTGATTAAATACTACGTGTCATTAGGAACGACATATGATACTTTTTTTTTAGATAAATAACATATTTCGTCACGAAATTTTGAAAACTAACTGAACGGTAACAGACAGACGGATAGCGTGTGTTAGTCTCTATAATGTTATTTCGGTCGCTCAGGCTTTGTTTCTGTCGCAGTCAGTTGATGTATGATCATTTAATAAATTTCATGTACAGATAGAACTTATTTTATGGTATAAATGTGCAAGATATGGATTTGCGCTGATTACCTAAATGTTTTTGGCGTCAATAGATTTTGTCTTCTTCTTTGATAAGCCTCAGTTGCCACTAAAGTTAACGGTTGTGATTAGTAATAATAAAGCCCAGGGACAGAAACTGAAAGTAAAAGGAGCAAATACTTCAGTCTTCTACCAGGAGCCTAGGAATAAATATCATTTGTATCTGACTACAGTAATATTATAAATGCGAAAGTAACTGTCTGCCCGTTTGTTGCGTTTTCACGACTAACCCGATTCTGATTAAATACTATGTATCATTTGGAACTATATATAATACTTTTTTCGAGATAAATAACACTTTTCTTCACGAAATTTTGAAAACTAATTGAACGGTGACTCTGTACAGGATGATTCAAAATGATTTTCGGGGTTTCATGAATTTTTTATCGGCTGTGTACTAAACATACAAGTATTATCTTTACATGGATGAATAGACAAACTCTCAAAGTTTTGTTTTGTAGCAGCCGCTAATCTCGTAGTTACGTTTTGTTCCGCCAGATGTCAGTGTTTGCAATATGGCAGCTAACGCTATAGAGAAGACTTTTTGCACTCTAGATTTTCACGTGGGTCAGTCAGTTACCGTTGTCCAACGACACTTTCGAAAAAAATGTATGAAGGATGCAGAAAATTCCATTCGGAGGTGGTATGCGCAGTTCGTGGTGAAGGGCTGCTTATGAAAAGGGAAAAGCAGTGGGCGTCCTTCTGTGTCGGAAGTCAACGTGAACCGCGTGAGAGAAGCTTATCAACGTAGCCTGCGGAAATCAACAAGAAGAGGCAGCAGAGAACTGAAAAACCGCAAATCACAGTTTGGCGCGTGCTGCGAAAACGCCTAAAAATGAAAGCCTATCGCCTCGGGCTGCCTTTCTAAACATTTCTGATGACATGCTGAGTCGCGTGTGGGTGAAATGGACTATCGCATACATGTGTGCAGAGTGACACATGGCGCACATATCGAACATTTGTAATGGATGTAAAAAAACGTGATGAGTTTCTTTAAACATTAAAATAAGATTCAAATTCGTATCTCAATTGTGCTAAGTGTAGGAATTTTTTGAAACCCCGACAATCATTTTGAATCACCCTGTACATGCATCCTGTAAACATCTAAATATATGCACATACAAGATATTTTGAAAAACAATTGGGGTCGGTTATTTGGAGGTTCCATAAACGAAACAAATTAGTTTTAGCCATTTTGTACAGGTATTCATTTGTCTGTTTCTTCTGACATCACATAAAAACTACGGGGAAAGAGAAGGAATTTGGCCATGGCCTTTTTAAGGAACTATCCCGGCATTCGTCTGGAGCGATTTGGGGAAACCAAGGAAAACGAAATTAGGATAGCCAAACGAAGATTCGAACCCGCTTCCTCCCGAAAGCTTGACCAGGGCGTTACCTTGCGATCTAAATTTTGACTCACTCACGAATCACAGCCATTATGAGGATAACATCTATCAGTTTACGTATTTGCTAAAAATACTGAATATATTGAGATGCCAAAAATATTCACAAATGAAAAGATGACCATTTTCAGGGGGACGCATTTTTTCGCCAGAAATATTCGGCCGGTAAGAGGTTTGTGCCGTTGTATCGCACACAAAGCGCTTAGTTTGGCGTGTTTACCACGTTGATGGGCGAGAGTTATTTGGACGTCCGGAATTATTCATTGAGCGACTGTTGGAGGCCTGTAATTCGCTGCCGAACACAATGGACGCGATTTTCGCGGCTTACACAGTGCCTGCGTGCGTGGTTAATTCAGGCACGCCAATCTGCAAAAACAAAAAACCCCACTCTCCCACCCCCCCAAAAAAAGGCCGCGACTCGCAGAAACAAATGACGCGCGGCGGGCGTGCGCCGGCCGTTGCTCATTTCCGGAGCTGGATTGAGACCCGCGAATTAAGCGAGTTACCGCCGAAAATTGCCGGCTTTTCCAATATCAAATTACGCCGCCCGATAACTTATTTACGCGTTTCCTTAACAGGTTCGCGTGCGCCGTACTGTTCGGAAATTTAATTTAGCCAAAGGCGTTCCCGGAAAAAAGTATGGTGTTCGAATGTGTGCAATAATTACTTTTTATGACCAATGTCATATATAACCGTACCATACGTAGTATTTACAAATAGAAATGTTCGGTAGAAATTAAATCAACTTTCTAACCGCCATTTTTAATTAATTTGTTTACAAGACAAAATTGAATTGTAATTCTCCAGTTAATTTGTTCAGCAGCCAGGGTAAATTAATGAATATACACGGGTTTAAAAAATCTATATACTACTTGCTCTATTCATCTACGAAGAGGTGAATTTATCTATATAAATATGTTATTTATTAGAGTAATACTCTTATGAATATATGTTAACGTCATCTAAATTTTATGCTGTTTTATTATTTGTTTTTTTTCCATCCAGCAATAGAACTACACTTACAGCCGAATACTAAATAAGCTCATTTCTTGTAGCACACAGTTTAAATTATTCCCTGAAATGTAAGAAACTATAAAGACGAAAGTGAAGCTGTTTTACGATTTCCGCATTATGAAACAACACAAGAAAGAACACAGTGACTTCAACAAAACAGCAGGCGAGCTGCAAAAAATAGAAGGGGATAGTCGTTCAGTTATATTGATCGACATAATTAGACTATAATGATACCCCATTGCGACTGTGCGCGTGTCTATGTGTTGCGTTTAAATCAACATATTAATTATTAGTTGTTTCTATTTATTTATATTCGTTCTTCTAGATGTTTTCGTTAAATTCTTCGCCTATAGATATGTAAGATTAAAGCTTTAACTTTAAAGCAGCAATGTTAGTGGAAGTTGTGATTAGATTGAAATTTAGCCTGGGTAACTGGTATTTGGCAAAACCAAAGAGGACGTTAGAAAATCATTTAAAAAAAATTAAATTGTTTTCTTGGGGCCATGGTACGATTTGCTGATGAAATTGTATTGCTAGCAGAACAGGTTGAGGATATTGAGAAGTTATTGAATATCATGAACAAAATACTGAAGAAAGATTTTGGACCAAATATAAACCAAAGCAAGACAAAAGTGATGAAATGTAGCAGAAAAGGTACCAATACTAGAAGATTAAATTTAAAAATAGGGTCTGATGCGATAGCTGAAGGTGAATTTTGCTACTTAGGATGTAAAATTACAACCGATGGCCGAAGCAGGAATTTGTCGAATAGCAGTAGCGATCTTTTAGATACAAATATTGATCCAGGACTCAGAAAGAAGTTTTTAAAACTCCATGTGTCGACCACAGCATTTTATGGTAGTGAAGCATGGACTTTAGGAATACTAGAAAGCAGGAAAATTGAAGGATTTGAAATATGGTGCTACAGAAGGATGCTGAAAATTAAGTGTACGGATAAAGTATGAAAATAAACGAGTTTTGGAAATGATTCAGAACTCCTCATAAACGTCTGGGCTGATTTTTATTAAATTTTGTTTGTGTGATTAAGTTGGTTCGAGAATGTTTTAGATTCCCAAAAATCAATAAAAAATACCCCCTCCCCCTTTAAAACCCTCAATTTTAAACAACCCCACATTTTTTATCCGATTTCGATGAAACTTTTCACACGTATACTTCAAATTAACAGAAAAATACTGTCTACATTTGGTTCACGAAAACCTAACCCCTCTCCCCCTTTCCATCCTTTTAATTTTTGTCAATATTCTTTAGACATACTCACAGCTTTTTTCCACTATTGACAGAACTTTGCATATGTATACTTTAAAACGAACAGAAAAATACTGTCTACATTTGATTTTCAGAAAACCTATCCCTCTCCTCCTTTCCACCCCCTTATTTATGTAGACGTTCTTTGTACACACCCACAGATTTCATCCGATTTCAATGGTCCTTTGCACACGTATATATTAAAACCGCAAGAAAAATACTGTCTAAATTTGATTTTCAGTAACCCAAGCCCTCTCACTCTTTCCACATCATTAATTTTTGTGAATGTTCTTTAGACAAAGCTACAGTTTCTATCTGATTTTGAAGGAACTTTGCTCACATATACTTAAATGCAAACAGAAAAGTACTGTCTACATTCGTTTTACAAAAGTCCGATCCCGTTCCCACTTTACTCCCACCCATCTTAATTTCAAAAGTTGTCTATAGAAACTCACAGTTTTTACCAGATTTTTGATGGGACACTGCGCACGTATGTTTTATAACAAAGAGAAATGTATTGATTGCATTAGGTTTACAAAAACCCATCCACTTTCACCCATCACCCATCTTAAACAAAATTTACGCATGAAACCATTCAGTTTTTCTCGACGTCTTTCAATTGTTTAGTACTTGAAAATCTGTCTGTTTCTGTACGTGCATACCCAATTAAGAAAGAAAAAGAGGTATTGCAACGAATGCCGGGTAAAGGTAGTACGTATATAAAACCAGGAAAAGATGGCAAGAAAATTCAACACTAAATGATAGATCTTCAAGTTCTGACCACTCATAGAACAGGAAGCAAAAATATGTTTTAAGGTCTGAAACTATTAAAACACAGAATAGACAAAGTAAAGTATAGGTTCTAACCCGAAGACGCTAAGAATGTGAGGGACGGGGTTGAGAGGTAGTTTCAAATATTTATTCTAACATCAAATACTTAGTGAGTTTCCTATGAGACGTTAATGTTAGTACTTACAAATAGGCATTTACGTTATTAATAATAAAACTGTGATGGGGTGAGGGGGTAGTCAGGGAAATTTTTTTTTACATGGAAATGGACGTGGTATTTAAAACTTAGGGAACCCTTAGACTAGGACTAATACGGTGGTACAATTCTGGATCTCATTCGAAAAAATTCTTAAAGCTACTGTTCGGGAAAATTACTGAAACATACTGGTTTCGTGCAGTAAAACACTTGTCCAGGGCGATCCCAATATCTTAAGTGGCTCCTCCACCTGCTAAACACAAACGAGAATGGGGGATTAGTTGAATAATACGTGACTTGCCCTGTTGGTTAATCTGCTTAAGACGTTACCTTCCACTTTTGCTGCTCGCACAGAAAGGCTGCAAGTAAAGTTGGGGCACGGTCCTACTAGACGTACAGGGGCGTGTCCAGGGCACGCATTAGCATCACAAGCTGGCGACCGTGTGAAGGACCCCAAAGACGCTGTGGGCCTCTTGCCAGCCGAGGCGGGCGCCATCAATGCTAATTACGCCCGCTGTTGACATTACCGCGTTAAGAAGCGCTTATCCAGTGGTAATCCCGGCGGATAAGTAATAATAGGTGCGCTTTAAGGGGCGGCCGGTGGAGGGGGGCGTGGCTGCCCCCCCACACACCGCCCCCCTCGCCGCCTATTGGCTGCCGCCGGCCGGTCGATGGGCGGCTTCCCTCCGCGCATGCGCAGACAGCCGATGGAGTCCACGCCGAGGGGAGTAACCCAACCCGCCTGGCAGTTATTTATTTACTGCTTTCTCTTCTTCTCTTTTCGCCCCTGGAACCGGTAGCGGGCAACGACAAAAAAATAAAATCTCATTCGACATTAAATTTTATTTTTATTTCTTATTCCAATACTTGGGCGCTTTTTTACGAGCAACTTATCTTTTCGTAACAACCCCAAGGGGTTCTTTTTTTTTGCGGCCGAGAACGTTTTTGGTGAGTTAAGCTTGACGTAGTGTCGGGTAAACAAAAGTTTGGAGCAGCCTGAGTGTTGATTGGCCAACGGGCATAAAGTGGTCTGCGAAAAACTGCAGCGCTGTCGAAATGACGACATTAAAGTCCCTTAAATTAACGTGCTTAAAGATCTCTTCCGAGCGCTTTAGAATGCGAGCTGTAATTCAGTGATAATTTATTTGCCCGTTAAATTCTTCACGGAATAAACTTGTTGACGTTTTTTTAGTACGTAAATGAGGAAGACCTGACGTTTAACGATAGCACGAAAAACTTCCTTTATATATGTTACAGAATTTTTGTTTGTGTCCATACTGAATCTACATTACTCTTCACTGCTACTAAACTTGAAATGAGATGTGGTACTAACCCACAGAAGAGCTCCTTTTGATGTTTATTGGAATGTTTTTCCGGTAATTACAAAATGTTTTTATTATCAGACATAATGTTTACGCGTCTCGTCTATTATGTAGAGTAATTTTGTACTTCAATTATCCCTCCATTACTGATATAAATAAACGAACTCGTCAACCCTTGAAATCTCTTAACATGACATCCATCTCTGAATCTAAAACTTTTCTGCTTAATTTATGTCTCTAAAAGGATCAGGTCAACATCGGATGAAGATAAATGCAAGGAACACTCAGCATATTAGATACACAGATAAAAAACAAAAGACTGATAAATATTATAAGGTGCTGAGAGAATTGCTTGTTGAGAACTTGAAATATGAATATCTCGGCATGACATTTGATGATAAATTCAATTGAGTAGGACACATTGGACAGGTGGTAGAAAAAGGTTTCAGAATCCTTCATTTATTGAATAGAGTAATTAGGGGATGTAACAAAGAGGTGATAGGATTGGGTTACTAAACATTGGCCAGACCACTACTTGAATATAGTAGTTTAGTATGGGATCCACATTTTTGGTTTCAAATACAGGAGTTGGAGAAGGTGCAAAGAAGAGTAGCTAGATTTGTCTCTGGAAATTATAGCAGAACACAATGAGTAGCTGATATGGTAAAGGAGCTCTTCCCCTTTACACCCCTTAATTTTTATACAAACCCACAGTTTTTATCCGATTTCGGTGGAACTTTCCACACGTATACTTTTAAAACAAACAGAATAATTCTGTCCACATTTGATTTAGAAAAATCCAACTCCTCTCTCCCTTTTAACCTCCTTAAGTTTTTGCAATGTTCTTTATACATACAGTTTTATCCGATATCGATTGAGTTTTGCACCCGTATACTTTAAAACAAACAGCAAAATTCTGCCAAAATTTGATTTAGAGAAATCCAACCCCTCTTCCCTTAATTTTTGCCAATGTTCTTTATACATACCCACAGTTTTATCCGATATTGATGGAATTTTGCACACGTATACTTTAAAACAAACAGAAAAATACTGTTTACATATGATTTACAAAATGCACCCCGCCGGCCTCGGTAGCGTAGGGGCTAGAGTGTTAGCTCCACGTGCCGAAGTCGCCGGTTCGAGTCCGGCCGAGGGCATGGGTGTTTAGTGTATGTGTTGTCTCTGTGTCATGTCCATCGTGTTGTGTTTAGAACCACTTGGAAAAATAATACACTGTTAGCAATGAAGTTCACTGGATGATTCAAAATACACTTGAGTTGGCAGTATGGCCTCGAAGCCAAAAGCCATAAAAAAAAAAAAAAAAAAAAAAAAACAAAAAAAAAATGCACCCGCTCTCCTCCATCACCCCCTTGAGGAAAATTTATACGTGTAACGATTCAGTTTATTACGAATGTCTGGAAAACGGTATGGAAATTGGCCAAATTTTATGGTGATGAACACTGTTTATGGCAATACAGTCAAATGGAATAAAATACCAGTACTTCCATATGCAGCCCAGGAAAAATGCCAGGTACTCGGCTAGTATACTAAAGAAGAAAGGAGAGTAGAATGAATAATAGATGAAAAGAAGTGAGGATTTACGAAAAAGAGAATTCGAGGTTACGATAAAATAAATTAACAGAATACTTTGATTTAGTTTGGTAGCACTTCATTTTAAAATAAATACGTCCATTTAGTTAAAAACATATGCTTAAAGTTTGCGGATAAAAAAAAAAACGTGGATTAAAATTGCACTTTACGGTTGAATGGAGTCCTTACCGTGGTCGCCATTTTTTAAACACCGAACTTTTGATATTTACAC
This sequence comes from Vandiemenella viatica, assembly GCA_031002005.1. Classification (NCBI taxonomy): domain Eukaryota; kingdom Metazoa; phylum Arthropoda; class Insecta; order Orthoptera; family Morabidae; genus Vandiemenella; species Vandiemenella viatica. The sequence goes on from JARYHS010011408.1 coordinate 191,299,987, forward strand.
TAAACATCAGGCCTGGGGTTAAGGATATTAAAACTAATAAACTTGAGTGATTTTTAATTAGACTGAATTTAATGTGGAAATTTAAAATCGTAATTTAGCCATAAGGGGTCAACCTGCCATGATATCTGACCTTAAAAATGGGAACTATTCCAGACCCGTTACCTCAAAACAATGTCATGGGCTTACATAAATACGGCATGATATTTTCTTCCGAAATCCGGGTTGATTCGGTGTAAGCAGATCATTTTCGACTAGGAGATTCATAATGTTCTAGCATTTAATATGCTACAAAACTCTGCTATAAACAAATGTTACATATATATGAATGAGAAGTGAGAAGATTAGAGAAATAAGGTGTTGAACAATGCTTATATGAATTCTTCCTTCCCTCGTGCCATTCGGGATTGAAATTAACCCAGTAAAGATTAGTTTTGGTGCAAAACACCCTCTGTCTCCCACAATTTTGTGAATTTCAGAGTGTTTCTTATAAAATGCGTTGTCTGGAGACTGTGCGCTCACCTCGATAGCTATTGGGTGGAGAACGGTGACGTCAAAATAACAGCGATCAGAGATATTAGAAATTAGAGATTATATGCACAGTTTAATACACACGCAACTGCAATGAAATTAATTGCCATAATACAGTCATAGAGTTTTTGTAGCATTTTATTCTTAAAGAAATGTGGAAAAACTTTTCGGCTGAAAAAACGTGGAACTACGAGTACATTTCGGTAACATGTCGCTAATGAAAGTAATAATTAAGAAACTAAAATTTCTCATGGTCTCTGCTACAACCACGAATGCCAAATGTTATTACGGCTTAGGCTAAATTTCAATTTAATTAAAACTTTCGCTAATGGTGCTGCTTGATCAAAGTTTAATTATTACGGTTTCTTTTTTACATATGTAAGTAACCACCTTCGTTATGGTTTTTGTTCACGTTCGCTTTATGTGAGTTGTTAGGTTATTTAAAGTGAATATTAGGCCAAAATGTTACCGAATGGAATCTTCTGACAGTTCATTTCTTCGGAGTTGCTCAGCTATTTAATAATCTGGAATCTGTATAATTTCTCCGGCCGTTACAGAAACTATGACCAAAGATTACATTATGAATGTTTTCCCAGTCTCAATAATAATAAAAAATAGTGATTCTTCAAGTACTGTAGGATGAAATTTTAGGGTAAAATACAAGTTTGTATTACAGCAAGTTCGAGTCTATCGCCTTTGTAACAATTAAATGATAGCGCAATCATCCCTATCCGTATTTAATATGTCTATTAATATTTCTGAGTTCTTCAAGCTCAGAGATTTTACTCACCCTAAGGGTGAACCATATTTGGTCAGATCGGGTCCACCTGTCATAACTTTGACCCTAAAAACTGGATCTATTCTAGACCCGTCACAATACGCAAAAACTGGCTTTTCACTATAGGTAGATATAAAAGTAAAACAATAAACCTCATACAGATTTGTGGACATGACTGCTGAAATGTACGCAAAACGCGAGTTTGGTGAAGAGTTTAGTCGGCGTAGTTTCACCTGTGGTGTTTTTCGCTCCGTGATTGCGGGCTGTGGCGTATTTCCTTTTGAACGGATGATTGGACGCCGCTGTGGAACCGCGCGCTAATCCCCGCACAGCGAATTAGCGAGGGAAGGCAGGCGCGCGCTCCCACGAGTATCACAACACACGTCTTCTCGCTTCAGCTCAACACTACCCTTTTCCATTATTTGCGCAACGATGTCTTCACTCTGTGACTATTAATTTTATTTCATCTATATAGCATAATAACTACAGTTCATAAAACTATAAGCAGAATAGCTTTATTTTCACCAGAGCTATACTAAACTCTGTCGCAGGGTATATATATGTTGCGCTCAAAGACCGAAAACGCTTGTTGAGCGAAAAAAAACACGATAACAACGCCGTCTGGTTTCTTGAAAACGGACTTGGAGGCCAGAACGTTAACCGTTCACCCACCACGCTCGGTGCGTATATTAAAGATGTAACTTGGAAACATATTGGTGAAAGAATTAGGACAGCTGACCATTACCACAAACTGTCACTCGATTTCTAGCATAATAGTGTTGGAAGATTTTCTTTCGTAGATAAGGGGGTCAGGAATTGGAACAAATTACCAAGAAAATTGATGAATAATTTAGAGTTGAAATTAGTAGATGGAAATCGTAGATGGGGAAAAGAATTGGGAAAAATGGGTGTATAGGGAAACTGCCAGTGCAGCAAGCACTACTTCAGTAATGTCAAAGATACGGCCCGCGGGCCGCATCCGGCCCCCGGGCCCTATCAATACAGCCCGCGATCGCAATGTGACACAGAAAGAAGAATCATGTTTTTTTAGAACTTGTAGATAAATAAAATGTTATAATATTTCAGTACATTTTTTTTATTTGAATCTGACCCGCCTACACATTCTAAATTTAATATACGGCCCTCTGCAAAATTGAGTTTGACACCTATGCGTTACATCGTTAGATCTGTGACGTGTTGTGTTGGCTGCCTGAAATTGTGACGAAGCAGTGGATGTAGGGCTTTATTTATGATAAAAATGATTATAACGAGCTGCACGGTTAAAATTATTACGTTTGAGACATTTCGGAGTCATTTTGGGCCACTTTTAGGGTTTTTTTTTTTTTAGTATTTTGAAGGTCTATATTTATGTGTGTAATTCAGCTTAGTGGTGAGGTAGGAGGCTGTTTGGAACGAGCTGGAAAATAGTCCCAGGAAGCGTAAGGATATCCTGCAGAGAATTGCGAACAGCAAGCCAGTAGCAAACTCGCTGATTGTGTGATTGAGTAGGATAGTTCCGTGCGATAGATCCAAGATCAAACCCTATTTCTTCTTTTTCTTTCTATGTTTTCCTACACTGGATCGCTGGAAGCAACTCATTTACTGGTTCGCCTTTCCTTCTCCTCTCAGAATTTTTCGTTCTTTCCCTGAGGTTCCTCCTTGTTTCTTGGACTTTGCACGTTGTTCCTGAAACCACTGGAATTTATCAGTTTCAGTTCGAAGCACTCTTAGATTCTCTATCTCATCTGGAAGGATCCAAACGGTTTCCTCAACCCATTTTGTTGCCACCTTCTAATGCAATGATGTAGTTGGATTTTTTTTTAGATCCTACTCTATCCTATTCTCATAAGGTGTCCATAAAATTTCAGCCTTCTCTGCATCGTGTCCGTAATTTTCTCTGCATTCCTATATAGATCTGTTGTTTGTCTGCTGTGTGAGTTTCTTAAAGCACGATAACATCTAGTTGAGGATCCATCAGTGCGTTTACAAGGATTTGATTTCCCCAGACGGTAATGGAGTAACTTCAATCGCATTCGAACAGGACAAGGCAGATTCGCCTACTTGTTACACTAATGGGGCTGGGAAGATTCTGCAAATTATGACTGTGGAGCCACCTTACAAACAATCTGCCACATAGTTTCTGACTGTCCTCTTGCCTACAAAGCAACAATAGTGGAGATACACGATGCGTTGATCACTGCAGTTGAATGGATAAAAAATTTAGATCTAGATATATAAAATTATACAAGCTTGTGATATGCACATTTAATCTCACTTTCGTATAACTTGTAAAATATCATACGATAAATAAACACGTAGATCTTCATTTTTCATTTTCTACAAGATAACGTCTTTTCCCTTTACTGGTTCTAGGATAATTCTCTCTTTTTTCTCCAACTTCTTTATCTCCATTTTCTTTTTCACTACCGGGCATTCTGAGCTGGACATTGCCTCTTCCGTCACAGCTGTTGTATAATGCCTAATCTTAAGGCTGTCTCACACGCTAGGGAGCGTCCGTCAACTACGTGGCTTGATCTAGTGGGTGGGGGGGGGGGAGAGGTTGGCTGGAAAGCTACCCTGGGCTACGTGGGAGGGAGGGTTCAGAGGAAGGCGACGTAGCTTTTCATTTATATTATTTGTCACAGTAAAAATGAGGTACAGAACACACAACAGCATGTGAATATTTATTACCGTCATTTAATTATCTCCGTATCTAATTTACAATAGTCTGACAAGAAAAAACAGTAGTAAAAAATGTCTTTCGGAATCAGTAGGCAAAAATGCCACGTGCTACGTCGAGGGGGGGGGGGGATAGAATCAAAATCCACGTCCGGCTAGGTAGGACGGAGGGGTGGTTCACAGGAGGTCAAAATGGAGCTACGTTGTTTATGGACGCTCCCCTACGGTACACCGGAAAGGTTTACCTGTGCAGGTAGACCGGAGCACCGACGGAGCCCACACTCGTAACGGTAGACCGTACAGGTATACCGGAGCACAGTGTATCCAGTACAACCAAGGAATCGTCACAATATGATGCTTTGCAGGACAATGCTTTCTTGTTGTATCTGTTGTTGCTAGCCGGTATGCTAGTTCCATCTTTGTAGATCTTGCTTTATTCGCTTCAGTATCAAGCCCACAGAGTTGGATTATTACAAAAAGTAAACATTAGTTAAGAGATTTGTGGGCTCTGCAAATTAAAGAGATTTACTATGGATCATTTGCGTAATTTAAGGAGTTTAAAAAAGTGGTTTTAATAAAATTCATTGCATATGGAGTTTATGGGGCTTCTAGAATATTATAACACAGCCTCTTATAGCGGCCATTTGGGCATTGTCACTGATCCGCCATAGCAAGTTACATGATCCAGTTAGTTTTCATTTCTGATCGTAACTTCGTACAATGTGTGGAGCTCAGTGGAAATCACCTTAAATGTCTAGAGCCGAATTTTATGAGTACTTCTGTGGGTCGTATCCCCGGTTTGGGCTAATATTAACAACATTAGAGATTTTATAAAAGACTGACCTGTGTGGGGCCCGAAGTATATACATAAAACATGTACCCACCGGACAGAGATTACCTGACGAAAGTGTACATCAAGGTAACATTTAAACAGTATTTTCTGATGGTGATGTTGGGGAACATTTTAAAGAGTTGTTCATTAAATACAATTTGAACTAAAGCACCATTGCTGTCATTCAGGAGCATTTAATTTCATTACGGTTCAGTACAATTTCCATACACCTCCGTTTTTCGCCTTTCTTGTATTCGTCTACTTTTACCGTGTACAAATTTAAACTTTAAATTCTTTCAGCGTATTTGATAACTTATTCATCACTTCCTTTGGTAATTTATTTCCCCTACCTACAAAAGAAAATTTTCCCAAATAGTAAACATAGTCATTTTTTCCCTTCCATGCATTTCTCCTAATTCTTACACCAATATTTTTCCTCGCCTCATCACGAACATACGCCTTGTACACTCCCATTACTCTCTTCATCTTTCTCCTGTCTTCCAGTGACCTCATTTATCATATCAGTTGTTGATTGAGTTATGCGGTAATTTCTAGAGACCAATCTAGCAGCCCTTCTTTGCATCCTCTCCAACTTCTCTATTTGCCGGCCTCGGTAGCGTAGGGGCTAGAGTGCTGGCTCCGCGTACCGAAGGTCGCCGGTTCGAGTCCGGCCGAGAGCATGGGTGTTTAGTGTTGTGTCTGTGAATGTCTTGTCCGTGTTGTAGTGTCCTTGTGTCAATACTTGATAGTAACAAATCACATTGAGCTGGCTGTATGGCCCAGTAGCCGAATGCCATTAAAAAAAAAAAAAAAAAAAAAAAAAAAAAACCTTTGGTACTCAAAACGTACGTCAATAAATTCTGGTAATGATCTGACCTAAGTTTTCTAACCCAATTAAATATCTTCTCTGGCACATCCCGTCATCACTCTCTCCAACAAGTGAAGGATTTTGAAAACTTTTCATACTACCTGTCCAATGCGTCCTCCGCAGTTGAATTTATTATTAAATTTTATGACAAGATATTTACACTTCAAGATTTTAACGAGCAGTTCTTCTCCTTTCCTACAATCATAATCAACTTATAGTTTTTTATCTATGTACCTAAAAAGCTGACTCTTCTGGGCATTTATAACGTATCCATCTTATGTTGTCCTACCCAGCTGGATATACTGTCCATATTACCCTGCTGTTGTTCGCAATTTTCTTCAGTTTTGATCCTATTATATAGAATTATGTCGTCTGTAAACAACCAAACTGTTGACAGGAAACAATCGGCATAATCATTCATCAAAATAATGAATAGCGATGGTCCAAAACACCACCCAATCAGTGGCGTAGCTAGGTCAACAAGGGCCCCGGTGAATTAAAAATTATTTTGGCCCCCTTTTAATTTAGCTCTGCCAAGTTGCTGATAGGGGGGCATCCATAAATTACGTGAGGTCAAATGGGGGAGGGGGGGTCCGGCGAAATCTCACCAAATCTCACCCAGGGGGGGGGGGGTCTACGGAAATCTCACGTGAGGTTTTGAAAATTTTTTTTCACATAGTAGCGCTAAACAAAAAAAAGGTCTACAAATTGCGCGAAAAGCGATTTTAGGCAGGAATTTCGTCGAAAAAACGGATTTTGAAGGGTGAGACTTAAAAAAAAGGGGGGGATTCTCACGGACCAGATCTCACCAGAGGGGGGGGGGTCCGGCCATATCTCACGAAATCTCACCAGAGGGGAGGGGGGGTCCGGAAATCCGGAAAAACATCTCACGTAATTTATGGATGCCCCCTAGGTCCCCCTATGCTGAGCATGCGGGCCCCTAAGCTGAGCTTGGGGACCCCTGGGTTGGGGTGGGGGGACCCCGGGCTGTAGATCGGGGCCCCTAAGCAATAGCGTATCTAGATTCACAATGCTAAAAACAAAAAAAGAAGGCCTCCCACTTTCCCTGAAGGCCTGTGGCCCATCTGAGCAGCGCTTCGGGGCCCCCTGGGCTGCAGTTGGGGATCCCCTCAGCTGCGCTCAGGGGCCCTCTGAGCGTAGGGGCGAATTATGCGTAATTCAATGACGTCAGTGTATCATTACAATTTCAATCAGCAGTGCCAAAAATTTTCTGCTTAAAGTACTTAGTATAGCGCAAAACACGTATATACAGCAGTACCGCACATCTGATAGTGCTTATATTAGTCCTCAAAGTGCTGATGAGGGATTTCGATGAAATGGTTAAAAAAAAGTGGAAGAGAACAATGTGCACACCTCACTAAAGCCACGTTATCACATTCCAAATCATTTTAACATTCCCGCAGTCTAATATCAAAAGCCACACTAATTGCATTTTGAAATAATGATGTTGGTATGTCAATGTCATAAACCGGCTTTCGCAAAGCATATTGCAACATAGGCTTATACGTAGTTGCACCAAGTTGATCGTAAATCAGAGAGTGAAATTTCATGATGTATCTTCACTTCTGGTTTGGCACATTGTAGTCTTACAAAATCAGTAATCCTTCAGATATAGAGCTTACATTTTGCATGGAAATAACGCACACCACTGTTTTGTTTGTGATCGCTTGTTATTCTAAAGATGTATCGTGCGGTTCCAAGCGTTCGAGGTCAAAGGTATCCCTTGTTAGTAATTTTTCCAATGTGAATTCCTACTACCATGGTAGGTGAAGCACGTCATTTTTGGAGGGCGTTTAAACTAGCTTATACACTGAAAAGCCAAATAAACTGGTACACATGCCTAATACCATGTAGGGCCGCCGCGAGCACCCAGAAGTGCCGCAACACGACGTGTCATGAACTCGACTAATGTCTAAAGTAGTGCTGGAGGGAATTGACACCATGCATCCTGCAGGGCTGTGCATAAATCCGTAAGAGTACGAGGGGGTGGAGATCTCTTCTGAACGGCACGTTGCAAGGCATCCCAATAATGCTCAATAATGTTCATGTCTGGGGAGTTTGGTGGCCAGCGGAGATGTTTAAACTCAGAAGAGTGTTCCTGGAGTCACTCTGTAGCAATTCTGGACGTGTATGGTGTCGTATTGTCCTGCTGGAATTTCCCATGTCTATCGGAATGAACAATGGACGTGAATGGATGCAGGTGATCAGCTGGGATGCGTACGTACGTATCACCTGTCAGAGTCGTATCTAGACGTATCAGGAGTCCCATGTCACTCCAACTGCAGGCGCCCCACACCATTACAGGGCCTTCACCGGCTTGAACAATCCCCTGTTGACATGCAGGGTCCAAGAATTCATGACGTTGTATTCGTACCAGTACACGTCCATCCGATACAATTGGAAACGAGACTCGCCAGACCAGGCAACATGTTTCCAATCATCAACAGTGCAATGTCGCTGTTGACGGGCCCAGGCGAGGCGTAAAGTTTTGTGTCGTGCACTCAGCAAGAGTACACGAGAGGGCCTTCGGCTCCGAAAGCCCGTTTCGATGATGTTTCATTGAATGGTTCGCCTGCTGACACTTGTTGATAGCATAGCAATAAAATCCGCAGCAATTTGCGGAAGGGTTTCACTTCTGTCACGTTGAACGATTTTCTTCAGTCATCGTTAGTCCCGTTCTTGTAGGATCGTTTTCCGGCCGCAACGATGTCGGAGATTTGATGTTTTACCGGATTCCTGATATTCTCGTTAAATGGTAGTACGGGACAATCCCCACCTCGGAGATGCTGTGTACCATCTCTCGTGCGCCGACTATAACACCACGTTCAAACTCACTTAAATCGTTATAACCTGCGATTGTGGCAGCAGTAACTGATCTATCGCCTGCGTCAGACACCTGTTGTCTTGTATAGGCGTTGCGCATCGCCGCACTCTGAGTGATTACATATGTCTGTATTTGCATACGCATGCCTATACCAGTCTCTTTGGCTGTTCAGTGTATTAACCCTGTGCAGGGAGTAGTGTGAGGGGAGCTCCGTAGCCGGTGGCGGACGGAATGCACGCGAGTCGAAGTGAAGGTTTTGTTCCCCTCGGCCCGGAGTCGTAAATCTCTGCGGTCCTCGGCGCACCTGCGGCAGTAAATCTCGCCGCCCGTGGCTACCGTGCCGCCGCCACCGCCGCTAATGACTGCCCCCGCCATGAATTTCAATTACCGCACGGTCGCCACTCCGCGATTTACACCTCAGGCCGGCGTTGCGCAAACACTTGCCGGCACATCCGCGGGTCACTGCTCCCCTTCCAGTGCGAACTCCCTCGACCCGACGGAAAAGGTTCGCTCGCCCAATCCGGGTGTACCGAGGCCGCTTAGGAGCCATCCATAAATTACGTCACAACTTAAGGAAAAGGGAGGGAGTTAACAAAGTGTGACAAGGGGAGGGGGAAAGAGTCATAACCTTCGTAACGTCACATGTAATTATATTTTGGCAAGTGGTGACCGCGCGAGTACACGCTCGCTGTACCTACAGTGTCGCACGTCGACCGCCTACGACATATGCCAAAACGTAAACACCGCCTTTGAGACTTTGACAAAATATGACTTCCGCATACTTATTTAAACTATAACGTGGCATCTATGGTCTATATCTTCCATCAACTGGACAGGACACATTCGACTGGTTGTAGGAAAAGGTTTCAAAATTCTCCACTTGTTGGAGAGAGTGATGAGAGGATATACGAGAGAAGTAAAGGAATTGGGTTACAAAAATTTGGTCACACCATTGCTTGAATATAGTAGTGTAGTATGGGACCCACATTGTGAGTATCTAATACAGGAGTTGCGGAGGGTACAAAAAAGGACTGCTCGATTTGTTTCTGGAAATTATCGCAGAATGCAGTCATTAACAGATATGATAAAAGAGCTGCAATGGGATTCATTGCAAGACAGGAGGATGGTGAAGAGGGTCATGGGAGTGCACATGGCGTATATTGGTGAAGAGGCATGGAAAGATATTGGTGCAAGAACGAAAAGTAATGGATGGAAGGGGAAAGATGACCATGACCACTAGCTGGCTCTCGATTTTAGGCACAAGGGTGTAGGAAGATTCTCTTATTTAGGTAAGGGTGTCAGGGATTGGAATAAGTTATCAAGAGAAATGATGAATAATTTACCACTAACGTTGAAAGAATTTAAAGTTAAATTTGTAGAGGGCAAATGTAGGCGGGTGCAGGAATGGGGGAAGATGGGTGTCTAGGGAAATTACCACCGGAGCGTGCGCTGCATTGGAATTTAATTAAATATTATTATTAGCATCATTCAAAGCCACTAGCTAACACAAGAAATCACATACGACGCAACAAGAGGTTTTACCCAAAACGAACATTCGTACACAAAGGACTGCAGCTATATGTGGCAGAGGAATATTTTGCTTGATAAACGATGACGATGCTATATGGTTACATAAACAAGATGCAGACACTTCGAATATTGCCAACATTATCCAAATCGCGAACTAAGCGACTGTTATGCTAGTTATGAATAGTATAATATTTATGAAATTTCATTTGATTTGTTATGTGTTGCCAGTTTTCTAAAATGTTTGATTTACTGTTTATTTTATGAAAAATATTTTAATCTATATAAATAATTTTGGATGTGCTGTTTTAAAATAATAATTCCTAAATTTAAAATTGCAAAATATGTGACGTCACACCAGGGGAGGTGGAGAAGCACAAAAGTGACCACCTGTGACAAGGAGAGGGGTCTGAAAAAAATCGTGAAGTTCGTGTGACGCAGTTTATGAATGGCAGCTTAACTGGGGGTAAACCTCGATTTGTGCTGTTCCCACAGACTTCCACTATGTCCGTTTCTAATAACATCGACGAGGTGTAAAGCCATAAGCAAAACAACAATCACAAATCTGAGAATGCAGCAGATAATTTTTCCAAAAGAAAATCGTATGATCCGTTCGATAGAAATTTTTATCGATCGCAGAATAGACATGTACTTTTTTAAATTTAACATTGTATGTAAACAACAATTAAAAAAATGTGTCTGATTTATACTTAACATACTAAAGGCCACTTAATTAATAAAAGAAAAATATCTCCTTTAACTGCTGGGACTATATGCTGTAATATCCTTCGACATCGAATTGGTGGTTTTTGAGTTTGACGACAATCGGATCCTAACAGCAGCAGGGTCATCTGGACAGGATATCCAGCTGCATAAGTCAAAATGGGATGAAGATAAATGTAAAGAAGTAGGCTCATTATGTATACAGACAATTAAAAACCTTGGTATAACATTTGATAATAATAAACTCAATTGGGCAAGTGGTAACAAAAAGATTCAAAATCCTTCATTTACTGGAGAGAGCGATGAGAGGGTGTAGCAGAGAAGTGAGGGAATTGGGTTACAAAACTTTGGTCACACCATTCGTTGAATTTGGTGGTGTAGTGTGGGATCCACATTTTGGGTATCAAATACAGGAGCTGGAGGGATTGGAAAGGAGAGCAGGTAGATTAATTTGCGGAAATTATCGTAACTTCCAGTCAGAAACTGATATGAAGCTTGATAGGGAAGACAGGAGGAGGGTGAAGAGTGTACTAAGAGTGTACAAGGCGTATGTTGGTTATGTAGCTTGAAGAGATATTATTGGTCGTAGAATTATTATCAGTGCATGGAAGGGAAAAATTGAACAAGGACACAATCTGGCACTAGATTTCATGCAAAAGGTAGAATTTTTATTATTATTATTATTTTGGTAGAGTGTCAGCGACAAATTACCAAGGCAAGTAATAATTAATTTATCAAACTGAAGGACTTTAAAATAAAGATTCGTAAGCCTGAAAAGTGTATGATAAAGGAATTTAACACTTAAAGTATATAAGACAATAATAAAAACAGTAATAACAAAGGGGGAATTAGATGACTAGAGAAATTGTCGTCTGAGCATGTGTTCCATCACAATTAAGGATTCAATCCGAAAAGATTCTTACTTTGTCTACTCCTCCATACATCGTCAGACTTTTCAATCATTGCACAAGGCAACTCTCTTTCTCGCAGTCAGTAATCTAATTTAAATTCTATTTATTATTGCAAGAACTATTTTCTGAAACTTAAGTAGATTTGTCCAAATGAATTAATTTTCAATTCTTACCGTGGTTTTATACTGTTAGCAGTATTTAAACGTACTCTATTCTTTTAGATTTAGTTAATGGCATAAGGGATTTCAGTTTAATCATAAAGTAGTCAATAATGCAAGTGCTACGATTTCCGTACATTTGTGATTTTTCAATCGCAATGGCAAAAAACGTTAGGCCTCGTATCCACTTGAGCACACTCAGGCGAATGGGCCGCTCATTCATTTGAGCGTGCTCAAGGAAAAAGAAATTTTGGTCGAACGAGCCTCGTGCCAGTACTCAGAAAACGCTCGGCTATTGACGTGTCGTCACGCGTAGCTGCGGCCTTTATTATTATCCATACGATGTCAAAACAGAGAAGAAAATTACCAAGTTGATGGATTAGAGAAAGTCATCGTCTGCGAAGACGTTATCTTAATAATTTAATTCGCGAATTTACTTTAGAAGATGACAATGAGTTATTTCAAAACTTTACGAGATCGATTTCGAACATTTGCTGTCATTAGTTGGACCTCATATTAAAATGCACGATACGCCTATGCGTGAGGCGATCCCACCAGAAGATAAAATTTATAATAACTTTAAGATTCGTATCCTCAGGAAGTCCCTACACAAGCGTGCAGATATGTTCAAAGTATATAAACAAAGCATCATCAGTTTAGTACGGGTAGTCTGTGATGGCACTATTGAATCACTCCTAAATTATATGAAGGCTGGTATCTATATTTAATTTGTGTTTACAAATATAGATTTAAAGGTTATTTTTATGTTGTTTTTTTTTTAAATTATGGCACTGATTTCAAGTTTTTAATAAAATTGGTAAAACAATTATATTGCCTGGCATAAAATCAATATGATTTTAGGCACTTAGGATCTGAATTTCGTAACACCAAATTCAATCAAAATCCGTTCAGCTGTGAGAAATATTATTAAAAAAGACTTACCACTTCCCGTTATAGAAGTTCTCTTCTGTTTTGATCGTTTTCGCCTGAATCACCCTAGCTGGCTTGTTATTTTTTTCTTTACATCATCAATACTAAAGTTTAATATCTCGCTGATGTCACGCCATGCACCTTATTTTTTAGTTCAATTATAATACTGGAGCTATCCCATAACACCCTCTTGATTCATACGCATCAATTAGAGTTAAGCAAGTTTCATTGTCCCACGTGCTCGCGCTCATTGTAGAAACTGCCCAATACCGTCCACACTGATCGCCGAACAAACACTGGCTCGCCTTTGAGCATTCCAAAATACCGACAACCGATCGGCTCGCCCTGAGCACGCTCGCTGTCGTTCGTTGTGAGCGTGCTCAGGCGTCCACACTTGAGCCGCTCGCTTCACTGAGCAGCTCATTCGCCTGAGCGTGCTCAAGTGGATACGAGGCCTTACGGTACGCATTTTTATAATTAAATGGTGGCAACAAGCAGTACCTAAATGGATTATGTTGCATTGTCGCCCAGTTTAGGGGGAAAAAAATAATAGTGGGTACATTTACTTATTATTCAAACGCATGTCGATTTTGTGAAACTCAAGACAATCGGAGATAGAGTGTTCATAGATCAAGACCATGAGTTAGTTGGGGTAGATTTCTGGTGTAATAAAAAAAAAAAAATCAGAGTGTTGGCTGCTGAATTAATGAAAATTAATGGATGGGAGGGAAAAGATGACCATGATCACAAGCTGGCACTCGATTTCAGGCACAAGGGTGTGGGAAGATTATCTTTTTTTCAAGACAAAATTTAGACATCACGACACATGTCCTACCGACGCAACCTGTTTTCAGTGCGTGATACATAGACAATTTGGTGTTAGAAAATGGTAAATTCACCTTAAGGTCAGGTTTTTTTTGGTAAAGATGTTTGGGGATAGCACTATTCTTGAAAAGTTTTGTTTTGGTAGGTTTACGATTTGGTTGATGTGTTAATGGTAGGTTAGTGATTAGTACAGAGTAAAAGTGGTAGACATATTTATGGTAGATATTACGTTCGGTAGACATTCCCGTGGCATAGATGTTTATGGTAGAGTTTTCAAGCTGTAGGTTTCGTAAATGATAGAGATGCTACTAGATAGAAATAACATTATATAGTATCGTTTCTTGGTATGGTTATTTTGTGGTAGGATTTCATTTTGATAGACGTGTTGAATGGTAGTGGTGTTCGTGGTAGACCTGTTAATGGAAGAGTTCATTTTGGGTAGAAATTTTTCTGGTAGGCCTGTTTATCGTGGCATTTAATATTGTTGGATTTTTTTCAGCATTTACCAAAAGCTGTAGCATATTTTTGGTCTTTTTCTAAACGTAGATTAGCATAAAATAGTTTTAAGAGCTGGCAGCACTGTGTTCAGCTGGGGAACATGCAGTTTGTAGGCGCGACCACGAAACATCGTCAGTGGAGAACCAGAACTAGCAAATTGCCCACAGACCATATCCCAGAGTAGTATCTGTTCTTATCAGCTTAATAACAACAGTGACTCTTGATGATAGAGTCAAGTCGCAATACTTGTTTTAGGATCTACTGGAGATGTGAAATAGGTAACGGTGTATTAAGTAATGTTTGCCAGGTTTGTACAAATTAGCCAAAGTGTGTCTTACTTGGAACGTGTCAGGAAAAATAAATCATGTTTACATATTTGCTGCTTTTACTGGTAGTGGCAATGTTTCGTACTCAACCATTTAGCAGACAACAACAGTAATGGTAAAAACTGTCATTCACGGAGTTCTAATGTGCACTGATCAAAAGCGCCGCTATAATTTTAAAGTAACAGAACTTAGTACGACAGGTACAATGTTGCTGTAATATTGTTACATGCATCAACCCAAGGTAATGGTTATAACAAGCGTAGCATATGCAGCAGCCAGTTAGCTGGCAAGGAGAACAAATTAGCTTTACAGAAAGTGACTGTCCAACATAATAACCATTCACAGCGACACAACATTGTTATTTTTTGAAGGAATTATTTGAACAAGTTTGATCTAAACATTTGTGTATGATAAATTTCTTTGAGTAGTGGAGTGGCGTTATCTCTGGTTAACATGTAGTAGAGATCATCGCTGGCGGTATAGCCAGAGAGTTTGTTGCATTGCTCGAAGATTGATATCCATATGGACAGCAGTTTTATAAAGACTAGTGAAAATAATGTTGTGATCTGGCGAACACAAATATTACCAGAATACTGGAAGTAAATGCAACTAACTAAATGTATGCCATCTTCCGCAGTTGTTGGATAATAGATTATAAATCAAAATTCCGTCTGGAACAACTGTTGATGTTACTGTTTTCTTTATTTCCATACGCGTTTCGCCCTTATGGTGTGGGGCATCGTCAGTGGAGCTAGAGTGATGGTATTTACATGGCGATCTGGAACAGCACTTTATGCATCTTATAGATCTTCTATTTCACAATTATAAAAACTGTTTACACATATTACTGAATAAATACTGGCATTGTATCCATTGCAACTGCAAACTTCTTGATTCCAGACGGAATTTTGATTTATAAACTAAATGTATAATTACCAAACAGATGTCGCTGATGATGCTCTGGAAATAGAGCGAAACGCGTATGAGACAAAAATAAAACAAAATTCAGTTGCTTTGCCGTGTTGTTCACGTTTATAAAAATTGATACTGGAAGTATGTTCTCATCCACCAACTGTACGAGAAAGGTGACAGGATGGATGTGAATAATTGCAGAGGGATTTCCCTCATTCAGGTAACCTACAAGATCGTCTCAGTCTACTTCAAAGAACACAAGAACAGCTCGAACATACGATCGGTTAACACCAAGCAAGAATGCTTCAGACCGGTGTGATCTTGTGTTGAACAGACCCTCAACCTGAAAACAACACTGACATATAAGGCGATCCGATACTGCCCGATTATCTGTACATTCTTAGATTTCAAGAAGACGTATGACTTCATTGACCGACAGTCTCTTTTTGATATCCTAGAAGGAATTGTCCCCAAGCCTCATCAAACAAACACTTACAGACACAAAATACAAAGTGAAATTTATTGGTGAAATATCAGATCCCTTTGAAATTAACACAGGCGTTCGACCAGCAGATGGGCTGTCTCTAATCCTCTTCAATCTTGTGTTGGATAAAGTCATTAGAGAATGGAAGAAAGAACACCAAAACCACAGCAAACCCATTCTGCTCGGACGGACAAGGGATGACATCAAGATCACTTGCTTAGCTTTCGCAGACGACCTAGCTATACCATAGGATAGTGAAATAACAGCGGCCGAGGAGATAGAAGTCATCAAGAAATGTGTTTAAAAACTTGGCTTACAAATTCCATTAAGGGAAACTAAGTTCATCTGTACTGGATTCTACACTCAGAAATTAAACACCAAATACGGGAAAGTCAAACGGGTTCCACACTTCAAGAATCTAGTTGAGATTCTGGAGCCAACAGGGCTAGAAAAAGAAATACAGAGAGTTCGACTACAGAAAATCAAGAGAGCATACGGAAGAAAACGAAGCATCTATAACAACAAAAAATGCGTGTCAGTACCAACAAAGAACCTACACTACAACACACTGATCAAACTGAACCTCTGTACGCAAGTGAACCTCTGATACTCAACAGGAAAGTCAACCTAGAAAATATCCTAAAGGAAAAAAGAGGAAAATTCTTGGTCCAAAGAAAACAGAAGTCCAAAAAGTAGCAGAGAATCTCACCATCATAAAACGAAGATCAGAATTCTATGGACACGTTCAAAGACTTCCAATAACAAGGCATACGCATGAGATTATGACATACGGTGGAAAGCTGAAGATTAAACCGTGAATCCAACAAGTCAAAAAAGACCTAGAGAGGGTAAAAAGTACACTCGTCGGAACTTATTCAGTCAAAAGGTAGTGCAGACAGAGAATGAAGTTCTAACGAGACCAGGAACCAAGTGGACAGTGGAAAGAAAGAGAATTCATGGAGAGAAAATGAAAGCCATGTGGAAGATCAGAAAGGAGAATGATAAAAGCACTGCGCGATCCAACTGAGTCCATATTCCCATAATAATAATGATGACGTATGTGATAAAGACCAGGAATAAAGACAAAAATGGGTTAATGGAGACATTAGGGAAGGTCCAAAGAAAAGCCATCCGATTCGTGTCATTTATATATAGCTGCAGGAAAAGGGTAAGTGCGATGTTGAAGGAGTTAGGTTGGGAAGGCCTGCAGCACCGAAGGTGTTGCTCTCGGCAGAAGCTGATTGTAGAATTCACTATTGAACTTTTTCAGAATGACGGCAAACGCATATTACTACCAGCTACATTCATATCTAGGAATGACTGAAAAAGTAAGATAAGAGAAATCAGAGCAAGAACCGATTCATTTCTATATTATTTTTTCCACGAGCGATTATCGCGAGTTATCAAGTGCGGGAACTTAGATTCCAACAGGTGTAGGTCTCGATTAGCCACTTCGACCATCCTGATCTGGGTTTTCCATGGTTTTCCGATAGGAGTAGGTCTCGAATAGCCACTTCGACCATCCTGATCTGGGTTTTCCATGGTTTTCCCAGATTGCTCGAGGCGAATGGCGCGATAGTTCCTCAGAATAGTCCAAGGGCGCCTCCTACAATATCTCATATATCCCTTTCAAACGATTACACATTCGAATAGGTGGAACGCACCCTTCGCCACCCCCTTCAGTGAACCGTGGATTAATGATAATAATAATTGTAATATGTTAATAATGTATGAAGCTCATTCAGAGTTTTTGAAACCTACAGGAATTCAGAATAATGTTGGCAGTTGTGTGAATAAATGCTTTAATCTCCTCTGGATGTGGCATGATGAATTCTCAGCCGTAATCGTGAAGTTAGTGATTCTAGAAGTTCCCTGAGAAAGGTGGCATAGTACAAAATATTCCACACTTTCATGCCTCAGCACTAATTACCTGTATCAGTAAAAGGACATGAAGGGTTGATTTAAGGAGGTATTGAACATAGTTCCTATGCCTTTGAATGCTAGATACCGAGCGTAGTGGGTGAACAGTTAACGTTCTGGCCTCGCATTCGGGAAGACGCGGGTTCGATTCCCCGTCCAGGCGTCCAGATTTGGGGTTTCCATGGTTTCCCCAAATCACTCCAGGTGAATGCTTGAATGCTTCCTTCAAAAAGACCTTGGCCGAATTCCTTCCCGTTCCTTGTCCCCACTTGCATCCCGCCTCTAATGACCTTATCCGTCGACGAGGCGTAAAGCCATAAGTAAAAAAAAAAGTATGCTAGACGGACAAATCAGAAATGAATATAATATTCTGTGGTAAAAAACAGAGTTTACATATGATATTTCGAATACCCAACATTCCGTCGCCATCTTCTGCATTTTAATAATATCCAACGTCGGGAAAGACATCGTTCTCATTATTTGACAACCATTGTCAATTATGAACTGATGAGGCTTCTTAGAAAGACTCTGTAAGATCTTGAAGTGTAGTCACCACGCCTAACCGGCCACACTCCCGCTAATAGAGGGGCCGTATTCTAATGGGAGAAGCTTAAGTGTTGCCATCGCTCTGTGATTCATACAACTTGTGTTCTCGCCGGCCTCGGTAGCGTAGGGGCTAGAGTGCTAGCTCCGCGTGCCGAAGGGCGCCGGTTCGAATCCGGCCGCGGGCATGGATGTTAAGTGTTGTGTATCTGTGTGAATGTCCTGTCCGTCCTGTGGTGTCCATACTTCCAAGATACTGAATATAAACACTGCATGATGACTTATTCATATTGAGCTGGCTGTATGGCCTCAGCAGCCGAAAGCCATAGGGGGGGAAAAAAAAAAAAAAAAAAAAAACTTGTGTTCTCTACTGCAGCTATATTTCTCCTTTTGAAATGTGTATTTTGTGAGGCGCAGATTGGTACTGTTCCAGCATTACCTTAGGCCGGCAGTTCTCAATCTTTTTTGGTCTGAGGATCAGTAACATGTCAAAATTAATTCTACAGACCATCAATTTATAAAGGCCCTAATTTTTTACCATCGTCCAAATTATTAACCAACCCTACCCATTATTTTCACATAGCGAGATCACTTAAAACCTGTATCTATCAAAAAAGCACTCATAAAACTGTAATTACCTTAATCTTCAAAGCAACGCTGCTCTCTTTGGCGAGGAGACGAGACTATTACAGTATCTGTCATGTACTTGAAAGTTACAGTGGAAAAAAATTCGGTAAGAAATTCAACTGGGAAGGAACACAGGACAGGCAGTAGGAAAAGGTTTCAAAATCCTTCACTTGATGGGTAAAGTGATCAGGGGAAGTGCCAGAGAAGTAAAGGAGTTGGGTTACAAAACTTTGGTCAGACCATAGCTTGAATAAGAGACCCAAATTCTGAGTATCAAATTCAAAAGTTGGAGTGGATGGAAAGAAGTGGTGCTACATTTATTTGAGGGAATTATCACAGAACTGATATGATAAAGGAGCTAGAATTGGATTCACTGGAAGGCAGGAGGAGGGTGGAGAGAGTCATGGGAGTATACAATGCGTATATTGGTGATGAGGCGTGGAAAGATATTGGAGTAAGAACTACGAGAAGAAAATGGAAAGGAAAAGATGCCGTCAGGCACAAGGATGTGGGAAGATTTTCTTTCGTAGGTATGGTGCGAAAAACGTTGAAAGAATTTAAATGTGAAATTTGTTGATGGAAAAAGTAGGAGGGTACAGGAAAGATGATAACTGGGTGTGTACCGTATTTGCCACAGAAGCGTGCGCTCCTTTGCAATTAAATACCACATTTTCACTGAAATATTGATGGATTTTTGGAGGTTTTGCTTGCGGGCTATAACAGCTGTATACATTACGAGAACCATATCCATTTCCTGGGAATAAATTTTACTATTTATTTTTTAAATAAACTCTTCTCGGGCTTCCAGCCGCGTTAGGTTATCACGTTTCGAAGGCGTCTACCTCAGCCCTCATTTTCAACCAGATGTCAATGATAAACAATGAAGTTTATGATGGTTTATCACTGAAATTTGGTTTTCCCACAAGTGTGACATCTTAACGCGGCCGGAAGCCCGAGATGAGGTTACTTATATACAACGCCGTGAAAAACTTCGATCTTAATTTTTTTTTTTTTTTTTGTTATCTTGAGTTCAGCTGGATTCATTTTTTTTTTTTTTTTTAATTTTGCCTTTAGTTCAGTTGACCACATGTGGTCCGCGGAACGCAGAATGAGAAACATACGCCTAGTTGATTACGGAAAAAACGCCTGAAAACTGCAATCAGGACAGCCGGTACGCTGGGTCCAGGACTCAAATCTTTTGCCGTCGTACCATCCAAATCCAGAGTGCTGACACCTTGAGGGACGCAGCTGTATTGGCAGGTACTTCCTTCTTACAAAATCA
Source organism: Vandiemenella viatica (assembly GCA_031002005.1). Taxonomy (NCBI): domain Eukaryota; kingdom Metazoa; phylum Arthropoda; class Insecta; order Orthoptera; family Morabidae; genus Vandiemenella; species Vandiemenella viatica. Next base: position 191,320,183 of record JARYHS010011408.1, read on the forward strand.
GAAATGGCTTGGCCCGAGATTAAGAATTCGCCCGTGGCGCGACTGGACAGGTGACGGGCAGTCCTGTTATCTGGAGGAGCGAGGGGGAGAGGGGCCACTTAGGGGAGCCGTCGATGGCCGTCGAGATTGCCGCACCTGCCGCCAGTAATCCAGACAGCGCTGACATCGCAGGCCGTCACAATCCACGCGTTATCGCAGGTTTTAAACACGGCGCGTCCCCACACGGAATGCCGCTACCTGCTCGAATATATCACGGTCGCCACCCTACTTGTGTCACACAAACGTGACACAAACAACCACCAAAAGGGATACCCGGACGGCAGATCGAGAAGATAAGGCGACTCGGGTGTACTGGGGGCTTACTGACTTCCAGGGAGAAGTGTCCGTCTCTCCCGTCAACACAGCAAACACTTCGCTCAAAGGTGAGAATCCGTTTGCACTAAACACTCTCATAGTTCAAAGCTAGGTTTGCAGGAATAAGTGTGCCAACCTTGAACGCCAAGTTCGAAAAGGCTCGCCAGTGTGTTTCAGAAACCAGATGGGGACAGTTACTCAGTTTCAAGTTAACACATTTCTCATACAGCGTTGAATGGAAATATACAAGATTATTACAAATGATTGAAGCTATGTCACTAATTCAGTAAGGCATTAAGTTGTCACGTGCTGCAATCAGAGCCTCTAGACGTCGTGGCGTGGAGTCGGGGAGAGTCTGGATATGCTGCTGGGAAACATACTGCCACACTGTTTGTAGGCGCGTCCACAGGCAAGGGAAGCAGTGGTACCCGTCCTTCTTCGAAGAAGGCTAGCGCATTCCTCACCACGTGGCCGTGTATTGTGCTCCTGAAGTGTCGTCATGTGGAGCTGCTTGCAGGAATGTCAGTGTCTAAGACTCTATAATCTCGTGACGTATCCGATTGCTGTTTCAGATTTCCATTAACGCGTTGGTAAGTTATTACCAATGGCGCGCGCACTATGCCGCTCACCAAAACATTCTGCCCGATTGCTTTCACGATGACGCTCGCAATCTGAAGTGGGACTCGTCCGGAAACAATGAAGTTTATGACTCAGGACGGCAGTTCTATCGAAATAGTTGGGTAAAGAATTACACTCCGTGAAAATTGATCAATCAAAATGGAGATATGTGATTACAATTAAAATTATTCCACAGATTAGGGACATGACAACAAACAAATTATTAGAATTTCAGAACTGTATGTGTACCGTAACCGTGAGAATTCGGTGTGGTGTGAAGCCGCCATGTGCTACGATCAGAGCCTCTAGACACCGTTGCAAGACAGCGAACGCCAAATGTAACAACTGACTGAAGGAGACAGTGATGAAATCTAGTGACTCAACTGGCCACAACTATCAGTATATTTATTGTCCACACCCAAGAGTATAATCGTTAATGGTAGTAAGGACGATACAACACGGGAAAAAATTAAACTGAAGATGCTTGGATGTACGGTCGAAACGTTCTTGTAAAAATCTACATCGAGCTGGCAGCTCATTTACTTGCGGATACTTAACTAAATAGAAATGCTCGTAATTGCTCATGACTTCGAATAATATCTCTGGATATTGTAAATCCAACAGCGAAAGCTGACTGCGTGACGTCACAGTATGACGTACAGCATGGCGTCACCGCGTGACAGAACACAGTGACCAAGATAAGAATATTATTATTATAGATTAAGAACAGCAGAGGGCCGAGAATTGAACCCTGAGGTATACCACATTTAAGTGAGCCCCTTTCTGAGATGTAGGTGTAGGTCTTACGGGACTGGGGCAAGAGATAATAAGAATAGGTAGGGTAAATTGATAATATACATATGGGTAAAGAATTAGTCAGTTGCCAGTAGAATTAGTTTTGATGTTTTCCTGGTTCTAGGGATGAAAAGGTTGGCAATACGGAAGAGTGCTTGTGGTTGATGAGCAGTAAAGTAAGGACGGTATTTGTTCTTAATTAGAAGTTACTGAATAATCTAGGGTCTCTTTACAAAACAGGAAGACGTAATGTTGTTTTGGCAGCAGCTACTAGGACAGACAGCAGTGTTACTGTGGAGAAAGAAGTGTGGTACTGCGAGACGGTGCATACCATTTGTCAGCGGTGTGAGGTGTCCAACGCAGGCTGGAAGAGCTAATCATCAAATAATTTGCTGCTTGTCTGGGCACGGGAGCGAGTCTTTCATACCGGTGTAGGGGCCTCCAAAGATGTCACGCCACCCATCAGAAAGCCAACCTCACCTAGTTCTTTCTTTTTTATCTTCTCAGTCCACGGCCTGTGGTATCGCCGAGTTGATGTCTCAAGCTTGTCAGTGAAAAGAAGAACAGGACACGAAGGCAGGTCCAAAAAAGGAGAAGTGTCATTCACGGGCAGTTTTATTTTCATGTCACCGAATCCCTGGGCCAGTTTTGACTCTACTTGGAAAAACTCAAGTGCCTTTACATGCTAACGACCAGTTATATTCTAGTAGAAACTTTGCTTTTCGAGACAACAATATAACATTCAAATGTTATCTTGTAATATAAATAATAGAATGGAGTTTTATTTCGGCGACTTGCCAGAACATTATTAAAATCCTGTACCTTATTTCAAAACAAAATATATAATCTCAATGATCACAGTAACTTGAAAACAAAAGTGCTATTTCAGGGATCGGTTTTTCCTACCTGAACCTAAAATTCAATAAAAGCATCCTTATTTTACAAATACAAATCCGAATTCAATGTAGTGCTATTGCAGTACAATTTTCCTTAGATGATTGTTAAATAATTACTAACAGAGAAAGCCAATGCTACTGTTTTTTATTTGCTTATTGCAGTACGCGTTTCATCTGTCATGAAGTTTTATCTGGTTTGAGAATGTAATGTTTTAGTTATAATTACTCATTTACGATATACCATTTGTAACTTTACCGATAGTTACATAACTCAAGTAGACGTAATCTTGCAGTAAAAGAAATTATGGGTGGGAGGAACTTTCTCCATCTACCCGAAACTGGTGCTGACCTGTTGAAATTTGTTTTACCTGCTTCGTTATAATGTCCTCTTCAATTTTTGCATTCTCCTATTTCGGAAATGTCGTCATGAATTAAACAGAAAATTACGAACCTGCGTAGGTTGATGATTCCTGTACCGCCAGTTTTTTTTTTTTTTTTTTTTTTTTTTTTTTTTTTTTTTTTTTTTTTTTTTTTTTTTTTTTTTTTTTTTTTTGATAGTGCTACAAGCATCTTGCGGTTGCGGACCGTGTCATATTTCGTCAGTACCAGTACCAGTTTTTGGCAGGTGGAGAATGGCCCCTTCCACCTGAAATTATCATTTATTTTTTATTTGGATCCACCTTACAACAGTATAATCACCAGAAGATGGAGTCGGAGAACGGTCTCGCGCTGGAAGACCCAAGAAGTTTTATAAATATAATCACTGATTAAACAATTCCTTTCGATAAATTCAAATTAGTAATTTTCTTTAACCTTGGTACCTTCGTCTCTTGTTAGTTCTACGGGTTTCTTCATTCTGCGATACAATGCCTGTTAAGTTCTCTGTGTTGAGCCCTCCAAAGAGTCTCCTATCGCTGAAGCAACACGGCAAACTGTAATCTTTGGTCGACACACAAACACATAGCTGCTTCAGGCTCAAAGGGGAAATCTATTCAATTAAATAACAGCCAGTTGTAACGAGTCAGACATGATATAATACTTTAACTACATCGGTAACGAGAAGATAGTGCTCTGCTGACTCAAATTGCGAGGTTTATTTCCAGTGATCGTCGATTCTCATTTTTATCTACCGGATCAAAGGATGTAGAATGCATTGACGATACGAATCTACTGCGCTGCTTAATACAGACATCACTTCAAAACCACTTCCATCGTTTACTTATAACTGTTTTCTAAAACATATAGACGGGATATTCTAAGCGCCAGAAATACTTTCATTCCACTAATCACAACAATAACCCAAGTCACTTGTGTAAAATCTAGTCTCGCATACTTATTTGTCGTACGATAGTTTGTCTTTTCTATTTTGTTGTCATATTTTCTCTAATCTCTCGAGTAATTTCGCTTTACAGAATTTTTAAATTCGTGCCGAAATAACCAGCTTTTTAGATTTTTAGTAGCTCCCAAATCTCAAGATTCAAAAACTTCCTCAAAACACCAAAAACTCAAGATGTAGTTATACAATAGCAAAGTCAAATTATTTACGTGCTTTCTCACAGTATGAAGATTTCAATATACGTAGGCTATTGTGCCAAAAACAAGGAATTCAAAGCCCTTCTTCTAAAAAAAGAATTTTTAGGTCAATATGATTAACATTTCACTGAAATCACGCAAGTCACAGACTTTAATTTAATTTAATTGCAATGGAGCACAGGCTCCGGTGGCAATTTCCCTACACACCCATCTTCCCCCTATCCTGCCCTCTACAAATTTTATCTTTAAATTCTTTCATAGTTTTCGGTAAATTATTCATCATTCCCCTTGGTAACTCATTCCAATCCCTGACACCCTTACCTAAAAAAAGAGAATCTTAACACACCCTAGTTCTTACAGTACCAATATATCTCAACTTACAGACCACGCTACGCTATCAAAATCACATTATTCGCAAGTGTTTATATATGTAGTATCAAAACATTTTTTAAAAAAACTGCTTTACGTCTCTCAACAGCGAGGTCTTTAGAGACGGGAATGGATGGGGGCAAGGAATGGGAAGGAATTCGGCCATGGCCTTTTTAAGGAAGCATCCCGGCATTTGCCAGGAGTATCAAAACAACAAGATTTACTTAATGCCATGTTGTTCCAAGCATTTTGTAACTTGCATATCTTCCTATATTACCGCCACCATATGATTTACGTTAGTAACATAATCCTGCCATTATGTTTAAATTTAAAGAGACAAAACGGTTTGAACATGACCAAAAACTGGCATTTTTTAGTATCAAAACTGCGCAGTACCAAAACTGAGCAGAGACGCATGGGGACATACGCTGGCATAAGTGACTTCGACAAAGGGCAGATTGTTACGGCCCGGCGCGGCGTCTGGAACGAGCATCTCGGAAACGGCGAGGCTGGTCGGCTGTCAGCATGCTACTGTCGTGACTACAGAGCCACATTTAGAAGGCCGCTAATGACCCCGTCGTCGACGCGCCCTAAAACTTAAATAACAACAACAACAACAACGCATTTAGAATATGTAGGCCCATAGGCTATGCGCGTGGTGCGGGCCCTTATATATATATAAAGCAATATCGATTACTTATTATTGAATTAATAAACCTTTTAACGCAAAAATATTGGATAATGTAATGGCAGTAAATATATACGAGGATAGCTTATTGAAGAATCGATAGTTCGAAACGTGATTTCTATACTGTTTCCGAGACTGAAGGGAACGAGATTAGCAAGTGAAGCTCGCACGTTCAATGTTTTGACAGAAGATCGATAAATAAGGTGCTGCCTATCGGAGTTGGGTTGTTACAACTAAATACCCACAGCAAAAGCCCGCCAAATTACAAATTCAAAAGTTTTAATAACAATATGAAAGAATAGGCATACATATTAAGACAAACCAAAGTATAAAAGATGGTTAAGATCACTAAAGCATGCAATAGAGAAAGATAAAAAAAAACACAATAATGATTATTCATACACGCATGTTAACAGGAAGACAGCGACTAAGCTGATTTCAGACAGCTCTCAAATAATCACACACCATACCACACCAAGTGATAGAGATTCCTGAATGCTGAAATTATGTTTTAAAAGTAATAAAAAGTGATTTAAAGCAACAAATTAAAATGAATCAAAAATAGAATTAATATTGAATTCGAGAATTTCAATAATAAACGATTGTAATTTTTTTTATAAATAGTTGCTTTTAAACAATGCATTAAAACTTGGACGTTCTTCTGCTGTTTACATCGATACAAAATTAATTTATATTTCCTAACCTTCCTGACATGGAGGCTAGGGAATTTTAGCTCGTATTGCATGTGTATGACACTGACATTCATACTGCAACTTTATGTTACAAGAAGTCCTCATCGTTGAGCCGCAAAGTTGTTACTTTTCGGTATAGGTGCTCTGAAATGTTATTTTAAAGCATATCCGTGCTTCAGAGGATTGAAATGCGCATGCGCGAACGTGGCAGATCTGACGGCAGAGTACATTCAGTGCTGCCATTTCTACGGATGTATCCGTAGATCTACGGAATTTTATAAAAAGTTAGGATTTTGTTATAAAAAATATCCACGGATTTTTGCTATTTTTTACTATTTGTTGATTTTTCCTTGTATTTGTGTTTTGTTAAACTTTGATCGTATAGTGTTAATGCATTACAGAATTGTCAATAATTGTTAATCGTTTCTTTGCAACCGCTCGTGTGAACAAACGATTGAAATAAATCTCATATTTTGTTTGATTATAGATTTTATAGATCTTAAAGGCCATACAAAACTATCGGCGCACTCTTTATGCACTGTGACACGCTCGTTGGCACGGCTTACAAAGCAGTGCCTTCCGAGAAGGCCTAATCAAAATCTGAGAGTGAAAGTGTTCGCAGTATTTAATATTTCCTGTTACCGAAGATATGCTAAATTTAGTGTCAACAAAGAAAATAGATAATGTATAGTCCTCCCCCCCCCCCCCAAATAAAAAAAAAGAGTAGGCACAGCAGCAGCAGTGATGACGTATAAAACATGTTCAGAGATATTTCTTACTTTCAATATAGAATATTATTTTGTATTTCGAATTTTAAAGACCTGGAAGTAAAAATTATTCTTAATTTTGACTCTCTCTTCAATAATTATTGTTTTAGTGTTTTAGTTAGCGACTCTCCGGATTTTTTTGTACCCAATCTACGGAAATTTTAGCGGACATCTACGAATTTTCAAAGCGGAGGCTGGCAGCATTGAGTACATTGCTGGTGCAGGCACAAGTGTTTCGAACAAACATTCTTCAACATGTGGCTACTAACAGACCTCCCTTTTGTGTTCCCATGTTGACCCAATGACATCCCCAGTTACGATTGCAGTGGGAACTAGATAATGGAGATTGGACCGTGGATCAGTGGAAACGTGTCGACTGGTCGGATGAAAGAAGTTTCTTGTTACTCCAGGTCGATGATCGTATCCAGGCGAACCGATGCTTGTATCACGATTTCTACACTTCTGAAGCGAAAAATACGTTAATACACACGTTACGTAGGCCTACATGCACCGAGTATAGCAAATTTGTATGAGTACTGTTTGCGAACGATGATTACTTTTTTTTTTTAATGGCCTTCGGTCATTGCGACCATTTAGCCAGCTCCAATTTCTTTTTGTACAGAGTATTGTATCAGGCTCTAATCATGATATTGTGAACACTACAGTGAGGACAGCACAAGACGAACACAACACTTAATTAAAACCAGCGGCCCTTGCAATGCGAAGCCAGCGCGCTAGCCACTACACTGCCAGGGCCGGCGCTTTTTTTTTTTTAATGCGAAGATTACTTAACACGCCATGGTTTGTGAAGGAACTATTTTGTAAAATTTAAATGTTTGTTTCTAATAAATTTCTTTGAGTAAGGAAGCTGTTTTGTCTTTGGTTAAAGAATAACATTAATGATCGGTGGATGTCAAGCCAGAGATGAAATGGGATTGTTTTGGGGAACTGCACCACTTTCGGTACCTGCCAGAAACTGGTACTAACCTGTTGAAATTTATATCAGTCGCTTCGTCAACATGTGCTCTTCACGTTTTGCGATCATACGTTGCGGAAAAGTCACCAGGAATTTAATTAAAAATGCCGAAATATGACATGACATACAGCAGTTACATGCCGCCAACGTTGAAAAAATCAGTGACAGTCTCTTAAAATGTTGATTTAATCCTGTGTTGTAATATTTTCATGCCTTTTCAGCTTTACTCCTTTGTAAAAAGTAGCACAAAACTGACAAACACGCAATATTTATCCGAGTTGTCATACGGTGATGACCGCCATCTTACGTAGCAACGAGCAACCAGAGATAATCGATTGCTTCCATTGTAAACAAATAAGCCTTTGCGTTTGCATAGCCAAAATTTCGTAATTTTTTATCACTTGGTCCAGGCCGTATTTCAACCTAACCACGATTTCTATGACAAAACTAAACTGTTTAGGTTGAAATGATCCCTGTACCTATAATTTTTATGTTATTTTAGCAGTGCTGAAAGCAATTAGCAGTTGCTCAACCATTCATATTTCGGCATTTTTAATTAAATTCCTGCCGACTTTTCCGCAACGTATGATCGCAAAACGTGAAGAGGACATGTTGACGAAGCGACTGATATAAATTTCAACAGGTTAGTACCAGTATCTGGCAGGTACCGAAAGTGGTGCAGTTCCCTTGTATTGAACTGCTTAAAATGAATGACTGCGTGTAATATAGAAAATAATACATCCAGTATTATTCGTAATAAAAATTTAGAGGAAGGACGTTAATGTGTACTGTTAATGTATGAAGTGAATTGGTAAATTGTTGAAACTAAGAAAAATGTGTATCGTGACCAACAAATATTGTAATAAGAAAAGCGGAAGTATTTGAGTATTTAAAGAAAGGGAAGTATCATGTTAAATATTATTAATTTCTATTTGTGTTGATGGTTCAAGATCAGTATTCAAGATATTATTTTAAATTTACAAAATAATGTAATATTACGTCCGAACGGAAGATACTGATTTGTAATTGTGACAAAGAAATATAGTAACACCCTAGGTTATAGCTCATTAAAAGTGTCTGCCAGTGGTAACGCCAACAAAACTAATACTACCAAAGTCATACGCAACAAATTAACGCTTTGTCATATTTAATAGAGTGATGGGATTACTTGGAAGGTTGCAGAGTAGTTGGGCTCACATCTTGATTCTAAAGCAGCCACATTGCAGCGTTCCTAGCTAATCCTGGTCAACTGGTGGACAGGGTCGCAACGCTTGCGCTTGGCTCGAGTCCAGCCGAGCTCCGTTAGGAAACTCTCACTCAAACCTGTTTCCCGCAGACGCTGATTGCCTTTCCGCGGCGCGTCTGATTAATAAATTATTTGGGTTTTCTCCGAGTTACGCCAAGACATAGGCCTACGTATGAGAGACGTGATGCAGCCATCAGATAACTGTATCCATATTAATAACGCAACTTGCGGGGTTGGCTTTCGGGAGGGCCCGCGTTCGAATACCCGCACTGCCAACCGGATGTAAATTTTTCATTGTATTCCCCGCCTAAGGCAGATGCCGGGATGGTTCGGGTATGGCCGTATTCTTCCCTGTTCCTTTCCTTCAATCCTCTCGTAGCTCTAATTATCTCGAATTAAACGAGACGTAAAGATATAACTAGGGTTCTGATCTTTATGACCAAAAAAGTAGAGAAAAATGCATGCAAATGTGACCTAAAAATAACAAAATATTACCATAAATTTAAATTTACTATACATCAAAACATGTTCTGTTAAACATCATTTATGTGTCACTTTCATGCATAAAGTCTTTCGTGCACTCTCTGCACCATTGGGAAATTAAATTTTAAATCGTTTTGTTAATTTCACGCAATTTACAGAAACAAACTCTTCCATTTGTACTAAAATACTTCTATCCGTATTCTTTTAAGTAACTCTATAATTTCACGTTTTCAGAAAATTTTATTCTCGACATGGCGGTACTCACTGATCCACTGCAGATTTAACGATAACAGTATTATTTTAAATGGAATTGGCGACAGTGAGATATTGATGGACGCTGATCGACACAGGCATGCTGCTGTTGCATTGTCGAGATTAGGAGGAGTGCGGAGAATCGTTTAGAGAGTAACATTAGTGTAACATTTTAATTCTTAGCTGGTGAATTCTGACAGCTTCAGTGACAAATAGTTTGGTTTTTCCTCCAATGTATTATAGGAGTACAGTTCTCTGAATAAATATCTCAATTTCTTCCCATCTATAACCTCCGGTGAATTCCCATTCCCGGTACTATTAAAAAATTATCAGATTTTTCCTCAAAATATCACCATATGACCATAAATATTATCTTAATATGACCAAAACTAGGAAAATGGCCTGAACATGCATTAATATGCGGTATAAAATACATTTAAATAAATCACAAACGTTCAATCACTGTTTAATGCAGCCTTAGAGCTCAAAAAGAAAGCAGCGGAAAATATGATTTGTCAAGAAGATCCGAACCATAGACATAACTTTTTTTAATTTCGGTGCAACATATGTTTCGGTGGCAATTTCTATACACATCTGTTTTACCCATTTCTTGTTTTCTATCATATATTCTTTGCACTTCCCCACGCATCTACATTTGCCCTTTAGGAATTTTAATTTTAAATTCTATCAGTGTATTTGGCAAAATGAACAACACTTTCTTTGGCAATTTATTCCAGTTCCTGACTCCGATTGCTACGAAAAAAAATTCCTACTCCCTTATATCTGAAATCGAGTGCCAGCTGGTGGTCATGGCCATCTTCCTTCCATGTACTGATCCTTATTCTTCTACCAATGTCCTTCCAAGCCTAATCACCAATACATCACTCGTACATTCCCAGCAATCTCTATTGTGTTCCATTGGCTCATAATTCAGCTCCTTTGTCATATCAGATGCTGAATGGCTCCTACGGCATTTCCCACAAACAAATCAAGCTACTATCCTTTAGGCATCATCCAGTTCCTCTGTTTGATACCCAAATTATAAGTCCCATACCGCACTGTCACATTAGAGCAACCGTCAGACAAAAGTTTTGTAACCCAATTCCCTCACTCGCCTGGTACTTCTCCTCATCAATATGAATTTTGCTTGATAGTGAAAAACTTACAATAGAGGGGGCAGTGTCCGATCGAATCACTTTTTTTTTTTTTTGCTTATGGTTTTGCGCCTAGTCGACGTCGAGGTCATTAGAGGCGGGATGGGACTGGGGACAAGGAACGGGAAGGAATTCGGCCATTTGAATGAAACATCCCGGCATTCGGCTGGATTGATTTGGGGAAACCATGGAAAACCCAAATCTGGATGCCCGGACGGGAATTCGAACCTGCGTCCTCCCGAATGCGAGACCAGAGCGTTAACCGCTCACCCACCACGCTCAGTGATTGAATCCCCGTACGGCCAACCATATTTGGGTTTTCCATGGTTTCCCCAAATCAATCCAGCCGAATGCCAGGAGCTTCCTTCAAAAGGCCATGGCCGAATTCCTCCCCGTTCCTGGTTCCCATTCCTTTCCCGCCTCTAATGACCTCGACGTCGACGAGCTATCGAAAAGCATTTTAGAGAATCTGCAGATAGCGTTGTCTCGCAACGTCAGGCAAAAGGATGTGGCAATAAATCAGGTGAGTCGAGGACGCATGACATTGGGATAAGTTGCAACTTTAACATTTCACTTTGCGAAAGTTAGCTTCGTGTTTCAAAGAACTGCAGAGTAACGTCTGTGTGGCCAGCCAATTAAAACGAGCGACTAAGTAAGGCTACAGCCATAAACTACCTCACACGAACTTCAATGATTTTTTGAGACCCCCCTCCTTGTCACAGGTGGTCACATTTGTGTGACCCCCCCCTCCCATGGTATGACGTCACATGTTTTACAATTTTAAATTTAGAAATTATCAAATTAAAAAAACACTTCCAAAATTATTTATATTCAAAACAGTTTTCCAGATAATCTATAGTAAATCAGATATTTTAGAAAATTGACAAAACGTAACAAATCAAACGAATGACACAAAATTTAATCATCTTGTATCCATGGATTTTGAACCTGTTCTATATTATTTATTACTGGCATCGCAGTCACTTCTTTCTCGATTTAGATAATGTTAAGAACATTCGGTATGTCAAAATCTTCAGCCAATCATACAGCATCATCGTTTATCAAACAAAGAACTTCGCTGTTACGTCTAGACGTAATTCTTTGAGGACAAATCTTCGTGAAGGGCAAAAACTCTTGTTGCCTCTTATGTAATTGTTCGTGCTGGTTAGTGGCTTTGTATGAAGAATGAAATAGGTCACAGAAGCCACACGATCGTATGCGGTAGTCATACTTTGTCTAAGCCTCAAAGGCGGTATGGGCCTTTTGCGTATGTAATGGCGGTCGACGTGCGACACTGTACAGCGAGCGTGAACTCGCGTGGCCGCCACGTGCCAAAAAGTGATACAAATTATACACGTGACGTCACGAAGCTTATTACTACCCCTCCCCCTTGTTACACGATGTCACACTTTGTTGACCCCCTCCCTCTCACTTAAGGTGTAACGTAATTTATAGACGGCCCCTAAAGAGACTAGCAGAAAATATATAGCGAATAAAAACTCCACAATAAGGACTGTTATCAGCTGGGTGAAATAAGTCCACCAGGGCCTGAAAAACTATGGGTTGAAGGCGAAAGACATCGATGACAGCGACATACTAAGAGGAAACATTACGGAGGTAAGAAAAACCAATCAGTAAAAGGAGGGTATTCTGAGAAAAAGAAAAGAGTTAACCAGAGGATAAAGAAGTATTGGGTACGGAGGAAGGAAACTCAGAAGAAGAAATTAAACAGCATAATCATAGTCAATAGATGGCTGAAACGAAAATAAATAAATATATATATATATATATATATATATTGTTAATTTCCCCCCCCCCCCCTTCTCGGCCAATTATCGAGAGAGAACGTTTTGCAGCCAGCTGTAGGTCTGCTGATGTAAGAAGTGCATCTGCCAGCGAAGGAATAAAGTCACAGCTTTCTTAAAAGAAGACGACAAAATGGCCGGGATTTTACTGCTGGACTCTACTCGCTGTAGAACATTGGCGAAAGTTATAGGCGGATTATTCGAGGGTTAATATTGAAGAGTTGTAATGTACTGGCGATTTAGCATTATGCTTATTTGTTGTATATGAAGAACGAAATTGTGTCTCTACATTATGCGGGCACTGTGGTACCATTCTTGCAATAAGAGACATACGCCCGGTAATGTGGACGTGAAGGATATATGGTTCGTGGTGCACCAACTTTGTGTTAATTGCTGAGCCATCTACATGGTAATAACAAAGATTTTCAACAATATAGTCACCTCATCCAACCCTGAAAATCAAGACTTAGAAATATTCAAGTCCTGCTTATTATCATTACTAACTGTCGATATTTGTAAACGATCTGCTAGTTATTCTTGTTTGGTCACCGATTCAGTTCGTGTGAGGTAAATAAACGTCAAGTATTTTGTTAACTTTTGATTAAAGACAAGTACAATAAATTTGACTGAAGTTCATATATGATGCCAGTAAACGGTTTGTAATTTCTTAATTTCATTTGCCCTATAATTCATGCCAAAGAAATATCATTCCCCATATCCGTTTGTTGCTTATTAATTTAATTTAATTATTCTAGTTATAAATTATTTTTCTAACGTCCAACATTAAACGATATCAATAAGAAAGAAAATAATAATTATTAGCAATATTCATAAATGTATATTAATTTGAATTCGTCTCAGTATAATCATGTGGTACGCCAACTAATGACAAATGTTGCAATGGGTATGTTGAGTTTAGCTCGCAATACTAAACACATGGAGGAATGGACAGATAACGTAAAAAAGTATTGAACTTGTGACACAAATTTGATTATGTATTTCAAATAAATTGATACTATATATAGGAATAGTTTTCAATTAGACGAATGACTGTGCAAGTTAGAGTAATATTCATGAACTGTTCTCGTATTATACATTGGAGAAAAATCCAAACTAATTGTCACTGAACTGGTCAGAATTCACCAGTCAAGAATTAACGTTATACATTATTGTCACTCTCTAAAAATTAATCTTCCGCCCGCCTATTAATCTCGACATTGCATCAGCACCATGCCGATGTCGATCCGCGTGAATCAAAGTCTCAATGAAATAGTTTTGAAAATAATCCGCAGTCAGCATAAAATCAACAGTGGATCAATGAATACCGACATGCCAAAACAAAATTTTCTGAAAGTGCAAAGTTACAGTTACGTAAGGGAATTTGGAGAGTAATATTTTAGTACAGGTGAAAGAGTTATTTTCTGAAAATTATGTGAAATTAATGTGACTTCAGCAAAATGATTTTAAATTTGATTTCCCAATGGCGCAGTGAGTGCACGGCATTAAATTATGTTTACATGAAACGACACTACTACATAAAATAAATGATGTGTAACTGAGCATGTTTTGATGTATAGTAAACATAAATGTTTGGTCATATTTTGTAATTTTTAGGTGATATTTCCAGTTTTTAAGGCCATATTTTCGTGCATATTTCTCTATTTGGATTTCGATGATTTTCTCAGCTCAAACCATTCCAATGCTAGCGTGGTTCCTCAAGACAAGTTCATGGGCACCTTGTAACAACCATAGACCCATATTCCAAACACTTTGTAATTGTAGGAAGGAAGTAGGATATTTTTTCGTGATAAATGACATACTTTGTCATGAAATTTTGATAACCGAATAGTGACAGCGTGTGGAAATATCTATAATGTTGCATAAGTCACTCAGGCTTTGCTTCTTGCTTCTCTCGAAATTAGTTTGTGTATGATCTGTTTATAAATTTCATCTACAGACACCACCTTTAGTATAGTATCAGTGTGGATTTTATAAAATTCTAAGTCTACGCTTACGAAGTAGTGTGTAACAGCTGGTACATGTATATACCTCGGACGGGTACAGTGCACCATCCGTCATCTACTGTGCAGTGAATCGCGGAGCGATAGTAGACTTGTCACTCTCCTCCGTGTGGGTTGGACCCCCGCAGACTTTGGTGACCGTGGTCCATGCACACCGCCGTGCAGTGGTCGCTATCGGCGCTCGTCCGGAAGCACCCCCGGAGCGCCAATCAGGGAGTTTATAAACAGCGGGACGGCGCCACTAAGTCGCTTATCGATGTCTCCAGCTCGCCAATTACGCGCCTCTCCGTCCTCCCTCGACAAATCCTCCCTGCTCGCGCCCCACGCACGACCGGCGTCGGCAGACAACAACAACCACTGTGGTCTCGAAGTCGGTAGAGCTGGACACTAATATCGGTATACTGGTACCCAAAGTCGGTATATGGAAAAATACAATGCCAATAGCCACAATTTGCGTGACAGTTTGCCACAAGAATATGACGCACAAAGATGAAACGAATGGAATGTTCACTTAAGTATAAAAATATTGGGAACTTGCAGAAATGTTACAAAGAATTATTACGTCCAATCATTACGATTGCCCTGTCAGATGCAAAACTCATCAGATTATTTTTAATTGGAATGTCGTTGCTTCTAAAAAAAATTTGCAGTGTATTCAAATAAGGATACTGCATTAAGAGCTTCTAATGGAATAAGAATTAAAAAACTATCTTTGATGCGATGTTTTTTCGCATATCTCACGACTTAGTACAAGTGTTTGGCTGTGCTAAGATCAGTGGACTCGTCAACAATAAGCGAAAACTTAATTTACCGTAGATCTTCACATAAATTATCAAAACTTTCTTTACCTATAATCTGATCAATTATGGCGTGAACATTTTATTTCATCTGCAATTTTTGAATCGGGACAAATGGACTATATCAGTTTCGGTAGGTGATCCATAATGATAAATGGTAGATTATGTTCCGCAACAAATGTGGATAATCTTATTTCACCTGTAAATTATTTTAAAAAATATTAAAAATACGTATATATACCACCGTAGTGTATACAAAGCAATGTAACAATGTAAGTACTCGTACTTAGCAAAGAATAACAAAATATTTTTATATTGTTTAATTTGTATATCAGGTTTTTGAGTTTTTGTCACAGTAAATGACGATATCTTTGTGATTTTATATTCTTTGATGATACCGAATGTGTTTCTTGAGATCTAATAATAATATCCTTATTACAACACTTACAATAGGCTTAGTTTGGCAGCCAATCTGAAAATTCTTCTTTCCAATTCTTTTGTATAAAAATGTAGCTATTTTTATTTTTGCACTCGCGCTTGTAATCTGTTCTTCGTGTGACGACTTAATAATTCAGAAAAATAAAATCCGAATTCTCATTTATATATACAAGTGAATTTGCTCGGAATCCCCTTAAAAAATCGAAAATGTAGGGCACAACGCTCAAGGGTATTCTCCAAAAGATATCGGATATATTCCACATTAGGTAACTGCTTATCCTATAACTGATCGAGAAATTCTGTAAAAAAAAAAAAAAAAAAAAAAAAAAAAAAAAAAAAAAAAAAAAACCACACCCTTGGGAAAATTTCCTTGTATTCTTAAAAATTGTGGAAAAATCGTTACATTTCAGTAGGACAGACCCCATATCGGCAGAAATACCGAAAAATCGGTAGTTTCGAGACAATGGGGTGTAAACGACCCTCCTCAACAACTCTCTGCTTCAGGCTCCAAAACTACAACCAGGACTACAGACAGAGGTCCATCACCATGACGCCCCCACATGTGCTACACTTATGACTACAAAAAAACTTTAAGCACAGAACCTGACCGATCAGGAGTGGGGATCTACAATCTGCTCCATTAAACACTAAAGGAAACGTAATAAAATCTGTCAGTATGGTAAGGCGCGTTAAGGCGCCCCCCTCCCTCCCCCCCACTCAGTTACGGAGCTACAACGAGACCAGGTTCTAGTCGAGTCCTGGTCCCGGCGTACCAGAGATCCTATATATGGTTTCATCCACACTCTGCAACTCACTAAGTGTTAGCGATTTCCCGCAATTATCTAAACGAATACAAGGCGGGTCCCGTCTCAAAAAACACAATTCACAAACAAGAATACGGTTGTCACCGATGATATAGTATATATGAAAATTGCGTTATTTTCAAGGATGTTGCCTATTTCATTAATTACTGTTTGGATGTTTCTTGACTGTGTGAAGTTTGATTATAATTAATCGTTGTTCTTAAAGGCATCCCAGGCATTTTTAAAGTGCGCTGTTCCATGCTCTATCCAAAGAGAAACTTAACTAATATCGATAGGCTAACGAGTACCTGAATCTTCTACGAGATGGGGTTAGAGCCGCTTCCGAGATACCAAACACAAGAATTTTTTTTTTTTTATTCCCAGGGAAGACACTTATTTAGATAGACTTGAAAAGTAAAACGTTATCTATATATGAAATTTCATCCAAATTGTCAGAGTCGTTTCCGAGATAAGAGATGTATACAAAAACTGCTCCTTTAAAAATAAAGATATCAGTTAATGCCGAAGGCCATAGAAATAATAATAATAATAATAAAGAACAATTGGCAGTCATTGGGGACTGCCGACAGAAGTGAAAACATAAAAGTGTTAATATCATACGCCCAACACGTCATACTTATAACTATTGCTATACTAAATAATAATAAAATCCGTGTAGTCGTAATGACCTGGTGACAGGGTTTCTATTGGCTGCGCATTCCGCCCTTGTCTTAGCCACTTTAACCTAACTCGGTAGTGATACCAGGTACAGGGGACCTACAGTTTAACATGGAATCCGCCTCACGGAAGCGTTCTGGCGTACTAAACATTACACAGCAAGCTGTGCCAGAGGTGAAGGTCGGGTTAAGGGTCTATGAAAATTCCCACAGAGACAGAGATTCGAACCGGGGACCTTTCGTTCCCCAGTGACACCTTAACCACTGAGCAACCAGACAGCAACAGATATACTGCTAACATTATCATGTCAGTGAGGCGAACGCATAAGATTTTTACAGATCAAAAAATAGCCCAACGCACCTAAAGAAGTTTTCACTTTAAAAATGTTTATAAATGAGAGAAGTTTTTTGGTGGCCTTGTTCAGCTGAGATACTCTCTGCATTCGCACAAAGTAATAAATCGCTTCTATTGCTCCTCAAAGTACCTGGTCGTGTATAGTCACGTGACCGTGTTTCCGTTGCTGTGAGCTCCTCCGGTTATTGACCGCTGCCTCGGAAGATATTCCACAGACGAGTTCACATGAGTGGCGGTGAAGGCATTGCCCCGCGGCAAACATCAAAACACAATCGCTCACTCTGTGTGGGACCTAGGAACTTCCTCTTGACGGAGACGAACACATGAACACGCCACGAGATGGTGCTTTGTGGAGCGCTCTTTGTGGCGACTCTGCAGCATTTGTGATCGCTGAAGGGCGCCTCGGGGTCAAGGGAAAGGCAGCATCGCGCTCAATTGGGCCTGATGACGCGGAACAGAATCGGCCGACACACGTGGGCGGTCTGAATTCCCCCCAGCTTGAGGCAGCCTCAGAACCACTCGACAAACAGGTGTGGACAGAATCGAACCAGTAGAGATAAACAAAGAATTCACATCCAGTGCTGCCAACTCTAAAAAAATATTTTATACCAATTCTACGATTACAAGGCCACCATGAACAGCACCACCATTCAACACTTCTATAAAAATAAAATCCTATCAAAAAATAACTATACCAAACGTTAGGGAGCGTCGTAGGTAAAGTAGATGTTGCATATAGAAAGATCAAACAGAATTTGGAGAAATTAAGAAAACAGGTATGAACATTAAAGTTGCCGATGGGAAGACTCTTTTAAGCTCAGAAGATAGAGCTAACAGATGGGAGGAATACATTGAGGAACTGTATGTTGGGGACAACTTGAACAATAGTGTAATGGAAAAGGAAGACGATGTCGACATTGATGACTTAGGAGATCCTGTTTTGAGGACAGAATTTAATAGAGCTCTGAATGACTTGAAAGCAAATAAGGCAGTTGGAATTGATGAGATCCCTGCAGAACTTCTTAAATCCCTAGGAGAGGAAGTAATCGAAAGACTATTCAAGCTGATATCAAAAAGTTATGAAACAGGAGAAATTCCAACTGATTTTAATAAAAATATCATCTTCACACATCCAAAGAAAGCACAAGCCGACAAATGTGAGAATTATCGCACCATTAGTCTAACAACACATGCTTGAAAAATACTGACCAGAATAATATACAGAAGGATGGAAAGGACAGTAGAAGAGATAGTAGGTGAAGATCAGTTTAGGTTTAGGAAAAATCGCGATACAAGGGAAGCAATTCTGTCTTTAAGATTAATACTTGAAGGGAGGATGAAGAAAAACAAAGATACTTTTATGGCATTTGTTGATTTAGAAAAAGCTCTTGATGATATTAGGTGGGACAAAATGTTCAAAATGTTAAAGAACTCAGGTCTAAAGTATCGAGATAGAATAGTACTCTATAAACTGTATAAGAATCAAGTGGCTATAATAAAAGTAGAGAATAACGAGAGACATGCATCAGTTAAAAAGGGTGTGACAAGGTTGTAGTCTATCCCCCTTAATATTCAACCTGTATGTAGAAGAAGCAATGAAGAAAGCCAAAGAAAAATTTCCATGTGGCATAAGTTTTCAGGGAGAAAAAATCAGTATGCTACGATTTGCTGATGACATTATCTTGTTAGCAGAGAGGGCTGAGGATATTGAGAAGTTACTGAATGGCATGAACAAAACACTGAAGGAAGATTTTGGACTGAATATAAATCAAAGCAAGACAAAAGTGATGAAATGTAGCAGAAAAGATACCAATACTAACAGATTAAATATAAAAATAGGATCGAATGCAATAGGAGAAGTAAGGGAATTCTGTTTCTTGGGAAGTAAAATTACAACCGATGGCAGAAGCAGGAATGATGTTAAAAGCAGAATAGCACTAGCAAAAATAGCCTTCATGAAAAAGAGGAATCTGTTAGTTACAAATATTGATCTAGGAATTAGAAGGAACTTTTTAAAACTCTTTGTGTGGAGCACAGCACTTTATGGTAGCGAAACATGGAATACCGGAAATAAAGAAAATTGAAGCATTTGAAATGTGGTGCTTCAGAAGAATGCTGAAAATTAGGTGGACAGACAAAGTAAGAATTGAACGAGTTTTGGAAATGATAGGTGAGAAAAGAAGTTTGTGAAATAAGCTTACAGAAAGAAGAGACAGGCTGGTAGGTCATATTTTGAGACATGCTGGATTGGTTAATTTGCTAGTGGAGGGAACAGTCGAAGGTAAGAACTGTAGAGGAAGACAGAGATTAGAATATATGAAGCAGATTATTGAGGACGTGGGCTGTAAGGGGATTATAGATATAAAGAAGTTAGCACAGGATAGGAAGGGATGGAGGATTGCATCAAACCAGTCGAAAGACTGACGACTGCAAAAAAAAAAAAAAAAAAAAAAAAAAAAAAAAAAAAAAAAAAAAAAAAAGGGAGCGTGCACAAACTACTTGGCTCCGTCCAGGGGAAGGGAGGGGGTGGGGTAAGGGGTAGGCCGGAAGGCTACGATGAGATACTTGGGAGGAGGGTGGTTTCCGAGATAGGCCACGTAGCTTTCCTTTCACAACATTTTTCACAGTTAAAATGAGGGTCAAACACACAACAGCATGTGAATATTTATTTCCCTTAGTTAGTTATCTCCGTGTGTAATTTACAATAGTCTGACAGGAGGCAACAGGGAAAAAAGCTACGTGCTAGGTGGAAGGGGGGACGGGGGAGTAGAAGCAAAGGCCACGTAGGGATACGTGGGGGGGGTTCACAGAATGTCAAAATGGAGCTACGTGGTTTATGGACGCTCCCTTGTTTCTACCAATTATCTTTACCATTTACGAATCCTGCAACATAAAAACTAAATCAAAAACATCTCTACCACGGGAATCTCTACCAAACTTAATATCGACCATGAATATGTCTAACACTTTTACTTTCAGCCAATCGCAGGCCTACCATTAACATATCAACCAAATCGTGAACCTATCAAAATAAAACTTTACTAGAATAAATCTATACCCATAAGAATCTTTACCAAAACATACCTTACCTTAAGCTAACTTTACCATTTTCTTACACTACCGCTAACCAACTCTACCAGAATGTAACCTTACCATAAAAACCAAACTCCAGTATGTATCACACAATGAAATGAGAAGAAAATGTTAATTAGGTTGCATCTGTGAGACACCGTGATATGTTAACTTTATCTGGCACGAAACTTAAATATATATTTTACTAAAAATAAGAATAAACAACAACTGAATTATTTAAGTTTGTTAAATCCCTTCATGGAGATTCTTGCAGTACTTTTGTAAAATGCATAAAACAATCAACTTAAAATTAACAATAATTAATAACTTATCGTTGCAATGTATTATTCTAATAAATAAATTAACAATACTAAAAATTTATCGCTCCAAGAACATTTTTGACTTTTCAGAAAAAAAATCTGAAAACATGCTAAATGCTCAGTTGATTTTTTTCATGTTAAATCACTTCAAAATAAGCTAAATTTAGCCATAAAAATGCTATATTGGCAGCACTGTCCACATGTACATCCACACTCTGCAATTCACAAATAATGTGGCAGAGGGTGTAAAAAACCAATTATAATTCTGTGTATTTCAATCCCCAACAGCACGAGGAAAGAAAGAATTCATAAAAGCATCAGTACGGCATCTTACTTCTCTAATCTTATCCCTTCTGTCATTGCGACCTAAATAGGTTGGTTTAATAAATATTACACTGCAATCGTAAATCAAAAAATTTCGCATATTCTTCAATAAATTCAAACGAAAACGACGTCGTGTGTATGCAAAACAATCCCAGACCAGCCTAATTGTCAATTCTGTGACGCTTCCATAAGGGCTGTAGCAACCAGTCACGAATCGAGAGATTTTTCTCTGTACTTTCTCTAACGCGTCAATCTATCCCTTGAGATACGGATCCCAAATTCCACAACAGTAGCTACATTCTTCGTGAATTTGAAAGATCTCACTTTTCAAAGATCTAACTGAAGTTTCATTCAAATATCTTAAATTGTCACACCCAAATACAGGGTACACAAAGTTCAGCTATTGTTACAATAAAACATATCTAGTAGACTATATGATTTAGAGGCATGCTGTTTTGTTTTTTGTTTTTGGCACATGTTCTATGTCTCACACCACACCAATAATTTTTATTATTATTATTCTATTTTGTCTTTCCGTTAATTACAAGTGTTTGCGAACACTGATCAGCCAAAACATTATGACCCCCCCCCCCCCCCCCACTTACTCGCATGTTGGTCCATCTTTCGAGCGCAATACAGCACCGATTCGGCGCATCATGGATTCTACAAGTCCTTGGTAGGCTTCCAGAGGTATCTGACACTAGATTTCTATGCAGAGGTCACTAAATTCCCTTAAATTACGACCCAGCGGTTTCCATGGTTTCCACAAATCACTCCAGGCGAATGCCAGGATGTTTCCTTCAAAAGGTCATAGCCGAATGCCTTCCCCTTCCTTGCCCACAATCCCATCCCTCCTCTAATGACCTCGACGTCGACGAGGCGTAAAGCCACAAGTAAAAAAGAATTCCTGTCTACTGCAACTCGCATCGTGTAAACGCGGCCTAAAGGCTGTTGGGTGATATTTAAAGCTCCATCAGGATCTGTTTGAGGCTAGGAGAAATAAAAATTAATTGAACACTAAATAATATCGCGATGACTGTTCCTATTACTGCACCGTTTATTCAGTGTGTTTTCTTTACTTTTAATACTACATAGATATCGAAATCAGAATAAAAGATTTGACTGCCTTCTATACTCTCTGGATCACGCTGCGGCAACTTGACGACTGTTCCTACTACTGCGCCGTTTATTCAGTGTGTTTTCTTTTTCATTAATGTTAATACTACATTGATATTGAAATCAAAATAAAACAGCTACTGTTCCTACTACTGCACCGTTTATTCAATATGTTTTCGTTCTCGTTTTCTTCATTTTTCTCTTCTCCTTTTTGTTTTTCTTCTTATTTTTTCGCATTTTCATGCATTTTCGTCCACTTCTGAGCTATGGTCAAAAATTCAAATCTCTAGCTCATCGAGAAGTTAGTTTCAAAACAATTTCAAAATTCCACCCGAATAGACAAAACCCAAAGCGAAATAATAATTTAAAAATAAAAATAAAAACATGGTAGTAATAAAATGAAAGGACAGGTGGCAAGGAACGCGAAGGAATTCGGCCATTCCTGCTGAAGGAACTTATCCCTGCATTCGCGTGGAGTGATTTCGGGAAATCACAGATGACCTAATGGGGATTTGAACCCGCGTCTACCGGACTCAGTGGGACCCTGGAGCGGGCCTGATGTTACTATCAGATGAGAGACAGAGAATGTGTCCGCGCGACCAGCAGTGCAGAGACAACAGTGGACTCGGGGCCGCACGGAGCCATTGTGTCCGCTATCTCGCCCCGATCTCATCTCCCAACTGGAACCCGGCGCCTGCTCGGCAGTAGGCAAATACTACAATTACGCGCATTACAATGAGAATGGGCCTCCTCACCTGCAGATGGCTATCCGGCGGACGCTTTGTGTTCACAGCGCGGGGGAGAAGCGATCCCAGTGTCAATCACCGCTACACGTCACCGCCCGAGCCCCGCCAGCCGGCCACAGGGTATAGGGGACAGACTCCCACCTCGAGTCTCAAGGGTTGATCACCTCTGCACTAGTACCAACATCAACAATTAAAATATGGTGCCTAAATATGGGGGCGTTCATAAATTACGTGAGGTGAAATAGGGGGGGGGGTCCCGCGAAATCTCACCAAGGGGGAGGGGGGTCAACGGAAATCCCACGTGAGGTTTTGGAAATTATTGTTGTACTGTAGAGCTAAAAACAAAAAGTCTACAAAACACGCGAAAGTCGAATTTAGGGGGGTATTTCGTCTAAAAGCGAAAGTGGGTGTGTAATCGGCTTTGGAAGGGTGAGACCAAAAAAAAGGGTCTCAAAAAGTGCGAGGGTGACTTCTAGACCAGATCTCACCAGAGGGGGGGGGGGGGCCCCAATCTCACAAAGTCAGAGGGGGGGGTCTGGAAATCCGGAAAAACACCTCACGTAATTTATGGATGCCCCCTAACAGCGCAAGGTTCAAATTGCGCGCCATTTTGGCTGTTATGATCGATAGGTCGATAATTGTTACAGGTCGATACGAGACAGATTGGCGTTAGTAAAATGGAGCATTACACGATACATCAACGCATCAATATTCTTACACTTCACTGCCAAATTGGTGAAAGTTCGGTTGCCACTGTTCGAAACTCTGCTCAATTTTGGGTAGAAATAATCTTCCAAATTCATCAACTGAGAAAACAATGATCAAAAGATACGAAAGAACTGGTACAGTTGTTGCTGTGAAACGCACGACATGAGCTTTCTTGTTGTGAACAACTATTGTACTGTGATTAGGGATCCAATCTCTATGGCTACATTTTTTTTATGGCTTTACGCCTCGTCGACGTCTAGGTTGGTAGAGGTGGGAAAGAATAGGAGCAAGGAACTGAAAGGAATTCGACCATGACCTTTTGAAGGAATAATCACGGCATTCGCCTGGAGTGATATGGGGAAACAACAGAAAACCGAAATCTGGATGCCCGGATGAGGATTCGAACCCGTGTCCTCAAGAATGCGAGTTCAGATCGTTACTGTTCGCCCACCTCGCTCGATCCAAAATAGCAATAAATTTTCTTTGGAGATTGCTCTGTTTGATGTAGAAACGCTACGGGATGTAGTATAAAATCATTACAAAAAGTATGTTAGCCGACCCCGGCAGCGTAGGGGTTGCGTGCTTGTTTCGCGTTGCAGGGGTCGCCGGTTCGAGTCCGGCCGAGGGCATGAGTGTTTTTAATTAAGTGTTGTGTTCATCCTGTGTCGTCCTTACAGAAGCTGTAAATTAATCACACTGAAATGTATACATTGTAAGAGAAACACACAAGTTGAGCTAACTAGGCCAAATGCCTTTTTTTTTTTTTTTTTTTTTTTTTTTTTTAAGTACGTCCTGATTGTCGAAAATAAAACAGTCGTGTGCGGCGTCCCATTCAAGTCGACTGAGGACTTCCTTGTTCAGGCGACCGGTCGCAGCAGGTGTACCAACCCCACCGACCTGGCCGAGTTTTTTCACGTCTTCTCACAACGTGACATTCTAATTTCTCTACACCATCTCCTGCTGATTCCTATGCAAACGTCGACTTCCTATACATAAAAATGAGCACCTGCAGCGGCGAGAGATGAAAAATGATGCAGCTGCCGAATATACCGAACACAAAAACCGTATCAAATTGAATAAATTAGATGTTACCAAGCTTTATAGTTCATTTATTGAGATTTTTTTTTTCAATGACTATTTTAGTGGGCAGTGCTTGGCTATGCACTAAAGCGTGTTTAAATGAAAATGATGTCAAAATCCGTTGTTTATTTTATAACCTTCTTCTCCGAAGCTGCAACACTACCCAACTTTTTTATCTGAGTACTAGTAGTTTACTAACAATGGCCGCGTCTTACAAATTCTAAATTGTGCTACTTTTACCTTTTTATTCTTTTTTTAGTAACTTCTTCCAGGATGAGAAACATTATTTCCGATCATTTAGTCATAAATGGCTTATGAGTACAGCTTTCCGATTGTAATTACAGTATCCTCAATCTTTCATTATCTGAACTAAAATTAATACTCTACCTGGCTTGATTTCTTACTACATTTACTTCAAGAGTACCAACAGTTATATGACCGCAACTGAACTTTCCAATTTAAACTTTAACGCACTTTTATTCCTCAGCATATTAAATATTACTAATTACTCAACACAACTTTTACATAAACGTAACTTTTATACAAACAACCTTCTAACTTAATGTACAACTATTCCCATAACTTTAGCCGGTTCCTTCTTGCTGCTTTCGTATCATCAAGTCGTCTTATTCAAGCCATTAATAATCATGTGCATCGTCTTCTGATTCGTCTCGGGTCTGCTTCGCCCCGTTTATGCTCCCGAAAACGCCATTAATATATGATATTCACAAATCGTAATATACCCAGTAACCATGTTTCTAAAGTTACATACATTTATAGACTAGCGTTTCTTTTATCGATTCATTAAGCATTCTTCTCCATCATTTCATTCTGTCCTCGCCAACTCTTCTTCTTAACGATACAAATTATTATGCGAGGCAAAAGTATACGAAATTATAATGCAACATTCGCTTAAATCTGCATGTTGCAATTTATTTATTTACGACGGTTAAATCAATAGATTCATGTAGGGATTTGATTTCTGCAGCAGTTACTAGAACCATGTCACAATATAACCTAAAAAAATTTTTTGACAGCAAAATAAGAAAACAGCGAAGTTTATATATACAGGGTGTTACAAAAGGTACGGCCAAACTTTCAGGAAACATTCCTCACACACAAACAAAGAAAGTATGTTATGTGGACATGTGTCCGGAAACGCTTACTTTCCATGTTAGAGCTCATTTTAGTTTCGTTAGTATGTTAGTACGCTCTCATTTTTTTTTTTTTTTAATGGCTTTCGGCTGCTGAGGCCATACAGCCAGCTCAATGTGAATAAGTCATCATGCAGTGTTTATATTCAGTATCTTGTAAGTATGGACAGCACAGGACGGACAGGACATTCACACAGACATCACAACACTTAACATCCATGCCCGCGGCCGGATTCGAACCGGCGACCTTCGGCACGCGGAGCTAGCACTCTAGCCCCTACGCTACCGAGGCCGGCAGTATGCCCTCCTGACCTCAACCCTCTTGACTTCCATTTATGGGGGCATTTGAAAGCCCTTGTCTACGCAACCCCGGTACCAAATGTAGAGACTCTTCGTGCTCCTATTGTGGACGGCTGTGATACAATACGCCATTCTCCAGGGCTGCATCAGCGCATCAGGGATTCCATGCGACGGAGGGTGGATGCATGTATCCTCGCTAACGGAGGACATTTTGAACATTTCCTGTAACATAGTGTTTGAAGTCACGCTGGCGCTGGTACGTTCTGTTGCTGTGTGTTTCCATTCCATGTTTAAGGTGATTTGAAGAGAAGTAATAAAATGAGCTCTAACATGGAAAGTAAGCGTTTCCGGACACATGTCCACATAACATATTTTCTTTGTTTGTGTGTGAGGAATGTTTCCTGAAAGTTTGGCCGTACCTTTTTGTAACACCATGTATATATCGAAAAAAAAAAAAGCTTAGAAAAAATTTATGCGAAACGTAGGCCTACATAACCATGAAGTAGCCCCGGATGGAGGGTAGTCCTGGACGTTTAAAGTTCTAACAAACAAACCACGCTGCGTCGGTAAAACTTTACTGTAAGTTTGCCCCCTATAGTGTAAAAATAAATGCAACTGAGCTGCGGCTTGGGTGGCCAATCAGTTCGACACTAGTGTGTGTTTTGTTCCTGGCACCGAGCGTGGTGGGTGAGCGGTTAACGTTCTGGCCTCGCATTCTGGAGGACGCCAGTTCGAATCCCCATCCGGGCATCCAGATATGGGTTTTCCATCGTTCCGTCAAATCACTCCAGGCAAATACTGGGATGCTTCCTTCGATAGCCCATGGCTGAATTCCTTCCCGTTCCTTGTCCCCAGTATCATCCCACCTCTAATGACGTCGGTGTCAACGAGGCGTAAAGCCATACGTAAAAAAAAGATAATAATAATAATATTCGGGAAAGGATTCGCAAACTAGAAATAGCCTACCAAACTTCACGAGAGGTCTACAATAAAAAATGTCGTTCACGAAATACTAAAATAAGTCATTATGAAATAGTTCTGAAACCAGTAGTTTTGTATGCAGCTGAAACCTTGTTCCTGAATGCCGATAAAGGACTTCTGGGAGAACTGGAGAAAAAAGAGAGAAAAATTATTAGAGGAATTCTGGGTTCCAACTTTAAGAATGGCGTCCATCAAAAGAAATCCAACAAAGAAGTCTACAGCAATATAGAAAAAATCGCTGAAACAATCCGCAAAAGACGGGCTCGATTCTATGGCCACCTCAAACGGATGGAGGAGAACAAACTAACAAAAAATAATAATAATTTATTTGATTCCAGACCCAAAACTGTAATGCCCTGGTTCATAAATATTAAAGAAGATCTTCATTTGATGGGGATAGAACCAGAAGATGCTTTCAACAGAGATATATTTCGGAAGAAGTTAATGAGAAGTGGGACAAGCCGAGACGAACACTCCAACAGAAGACGCGGTACACACTGAACAGAGGAGCGCAAACAGGCGCATTCAAAACAAACGAAGGAATTCTGGGCACAAAAGAAGAAGAAAGTCGCTGCCAAATGCACAAAGGCTTAACGTGGTCCTTGTTGGCCTCAACGAATAAATAAATAAATAAAATAATAATCCTGGCAGAAGTTTTTCGTCGCTCCTGTCAAAATTCGTTGGAGATTATTGAATACGATGCGTCAAATAAGCATATAGTGACGCGTGCTCAAAAAATCCAAAAGGGAGTTATTTTAACATCTTCGCCATATAAAAAAATGTGGAAAGGACGGGTAAAAAATTAAAGGTAGTAAAAAGGGCGAAGCGAAAAAATAAAAATGTAAAGACGCTATAAAGACTTTGAAAACAGAGAAAAGTATTCAAAGTCTTTACGAAGCAATTCAAGTAAAATAGACCGACTGCATCGTACGTGGAGTAATTTTTTAAGAAGACTGGATTCAGTGCTATGGAGTAAACACAGGGCCCATGAAGATTTTGTTTATATAAATAAATCAGATATTAATTATTAGTGTTATTTTTATAAGGCCAAAAACCGTTTAGGTCGCCATTTGTTAATGTGTCCGGAGCTACCCAACAATTTTTGTGTTTTAATTCGTTAAAAAAGTTATGATTACAAACTTTAATTAATCCGACTGCAGAAGTTCCCATTTTAATTTTAAGATTAAAATAATGAGAGCAAATGTGATTCTTTTATTTTTATTCGCAATTAATTCTAAGTGTCCGGGGCTACCCGAACTACCGCTACCACCTTTATTCGTTTTTTTAGAATTATACTTTTTCACAGCAAAAAACTTTACGGGATTTGTGAAGGTAATTGCAATTAGTACATAAACAAAGGACAGAAATAATAATAAAAAATGTTAGGAAGGTGCAGGTCATTTTGTACTGTATTAACCTCCTCTTGCATGTTGTGAAGGTAACAAAGAAGAAACGAAGGGAGGAGCGGAATCTTACTGTGCATGGAGGTACTACTTTTATTAAACTGACGATGTGGTTATCAGTATGCATTTTAAAAATTTGTCACTTGCCACACACGCTACTCGTGTAATGGTGTGCACTCTAGTCAACTAATAATTTTGTAGAAATGTTACAAATTCTTATTTCCTTAGTTTTCGGGCGGTGTAGTGGGGCCGAGTGTGAGGTAGGCACGGAACAGGTGTTGTGGAGGCCTTTGTGGAACCTGGAGGTCACTTTGCCTCCTTCCGGCTCAGCCTTTGAGCCGCTGCCGACACACACTGTCAGAGGTAGTGGCTGTCACCAGTTGTCATCTTGACAGTGGAAGTACTAACGAGGCAGCTGTGTCAAAAGGAACTACCAAATTTTATAATGTTGCGGTAGCTTTCTTCCCATTACATTCAAACAACCCAAATTTTCTATTACTGCCTTAATATCTCCGCGACACACAACTGTAAAATCATTTTTTACTTGGTATACAGCCCTGCATTAGTTTTAAGTACTGATTTAGGACTCAAAAAGAACTTTTTAAAACTTTGTGTGTGCGAAGCATGGATTTAAGGAATACCAGAAAGAATTAAAATTGAAACATTTGAAATGTGGTGCTATAGAAGGATACTGAAAATTAAGTGGACAGATAAAGTACGAAATGAACGAGTTTTGGAAATGATTGGTGAGGAAAGAAGTTTGTGGAAGAGAGTTACAGAAAGGAAAGATAGGATGGTTGCTCAAATTTTGAGACATGCGGGTTAATTTATTTGTAGAGGGAACAGCCGTAGGTAAAAACTGTAGAGGAAAGACAGAGATTAGAATATTTGAAACAGATGATTGAAGACTTGGGTTGTAAGGGGTGTGTTGAGATGGAGATGGGATTGAGGACTGTATCATACCCCTTATCTCATAGAAATAACACGGGTAGGATTGCTATAAATAGCGGGTTGCATAAAATTAAAAATCACTTTTATTTTACTATTAAAGTATATGATTGTATTCCTAGCTGGAGGCAGTCTAATGGTTCAGTGGTTAAGGCTTCCGCCTTTAGCTTGAAAGGTCCGCGGTTCGAATCCGTGTCCCGGCTGGGATTTTCATGTGCCCTTAACCCGAACTTCTCTTTTGGCACAGCTTTGTGTGCTATGTGAAGTACTTCAGAATGCTTCCGTGGTTCCAAGTTAAAGTGTTGGTACCATACCCGGTAGGATTACCGTGTTAGGATAGGCGGGTACTAGAGGGGGTGATGCGTAACCAATAAGATACCTTGACACCAGCCCATTATGGCCACATTGCTACTAGTATATTCTCTTTGTCTACTAGCAAAGTAAAAGTAAATTCGTGTATCCATAATGACCTGGTGACAGAGTTTCTTATTGGCTGTGTATTTCACCCCTATCGTAGCTGCTTAACCAACCCGGTAATCCTTATAGGGGACGTGCAGTTTAACATGGAATCCGAACCATGGAAGCGTTATGACTTACTTCACATTACACGGGAAGATGTGCCAGAGGTGAAGATCAGGTTAAGGGTCTATGAAAATACCCGCCGAGAAGAGGAGTCGAACCGTGGACGTGCTAATCTCCAATCAGACGCCTTAATCACTGAGTCACCAGGCAGCTCACTGGTAAAGTGAGGTGTACGTGAAGGTTACAGTTGAATTTCAGAATCGAATACCAGTCCACAGAAGTGTGGGAAGAGCTGTTTCACAACTTCCAACTGAAGATGCCCCACAGGAAAACGACGAAACGCATGTGATGAAAATATTAATGAAAGAATTGTTAGAAGACGGTGTTTAATTTTTAAAACTTGTGTGCAACGACTGTGCGGCGTGGCAAATAACAAAGTTACTGTTTCGTGCTTTGTTTCGCTGTCGCCAGTCTCATGACTGGTTTGATGCAATCCTCAATCCCTTCCTATCTTTTGTTAGCATCTCCGTTTCAACACACCCCTTATACCCTACAGCTTCTATTATCTGATTGGTATATTCTAATCTGTGTCTTCCTCTACAGTTCCTACCTTCCATTGTTACCTCCACTAACAAATTAACCAATCCCGCATGTCCCAAAATATGACCCACCATACCGTCTCTTCTATCTACAAGACACTTCCGCAAGCACCTTTCTCACCTCTTATTTCCAAAAATCATTATTTTCGTAATTTATATGTACACTTGATTTTCAGCATCCTACTATAGCAACACGTTTCAAATGCTTCTATTTACCTTTTTGGGGGTGGGGTTATTCCTGAAGTCCATGTTTCGCTAGTATAAAGTGCTGTGCTGTGCTCCACATTTAGAGTTTTAAAAAGTGTTTTCTAATTCGTAGATCAGTAATGGAAACTTAAAGCTTTATCTTTTTGATGAAAGCTCTTTTTGCTAATGCTATTCTGCTTGTAACATAATTCTTGCTGCGGCCATCAGTTGTAATTTTGCTTCCTTAGTAATACAATTCACTTGCTTCTTCTATCGCATCTGGTCCTATTTTTATATTAAATCTACTATTATTGCTATAATTTTTGCTAAATTTCATCTGTTTTGTGTCGCTTTGGTTTATATTTCGTTTAAAATCTTCCTTCGGTATTTAATTCATGACATATTTCTCAATATCTTCAGTCTGTTCTAACATGATGTAAGGTTCTTTATTTTTAGAAAATATACTTTATTCATTTAAATATACTACTTTTCCTTATGTTTCCTGCGTCAGACTAGTTCTAATAGGATCTTTACATATCCCTCTATGCCCGTGGCTGATTTTCTTTCAATACCGCCGCTGAAATAACACTACTATTAAAAAATCGTACCAAATATACTTTAAGAATCAACTCCATTCTTTTTATTTTAACTTCAATATGAAATAAAAAGAATCATCCACTTATCATTTTCAGATTTTCAAATAAAAATCAATTACCTATTATAACTTTCATGTTTCATTATCTTTATCATTATACTAATCTTCTGCCCTCGGGCTTAAATTCTCCATTACAAATCCCGCCTGGATTTTTTTTACAGATTTTTCATCTACACCTTCTCTCAATACATTTTCTCTACAAAAACCTTTCTTTTCTTCAACTGTTCTTTTTCACCAAATATCTTGTATACCTCTCTTGACATTCTGTGACCTCAGAAACTCAATGTTAGTATTTACATTTGTAACTACTAAAAAAAAAAAAAAAATTACTAATATAAAAAAATCACAAACGGTGAGGTTGTGTATCTCACAACGGCAATGTCGTCAGCACTATTGATTTTTTGTCTTTGAACACTTATGGCGCATTCCAGTTTTAGTGGTTACATCTGATTCAGCCGCCGGAGAAAGCGACCTTGTTACGTATGACCTTTGACCTTCAGCCGAGAGTGGCCAGAGTCAGTAGCAGCGAGCGGGCGCTGCCGTCGGGAGTCGTGTGTTGTGCGTCTCTGTTTTGTTCCGCGGAGGGATTTGGTCCTCCTTTGGCGTGCGGACTGTAATCCGACTTCAGTTAGCGCTCGCTGCAGCCTACCTGGAACGCCGCGCTGTGTGTGGGGATCAGCGCTATTCACGGCCGCCATTATCCCCGGCAGGCGGGATATTGCACTTTCAAAAGGTCTCCTCGCCCATGCGCGGCAAGTGAAATGTATCTGCCGATGACGGCCCCGCGAATGCACAAAACTTTTTTCCACACCCCTCCTCCCCCGGCTTTGTGACGAGTTCGTTACGGACGTCCTCGCAACAATTGTAGTGGCAGGAATGAAAAGATACGCTCACAATAGTTTCGTTCACTTCCTAACAGACTGGAAAATAGCCACAACAGGTTCAACCTCGTAGTGTATGGTGCAAATATTAAGCGAAGATACTGGTAGGAAATCACTATTTTATATGGGGTCACAAATTTCTTCTACTTGAAGTAATCTTTGGATGCTCAATGTTATTGTCGTTACTGTATTTGCGGATATATCTATTGCGGTCACATGCTTTTAGGATCGAAAAACTCTACATCGTTTTTTTAAAAAAATTATTTTGTATATGATTCCAAGCAGACAAAAATTAGTTTGCTGATGACATTGTTCTGTTACCATAAGAGACAGCGTATTGAGGAGATACTGAATAGCATGAACTAAATGTTGAAGGAATGTTTTGGGCTAAATATAAATAAAAGCAAGATGAAATGTAGCAGAAACGTTAACAATAATAAGGTCGGAAGGATAGCAGAATTCTGTTACTTAGAGAATGAAATTATATCTGATGGCCGGAGCAGGAATGATGTTAAAAGCAGAATAGCACTAGTGAAAAGGACATTCTTGGGAAATGAAATTTTTAGTTTGAAATATTAATAATAATAATTAGTTTAATTTCCGATGGAGCACACACTCCGGTGGTAATTTCATGTCAACCCTTTTTTATTTTTTTATTCTCTTAATTAATTTGAAAATTAAATACTTCTCCCATATACTTTTGAGAATACAAATTTTAATTTTTAATTCCTTCAGCATTTCTGCTAAATTGTTAATCACTTTCCTTGATAATTTTTTCCAATTCCCCAATTCCTGACACCCTTACCCACAAATATATATATATTTCCCTCTCCTTTATGCATGAAATCGAGTGCCAGCTTGATTTTTTTCCCTTTCCATGCACTATTCGTAATTCTTCGACCAATATCCCTCCAAGACTCATCACGTACATACGCCTTGTACGTTCCCAGGATCCTCTTCACCCTCCTCCTTTCCTCCAATATATCCAACTCCTTTATCATATAAGATAATGGCTGAATCCTGTGATAACATCCACAAAAAAATATAGCCGATCTATTTTGCACACCCTCCATCTCCTGTGTTTGATACTCACAATGTGGGTCCCAAACTACTCCATCAAATTTAAACAATGCCTGACTAAAGTTTTGTAACTCAGTTCCCTAACATCTTTGGTACAGAGATCTAGGACTAGGAAAAAAGTTTATAAAACTCTCTGAGAGAAGTACAGTTATTTATGATAGCAAAGCATGGATTTTAGGAATACCACAAAGAAGGAAAATTGTAGCATTTGAAATATGGTGTTTTAGAAGGATGCTGAAAATCAAGTGGACAGAATAATACGAAATGACCGTCTTTTGGAAATGATGGGTGACGACAGAAGTTTGTGGAAGTGTCTTAAAGAAGAAATAGTATCGTGAATCATATTTTGAGACATGCGGTGTTGGTTAATTTGTTATTGAAGGGAACAGTCGAATTTAAGAACTGTAAAGGAAGACAGGATACGAAACAGGTTATTGATGACGTGGGTTGTAAGGGGTATGTCGAGATGAAGAGGTTAGCGCAAGACAGGAATAGATGGAGGGTTGCATCAAACCATTCGAGAGACTGTGATTGCTTCGCGAGGCAGTAACCACGTATACCTTCCATTTCACCTGATAAAGTCTGTGGTGGTACCTGTCGAAACGGTGTGCATGCCAGAACTTATCTGGCAGAAGAACCGGTGCAGCTGTTCTCAGTTCTCATTTTATACATGTCTTTTTTCCCCCTTATATCGACTCAGGAGGACCCCGACATATTGGCCACCTGTAATACAGGCATACAGTGTGAATGCATGAGGATGTGCCCTACACGTGATTTAGAACTCGACTTGTCAGATCCGAAGAATTTACTATATTGAAGTAATGTTTGTTCTGCCCTCTGTATGGGAAAAGTGTAACTTGTGTATAATAAGTGTATTTTTTAATATAAATCTGGCTTTAGATCTTTTTCCGCAGTTGGTGATCAACAAATTTTATAACTGAAAGGCCGTCAACAAACTACTGTTGTGGTGAATGATTTTTATTTCCCATAGGCGTTTCACCCTTATGGTGAGTGGCATCATAACTGACTGTAAATGTATATTGTTATATATGTATCATTACAATTATTTAAATACAATAAAGATCACTATTTATATATATTGTACTTACGGGTATGGATTTAATCTTCACATGCCATTCTGGATCAGCAGTATATGCACATTTAGCACTTTCAGAGATTTATATAAAAACATACGTCTACAGCAACTGATGATGCCTGACATAACCAGGGGGAAACGCATCTGGAGGATAAAAAACATTCACCACAACAGTTGCTAGTAGACATGAGTGAGTACAGATGTTTGGTGTAGCTTGTGCAGTACCTGGGTCAAAGCCCTTCATCTGCCGCCCCAACAGACCAGTCTACCTTGCTACTTCAGTATGCCCCCGCCGCGGCATTAGGATCTTCCGAATAACCATCCATTACAACAGGGGTGGTGAGGCAAGGTGCATTTCACCACACATTAAGGGTGCCCACGGGGAGCAGAGCGGATGAAGCCCCCGCTACCAACCAGGCCGTAGAAGCTTGTAGACAGCATTTTATTTATAAGATATAGCTTACGTTTTATTTGTGAAATGTATAGTTCGTGAGGTGGATATTGGGGACCGACCCAGTATTCGGCTTGATGATAGCAGGAAACCGGCTGTATACCACAATGAGGACGGAAGGTACTCTGGGAACAGGACTATAACCTGGCCTCGTTGCACCTTCCCACTTGGGCGTGAGTTATTGCCACATAGCTATAGAACTGACTGACGCCGCGTTTGGTTAATGGACACATGAAGCAAGCAAGTGTCACCCTCCTTAACTTCCGTTGCTTGCACGAAAGCAGAACCTGCCAAACTACTTTCGGATTAAACTATCCGCAGAATAATCCCTTTCTCCAGGACGTCGCGTTAACAGTATTGATAAAACCGAATTTCTGTATATGTATTCTACGTGATTGGGAAGATGTCGCAACAGTCTCTCCGAAACTACATCTAACTACCCCGAACAAGATAACGCCAAGAGTAATCAGCTAGTTAGTGTGGTTCGGATCTTTATGACATGTCATATTTTTGCCCTGCCTTCTTTATGGGTGGTTTTTTTTTTTTTTTTTGGCTTCATCAGTTTTTCGACTGGTTTGATTCAGTTCTCCATCCCTTCCAATCGTGCGCTAACCTCTTCATCTCTACATACCTCTTACAACCCATGTCCTCAGTTATCTGCTTCATAATATATTCTAATCTCTTTCTTCCTCTACAGTTCTTACCTTCGACTGTTCCTTCCACTAACAAATTAACCAACACATCATGTCTCACCTAATTAAACGTTTCTGATTGTATTTAAATGTATTTTATAAAGCATATAAATGCATATTCAGGCCATTTTCCTAGTTTTTGTCATATTACGATAATATTTATGGTCGTATAGTCATATTTTAAAGAAAAATGTGGTGATTTTTTAACAGTACCGGGAAATCATTATAAGCTATAGACGACAAGAAATTAAGATAATTATTCATAGAACTGTACTCCTATTATACAATGGAAGAAAAACCAAACTAATTGTCACTGAATTTGTCAAAATTCACCAATCAGGGATTAAAGTTATGCTTTATCGTCACTCTATAAGCGTTCGCCTTTTAATCTCGACAATGCAGCAGCACCTTGCCTGTATCTATTCGCGTCAATCAATGTCTCACTGTCGCCAATACTTTTGAAAATAATCCTCACTCATCATTTTAATTTTTTAATTTAATTTAATTGCAATGGAGCACAGGCTCCGGTGGCAATTTCCCTACACACCCATCTTCCCCCTATCCTGCACCCACCTGCATTTGCCCTCTACAAATTTTATCTTTAAATTCTTTCAAAGTTTTCGGTAAATTATTCATCATTTCTCTTGGTAACTCATTCCAATCCCTGTCACCCTTACCTAAAAAAGAGAATCTTCCTATTCCCTTGTGCCTGAAATCGAGTGCCAGCTTGTGGTCATGGTCATCTGTTCCCGTCCATGCACTACTTTTCATACCTACACCAATCCATGACTCATCGCCAGTATACGCCCTGTACACTCCCATTACCCTCCTCATCCTCCTCCTGTCTTGCAATGAATCAGCAGTGGATCAGTGAGTACCACAATGCCGAAAACAAAAACTTCTGAAAGTGTTAAGTTACAGAATTACGTAAAGGAATTTGGAGAGGATTATTTCAATACAGACGAAAGAGTTCATTTCCGTAAATTATTTGAAATTGAAGTGACTTTAACAAAGCGATTTGATGTGCAGCAGCATTGGGTTACAGTAAGACAAAAGAACAATGTATCACAGCATTCAGCTAGGCAAAGCAGAGAGAGACTTTTTTTTCTTTTTGTTGATAAAAGAAAAATCTAGTAATTTATTCTTTTACAGGAACATGAAAGTAATTTTCGAATAGAATTATTTCTAAATGGTGCAGTGATCGGTAGGGTACAATGTTGGTGCAGGCACAAGTGTTTAGGAGCTCACTCTGCTGTCAGATCTGCCACAGATAGCCGCCTATCCGGCTTTCCCACTTTACAGAGCGGGCAAGCCTCTGACCTCCACGTTCTGTGAGGAGATGTGGACGTCCACCACCTTGTCGCCCAGTCGTGGTTTCAGCGTCCTTCAACCGCTCTGTACAGATGCTCACTACAGTAGCACGCGAACAGCCGACCAGCCACGCCCACAAACCACCGGCTGGTAATAAAAGGGAATTGCGTGAACTGTGCGTAGACATCAGGTGCCAGACAACTCCGGAAACCTAACAACTACTTTTCGAATCCATGTCACGCCGAATCGCTGCTGTATTGCGCTCCGAAGATGGACCAACACACTAATACGCAGGTGGTCATAATGTTTTAGCTGATCAGTATATATATATCTATACTAATATTATAAATGCGAAAGTAACTCTGTCTGTTACGTTTCTTGGGCTAAACGGCTAACCCGATCGTGATGAAATTTGCCAAGGAGATGCTATTTGACATTAGGATGGACATGGTATACTATATTCTGTATATATAAGAACATATTGTCATTAAATTATGAAAAGTATCAGAACTGTGAAAGACAAACGTATAATATCTATATGTCTTGGTAATGGGTAATGCTAGATAACAATGGCAGTGTAGCGCAGTGGTAAGGTGCTTGCTTCTTAAGAAAACTCCCGTGTGGCTTCGGGTTCAAACTCCACTGGGAACAAAACTGTTTATGAATTGTTTTTCATAGTTTGAGCCAAGCCTAGGATTATGTAGTAAGGATACCATGTTCTGGCAAACCTTTGGCGATAGAATAGTGCCCTAACCGTTTACTTTATTCAGGGTATACTGGTTCCACAGGCAGTTTTTGTGTGATCTGAACTAATAGTATTATATATGCGAAAGTAAGTCTCCGTCTTTTTTTTTACGTTCTGAAGACTATATGTGTATACCGATGACAAGGAAATACTTTGTATATTTAGGAACGAAATAGGATACTTTTATTCGATATGAATAACAGTTTTAGTCATGAGACAGGTTCGACGGTAGAATGGTATATCGATGGCGTTCCCAACATATCTTAGGTAACTTTCAGCTTTGTATATCCAGTTCTAGCAATCAAATTCTAAATCCACGCGTACGAAGTCGCGGGTAACAGCTAGTATATATATATATGTGTATGTTTATATGTTTACTTAGGTCATTGATGATGTATTAAATAAAGACGAAACGCGTTTGCCATAAAAAGCAGTTTTTTTTAGTTGTAAGACGGAAAATAACAAAAACAATAAATAGTTAAGAACACTGTCACACTGGGGAGGGTAACGGAAAACCACCCCAGATCACCTTCCCAGGGATGAACACCCCCATGGCGACTGCCTACGCTCGTAACGGGCGAGGCGCCCACCAGAACAAGATACAGCTGTTATTAATCAGCAGAGAACGTCTTGGAGCGAGGGGGCGTGCAAGTTCACACCTGCAGCTGTCTGCGATGAATCCAAAGCGAGGGACTCCGAAATTAGTTAATAATGGCCACGCTGCTTCGATCGCTTTGAATAGCCGGGAAGGAGGCACGAATTCCGAGGCCGATGTCGCCGGTAGCTGAATATCTTGTTAGGACACAATTAAGGAGTGCTCGCCGCGCTACCGGTGTCATAGCCGTCACGCGCGGCTTACAAATTACTCGAAAGTGACTTGTTAGAATTCCGGCTGCCTCGCGGCCTCTCGGAACGCCTGCCGGGCGATGACGTCATCACGGCGGCGAGGACCACGAGAAGCGGCGTCCTAAATCTGATTCCGATTGGTCGCCATCTACAGGGTGTTGAAAAAAAGTGTAAAAAATACTTAATGAGGTGACAGTATGCATCAAAATAAGACAAAAATTCCGAATAAACATTGGGTACCAAACGCATACTTTCGGAGTTAATAACAGGTCCGCAATGAGGCACCCGTCCATACAGTAGAGCAGTACAGTACAGTACGTGAACTCCGCAGGGGTTTTTTCACCAATAAGACCATCCTACATGGTCATAGCCCTGGTTTTTCCCCTGAAAGTGAAATAAAAAGTGTCCCAAGAATCGACACCCTATGCTGACACCTAGAAGTTATACTACCAAAGGTAGCTGGACTTCAATCACAGCCGCAGAGGCAGAGAAAAAAAAAAAAAAAAAAAAAATTCAGCCCTTGCGCGCAGTGACCTTGAAAGTAAAAATGCGGAATCGGTATATTTGTACACAAAATTTGCAAACAATACATACAAATACATCCCCAACAACCGTAATTTGCTTGGTAGTTTGGCACAAGTATATTACGGGCAAAGATGAAACGAATCGCACGTGCCCTTGAGTATAAAAATATTGGGAATTTCGTTATGCAGCAATGTTACAACAGAATTATTACGCACCATCGCTACGTTTGACCCACCAGATGCAAAACCCATTAGGTTATTTTTATATGGAATATCATTGCTTCCAAAAAAGTTTATAATGTGTTAAAATAAGGATACTACATGAGCAGCTTCTAATGGAATAAGAGATAAAACACAATCTTTGTTGCGATGTTTTTTTTGTATATCTCACGACTAAACACAAGTGTTTGCTTGTACTAAGAACAGTGGACTCGTCAACAATAAGCGAATAATTAGTTTGTCGCAGACATTCACATAAATTATCAAAAATTTCTTTACCTATAATCTGATCAATTATGGCGTGAGTTTTCGTCGCAATTTTTTAATCGGGACAAACGGACTGTATCAGTTTCGTTCGATAGGTACTCCATAATGGTAACTGGTAGATTTTGTTCCGCAACAAATAACAATGGAAGTACTTAATAATGATGAAATATTTCTGCCTTGTTTAATTTTTATATCAGTTTTTTAGTTTTTGTCACAGTATATGTCGATATCTTTATGATTTTAAGTTGTTTGGTGATACCGAATGTGATTGTGAAGAGCTGTGCTTCTTGATATCGTCTTTCCCTGATGAAATATGAATATCCTTATTACAACACTTACAATACACAGTTTAGCTTATACGACTTTTGCAGACAAACTGAAAATTCCTTCTTATAAAATTGAAGATATACGAGTATATATATATTTTGACAGTCTCTCTTGTAGTCGACTACATTTTTTTTAAGAAACTCGAAGAAAATTTCTCTCCTAAGAAAAAAAAAAAAAAAAATCTGAAAATCGTTGCATTTCGGTAGGATAGACCCCATATCGGTATGTTCGAGATCACTGCTTCGGAGCAAGGAATCACGTTCTCTTTGAAACTGTCTTGGTTGGTCCTGTACGTCTTCAATGCATGTCTGCACGTGCGGCACCAATCAAGACAGTTCCAATGAGTCCGTGATTCCTTACACTGAAGGGCTGAGGCCTGCATTGCCGTGGACGGTCGTCACATTACGGACCTGTTAGTAACTCCGAAAGTAAGCGTTTGTGACCCAATGATTATTAGACATTTTTGTATTATTTTGACGTTTACTATCACTTCATAAAATATTTTACACTTTTTCTTTAACATCCTGTATAACGGATCAGAGGTTTTTTACCGTTTTAGCAAGTTTATTATCGTATTAACACGTTAAAATGCCACTAGGATTCTACCTGTAATGCATATGTGTTATTAGGCACACATATCGTTGACTGCAACAGTACGCGTGAAATTCATTCATCGCTGAACACATTGCGACCCTATTCATTGTGTTCAGCGATGAATCGCGGTTCTGCAGTATGTCGGATGACCATCGTCGGCGAGTATGACGGTGACCTGGGACGA
The DNA here is from genome assembly GCA_031002005.1 of Vandiemenella viatica. Classification (NCBI taxonomy): domain Eukaryota; kingdom Metazoa; phylum Arthropoda; class Insecta; order Orthoptera; family Morabidae; genus Vandiemenella; species Vandiemenella viatica. Next base: position 191,361,233 of record JARYHS010011408.1, read on the forward strand.
GGTCCCACTCTTCCAGTGTTTTATAGAGGCTCAGCGGTGTTACTCCTGGCGTCATGGTGTGGGGAGCCGTCGGGTATGACTTCAGGTCACGGCTGGTAGTGACTGAGGGAACTCTGACGGCACAACGGTACCTCACGGACATCCTGCGTCCCCTTGTACCACCTCTCTTGCGACAGTCTTTACCATGTCCTTTTTTCAAGAATGGAAACATTCAAATATAAACCTAAGACAATTAGGGAACCCAATAGGAAATGCTGGGAACAAAGTTGGTACATTGGCTATCTTATATCACCCGAACAGAAATATCCTCGCAAAATATAATCATCTACTTATAATATTTAAATGAGTGCTTAGTGTGAATGGTTAGGGTACAAGTGCCCTACATTGTCCATAATAGATTTAAGTCATAGTTTGCGAATAACCCCACTAATTATGCAGTATAATGAACAGTGTACTGTATAGATAAAAGATATGACAATGCATCTGATTTCATGGCGGCATATTATATTATATTACCAAGAATGTACCGTAAACTGATGTACAGTACATAGAACATCTGAAGAAACTGGAATGTAAAATAAAATATAATGAACTTGGCTGCATTGCTGATAAGGCCAAAAGTCATTAAAAAATAAATAAAATAGGACAATGCTCATCTACATGTGGCACTTGTCTGTATGAACTGTCTGAGTGATGTTGAGGTACTCCCGTAGCCAGCAAGATCCCCAGATCTGTGTCCGATACAACATGTGTGGGGCCAGTTCGGACGTCAACTCCCAGTGCTAATATCCAGGATATCAATATCCTCAGGAGAGGATACAACGGCTTTATGACACCCTTCCCAACGGAATCACTGCCAAGTTTTTTTTGAAAATTTGACTCGATTATGTGATTACTGAAATAGCATCATACACCCTCTTAACCCACCGAGTTTCGTTTCCTCCTCCCCTTGTGGGTACTTCATGTTTTTTGTCCGGCACTGTAGAATACAGTAACTTGGCATATAGTTACATCGCAGTACATTTCTGATTGAGTGGGTCGCATGCTGAGCGAAACTTTGCAATATGTCGTTGAGATGCTGAAGAGTCCCATATTCCAAATGATATTGTACGTCCACTGCGAAACGTAGTAGAACCATTCTCTTTGTTATTTCGTTTAAGCTTTCTTTAAAAAATTAAATTGGCGTCATTGCTACCGATGTTTATTCTAAATCTAGTTTTTTTTAGTTAAACATCGTCGACGTCGAGGTCATTAGAGATGGAAAAGTATGGTATCGGCGAACGGGAAGGAATTGAACCATGGACTTTTGTGAAGGAACCATCCAGGCATTCAGTGGAGTGATTCGGGAGCATCCATAAACTACGTAGCTAAGGGTAGTGGAGGGGAAAGGGCTGGGTAGAAAGCTATGCTGGGCTACTTGGGGGAAGGGAGGGAGGGGGGTTACCGAGAAAAAATCGTATCTTTCCATTCATATTATTTGTCACAGTTAAGACAATACATTACACACAACAGCTCCGTATTAATTTAGATATCCTATTACTGACAGTGCTGTGTAAACGTGCGACTTGAGTCATAACGTTGGGCTGCACGCATCCGGCGCCTTTGAACTAATCGACATTACGATTCGAAAAACGTTATACTTGCCTTACCTAGACTCAAATTCGCTTACAGATGTCACCCGGGATTATCCTGGGTAGCGACAGTTGGCATTGTTTTATTGGTTTGAAATAAAGCTGTTACGATTAGGGTCGCCCGCGAGACCACACCGCTCATGAAAAAATGATTCTAATTTAGTTCTGTAAAGTGAATTTTAGAGCATCTTCAATTGTATTGCACGCTGAAGTGTTATTTCAAGTTGAAAACGAGGTGTGAAGTGGCGCTGTACAGTAAACTATATGAGACTTATCGAAAATATTTTTCCAGCGAATTTTCAGTATCCAGTACAAATCTTTTAAGCAGATCAAAGAACATTACCTGGTAAGGCAGAAAGAAAGGTGACAGAACTGTAGCAAAAGAAAACAAGGAGTGCAGCTTTTGTTAGTTTCCTTTACGTGGAAGTATAGTTGTTCTATTTTATCAATTAATGAACAATTATGAATTAGATAGGGTAAATCGTTTTAGTAACACTTCAAAGAAAAAAATATACCTGACTGTAACTGAGAAACAGGTTTTACCCCAATAATTGATAATTTGCAGGAGTGACTAGTAAACATATCATTCAGAACATTTAAAATTATAGAAATGTAGGGGTAATTCGGGTAGCCCGGAACATTTAAAATTAATTGCAAATAAAAATAGAATAAATACATTTTCTGTTTTAATTTTAATCTTAAAATTAAACTGGGTACTTCTGCAGTCATATTAATTAGAAGTTAGTAATCATAACATTTTAAAGCCAATAAAATTGAAAACATTTTTGCTTTAATTTTTTGGCAACACAGAAGTTGTCAAGTAGCCCCGGGCATAGTAACAAACGGTGGCCTAATCGTTGTTTGGCCTTACAGAAATCACAATAATAATGGATATCTGAAGAATCTATGCAAACACAATCTTCATGGGTCCTGTATTAGCTTCATAGCTCTGAATACAGTCTCCTTCAAAAATTTCTCCAAGTTCGATGGATCTGGTGTGTTTTACTTGATTTGCTTTTTTTTTTTTTGTATTCAAAGTCTTTATAGCACCTTTACCGTTTTATTTTTTCGCTTCGCCCTTTTTACTACCTTTACTTTTTTGTCCGTCCTCTCCGCATTTTTCGTATGGTGAAGAGGATAAAATCTCGACCTTTTGTATTTTTCGAGCCCTTGTTACTATGCGTGTATTTGATGCACATATTCAATAATCTCCAACGAATTTTGACAGGAGCGATGAAAAAGTTCTGCCAGGAATAAAACACAGACTAGTGGGGAACTAACTGGACGCCCAAGCCACAGCTAAGTTGCATTTGTTCTTACACTACAGGTCGCGTATTTACAATAAAGTTTTGCCTACGCAGCGTGGTTGGTTTGTTAGAACTTTAAATGTCCGGGGCTATCCGACCTTCACCTGTATAATATCGGTTATGTTCATTATATGCGCAATGAGTTTAAAGATAATCTGTTAACAGAAAACTACAAAATTTCTTCTTGAATTAATATGGGAAAAATGATCCATACCACAGGAGGAGGGGAGAAGGGGGGGGGGAATTCGAGGCACAAACCACATTAGGCTACATGGGGGAGTGGGGTAATTAGAGTCCTTGGAGTGACGTAGTTTATGGACGCTCCCATTGAGGAAACCATGGAAATCTGGAATCTGGATGCACGGACGGGGATTCAAGCCCGTGTCTTCCGAATGTTAGGCCAGAGAGTTTCTGCTCACCCGCACATTCTGTTGTAAACATCGACGTATTTTGTTGGCCGTGACAGTTCCCTCTTCTTTAGTGATTTCATCAGCTCTCTCAAAGTTTGGTACAGAGGCAGCCAATACGAATGTATACCATTACAAAATTACCCTGGAGTGATTTTGAAAAAATCTGCAAAACAGATTTCGGTGGCAGTCCGGCATCGAACCCACATCCTTGGGAATAGCAATGTCACAAAAAGACTTATTCACGGAGAATGCGTGACATTTCGGCAGTGGATAATTTGATCACGAATTAGGTGGTTGACGAAATGAAACACCGCCGTCCTCTATGCTTACTACCTACAGCTTGTGGTGACGATTAGAAGCTGAGACGTCACAATGAATCATAGAGGTTTTCTGAAGTCTGTAGACGCGGTTTTTTTAAATTCGCGATTTACTACTTTTTTATCTTAACTGTGACACTAACATTATTAATTTATTATTAATTTCAATTTGCGATGCAGCTAACGCTCCGGTGGCAATCCTCTAATAATCTATTAGCCCTTTTTATTTTATTTTTAAATTATCTTTTATAATTGGATTCTTAAATTTCTCCCCCATTTACTTTTCGGATTTACAGATTATAATTTTAAACTCCTTAAGCGTTTTAGGTAAATTATTCATCACTTTACTAGGTAATTTGTTCCAATCCCTGACACCCTTACAACAAAAGAAAATTTTTCCACTCCCTTATCCATTAAATCGAGCGTCAACTTGTGATCTTGGTCGTCTTTCCCCTTCATGCACTATTCCTAATTCTTTGACCAATATCCCTCCACCTCCAACAAATGCCCTGTACATTCCCAGAACTCTCTTGACCCCCCTCCTTTCTTCCAAAGACTCCCAAGCCAGCTCCTTTATCATATCAGTTACTGACTGGGTCCTGCGATAATTTGCACAAATCTAGCTGCTCCTCTTTGCACATCCTCCACCTCCTGTATTTGATAGCAAAAATGTGGGTCCCAAACTACATCACCATATTCAACCAATGGTCTGACCAAAGTTTTGCATACCAATCTCTTAATTTCTCTGGTATATCCTCTCATCCTCTCTTCAGTAAATTAAGAATTTTGAAATCTTTTCCTACTACCTGCCCAGTTAAGTTTGTTATCAAACGTTATCCTAAGATATTTACATTTCAAGCCTTCAACAAGTAATTCTCACCCCACCCTATATTCACAATTAACTTTTAGTTTTTTATCTGTGTACCTAATAAGCTGACTCTTCTTGGCATTCCATGCTGTTGTACCCAGTTAGATATTCTATCCAGGTCACCCTGCAGTTGTTCAGTCTTCGCCGATTTTGATCCTATTGTATGCCATTATTTCATCTGTAAACAACATAAATTCTGACTGTAACCGATAAACATTGATTAATTAGAATAATGAACAGCAACAGTCCCAATACATACCCTGTAACACTGCCATATTTACTTCCACCTCTTTTGATAATGTATCTCCTAATCTAACACTTTGCTTCCTGGCATTTAGGAATTCCTCTATCCAGCAACTAACGTTTTCGTCCAATCCCAGAATTTCAGTTTATTTAAAACAATTTTATGGCTCATTTTGTCAAATGTCTAAGAAAGAACTAGTGCCACACTATCAAGTTGGCCTCCCTTGTCCAGTTCTTCTGCAATATCTTGCATATATCCCACCATCTGAGATTCACATGAATATCCTTGCCTAAAGCCTGTCGATATGCAAACTAGTTTCTTTGCTCACAGACATTGCTGCCACGAATAAAAGTTTAGAAGATAATATTTTATAATCAGTTTGTTCACGAATACAAAATAAACAATTCAGCTGTTGACACGGTTGATTCCGTGAAGTATCTGGGGGTGATAGTACAAAGCAACATGAAATGGGACATGCACATAACTTCCGTCGTAGGCAGGGCTAATTCTAAATTACGATTCATAGGTCGTATTTTGAGGAATTGTAATGCTCATACATAGGAGAAACCCTAGTGCGTCCGCATCTGGATTACTGTTGTGGGGTTTGGGATCCGTATCGCATGGTTCTGATTGACTCGGTTGAGAGAGTGCAGAGGAGAGCCGCTAGATTCGTGAGTTGTTGTTACAGCCCTTATGAAAGCGTCACAGAATTGATACATAGATTGGGCTGGGATAGTTTGGAAGACAGACGACGTAGCTTGCGTTCGAATTTATTGGAGAATATGCGAAAAAATTTAAATTTCGAGTGCAATGAAATACTTCTTCCGCCAACCTATTTAGGTCGCAATGACCGGAGGGATAAACTTAGAGAAATAAGATACCGTACTAATGCTTATATGTATTCCTTCTTTCTTCGCACTATTCGGGATTGGAATGGGCGGGTTTAGGATTGGTGCTTAGCACCCTCTGCCACCCACAATGTTTGTGATTTGCAGAGTATGAATGTAGATATAGATGAATGAATCATCGCGTTTTTGCAAATTCTGCACTCTGGATGGTGATTTATTATTATAGTGACGATCTGCTACTTTCTTTTATCTGCAGTGTGACCCTCGCATTTCTGTCACAGAATTAACATCAGAGCGTTAAGATGCCAGTGAAACATTCCGTTTTCATTACGCTAGAGTAAGAGGGAGGTCGGATGTAATACTGGCGCACGGCTGTTTCTGCCACATGGATTGCAGAGTGATGAAGCGACATTGTCTGGTGGTGAGGTCTTTCTCGTGGCTCTCCGTGGACGGCAAACGCTGTGGCTTAGCTGTGTGTCATTAGCTAATGGTCGCTCACGGCAAAGCGGCTCTCTTTGACAGTCCGGTAAGGCTAATGCATTGTCAAACACCTTCAAATACCGTCCGCTTTAATCTCGGCTTTTAACATCCACTCGCCATAGTACACGAGAATCCTTATTACCTTATCCAAGTACTAAAGGGTAAAAGTATAATATTAAATGAAAACACACAAAGTTTTGTACAAGATACAACTGTAATGTTAATTCAGAATGTCCGCTAGTATGATCAGATATTAACAATAAGTTTATTTACCTCAAATGTCTCTTATTTGTTTGCACTGTTGAGTTTTCAGCCTTCGTCAGAGATACTACATTTGTTTACTTAGCAACGAGCGCCAAGCATCATAGATTATTAGGCCACTGTCTTTGTTTACAGCCAAATTCTAGGTATTTTCCAGATGATATAATGGTACACAACAGGATCAAAACAGGTGAAGATTTTGAACAGCTGCAGCGTGACCTGGATTGAATATCTAAATGGGTATGTCAGCATGGAATGAACATAAATGCAAAGAAGAGTCAGGTTGTTAAGTGCAGAGATAAAAAAACACAGGTGGTTTATGATTATGGGGTCAAAACATGGCGGAAAGGATATATGGAGACGAAATAATGCTAAATCCGTGAAGCCTCATATAAAAACTCGTCTCCTACTGCGCATGCGCGGCGGACATCATGGGAACCCCAAAACATTGGGCTGATTGCACTGTGTCAGCTGCTGAGAATATTTCATTTTCTAATATTCCAAAGGTTTCTACAATGCCAAGTTGTGTTGCATATGGTTGCACAAACAGACAAGATAGGAAATAACCTGGAATAACGTTTCATAAGTAAGTCACATTGTAATTGTTGATCTTGAAGTATCTGATAAGTAACTGCAACATTAAGGCCTATCGCTAAAAATTTATTCATTGCTCTCAATAGGATACTATCGTTCTAAAATTTTTGTAGGTGTAGTGTAGACAATTAGCGTATCTTACTACTTTGCACCTGAAAAGCTAGCCTTATTGTAGACAAGTGTTGAAAGTTTAATTTAAGGGGGTCAAGTTTACATTGCGACACAGTGAATATGGTATTCTGCATGCCTTACTCAAGTTCCAGTTTATACTGACAGTGTACGATGAAATTAATTGTGATATTTTGTGTTGTGAGAACTGCTAACGTGATGAAATAAACGTTGTTGCCCGAAATGCAGTTCGCGACGCATTTCATGTGTTTAGGTGTGTCTACATAGTTTGATTTCGAAGCGGCAATATTAATGGAAATGTTGGTAGGCTGAAATGCGGTGTGTACCAGAAGAGAACAAACAATTTATTTATTATTAGTTGTTAGCTTCTGACTTATGAATGCATGGATTTTGCTAGCAAAATTATATATGCCACTAACAGTACAATATCTTGTAGGTATGCTCAGAAAATATGAGGTCTTTGAAGTGTTCATTTCTTTAAAAGTTCTAAACTTAGGCTATTTTTAAATATGTCTACAACTATGCTGTTTGATGATTGATTCTCATGTAAGTTGACGAAACTAATCAAAAATCAAGAGTAAAATTTTTTGATATCTCCCTTAGTTCTCTAGATATCAACTATCAAAAATTAGTTACAGGTTATAGTTCCTTGTGCCTTTGGTGACGTTTTTATTCTGGTCCAGGCCGCATTTCAACCTAACCACAAGGATTAGTAAAAAAAATAAAACACTCAATCTGCATGTGCAGCAAAATTATCTTTTGGTCCAGTCTGCATCATACCCCAACAACCTAACTTTTGAGACGTATATCTCGCGAACTAAGCGAGGTATCGAAAAATTTTATTCTTTGTTTTCGAGTTTTATCGTCGTGTTACATAAGAATCTATCATCAAATTTGACTTTGGTGAAATGTTTCTTCTAAATTTCAACCCAAAACACCTCACTTTTGAGACAGTTTATCTCGAGAAATAAACATAATATATAAAAAAGATATTTTTCATTTTTGTGGTGTCTCGTCGAGTTACATAACAATCCATCATCAAATTGCGGTGCCACGGTTGTCTTATGATTCCCTTGAGGTTTTTGTGCCTATTCCCTGTGTTTCTACGGCCAAGCAATATGGTGGCCTCCCCACCCCACTTCTCTCTACCCGGTTTCACTCCATTGCATTGTGAAGGTCCCTTGCGTCGTCTCCATATATTCCTTTTTCCAAGGGTCAGAATTCATTGTTGAAGGTTTGAAATGTAAATATCTTTGCATAACGTTTCATGACAAAGCAGATTGGGCAGTTGGTAGGAAAATGTTACAAAATACCTCATTTACTGGAGAAGGTGGTGAGAGGATGTACCAGAAAAGTTACGGAATTGGGTTCCAAAACTTCGGTCAGTCTTTTCGTTGAATATGGTGGTGTAGTTTAGGATCCACATTTGGGTTATCAAATACAGGTGTTGGAGAGTGTACAAAAAGGGCGGCTAGATTTGTTTGTGCAAATTATCGCAGGAGCCAGGCAATAACTGATATAATAAAGGTACTGGATTGGAAGTCATTGGAGGAAAGGCGGAGGGTGAAGAGAGTGTTGGGAATGTACGGGCATATGTTGGTGATGGGGCTTTGAGGGATATTTGTCAAAGTATTAGGAATATTACATGCGAGGGGTTAGAGAGCATGACCACAAGTTGTCACTCGATATCATGCATAAGGGAGTGGGAAAATTTTCTTTTGTTAGTAAGGTTGTCAGGGACTGGAACAAATTAATAACTGAAGTGATGAATAATTTGCCAAAAACGCTTAAGGAATTTAAAATTAAAATTTTTAAATCTGAATAATGAATGGGGGAGGAATTTAACACTCCAACTGTAAAAGAAATATTAAAAATAATATAAAATGGGTAATTAGATGACTAGGTGAATTGCGTTAGCTTCATCGCAATTAAATCAGTAACAATAAGTCTTTCGTATTCTTAAAAATTTATGCTGCTTTTTTCAGTCGTCCTCGTCGAGAGCACTTCTGCTGTTCTCACTATAGCACCCTCGCGTCTTTAATTTTTATAGCGTGCCCGGGGTTAATGGTATGACGAGCCATGGCGGATTTGTCGCTCTTGTTTTGTTTATTTTTGCAGAGATGTTCTTTAAGTCTATCCACCGCAAACAAACTCTAACCAAGGCTGCTACATATCAACCGGAAGCTGAAAAGTGGAAATAAAAAATGCGGCATTCCCGGAAAATAAAGTTAGTGTTAAAAAAAGACGGCCGTACCTAATAAACCACAGTCAGATGTTGTCAGGAAACATGAGCAGTCATTTTCCAAGCCATAATTAAATGTAGCTAACAAAGTGGGCAAATGTAACACAGACACGCTACAGTTGCTCTAAAAATGCAGTGATACGCGTATGGTGAAAATAAAAGGAATAAAATTCAATGTACTGGAAAATTTTTAATTTTTGTCCAAACTGATTAACTTGCAGCTAAGGAAATGGTCCACAATATCCATTTGGTCAGATCATATTGTCATTGTTAGCTGCAATCTGCAACATAGTCAACATAAGAATCACTCAATTTGTGTAAATAATTTATGTCATGCCAGTGCAATTGTTTATTTTTTATTTATATAACGCGTTTAACTTCATACTCTAGTGAGTGCGTAAACATACAATTATTGTGTTTTATTTACATAGCGGAAATATACTTACTTACTTTCCGTATACGAACCATTTAAAATTACTTCTTTCCAGGAACTAGCTGTTTGGATCGCTTTATCAGTGACTAAGAATAGGTCTTCTACTTGGCACACGAAACCCACGTCTCCGCACTCAAGGAGATGTTATGATGTAGCATCAACTATTCAGAAAGATGTATTCAAAATGTGCGCTATCCAGGAAATAAAATATAAGAGAAGCGCAAAACAAAACAGTGTCACTAAACGATACACATTTTAGAGTGAACAGAATTCCAAGTAATAAAAGTCGGAAACCAATATTGCAGTGCCAGTACAGTGAAAGTGAAAGAGATACAGAAAAATGACCTGTAGTGCAAAAACTGTAGCTGTATTGACGCCGGGAATAGTGTTTTTCTTGTGCCATCAGTATTTCGTCAGGTTTGATTCAATTCTCCACCCCATCCTATCTTGCGCCAACCTCTTCATCTCACCATATCCCTTACAACCCACGTCCTCAATTATCTGCTTCATATATTCTAATCTCTGTCTTCCTCTGCAGTTATTACCTTCGACTGTTCACTCCACTAAGAAATTAAACAATTCCGCATGTCTCAAAATATGACCCACCATAATATCTCTTCTTCCTGCTAGACTCTTCCATAAACTTCTTTCCTCACCCATCATTTCTATAACTCATCCATTTCGTACTTTATCTGTCCACTTAATTTTCATCATCCTTCTATAGCAGCACATTTCAAATGCTTCAATTTTCCTTCTTTCTGGTATTCCTAAAGTCCATGGTAGAGTTTTAAAATCTCTTTCTGAGTTCTAGATCTATATTGTAAAATAAAAGATTTTTATTTTTCATGAAGGCTCATTTTGCTAGTGATATTCTGCTTTTAACATCTTTCCTGCTTCGGCCTTCAGTTGTAATTTTACTTCCCAAGTAGCGGATTTCACTTACTTCTTCTCTCGCGTCCGATCCTATTTTTATATTTAATATAATATTATTAGTATCGTTTCTGCTATATTTCATCACGTTTGTCTTGCTTTGCTTTATGTTTAGTCTAAAATCTTCCTTCAGTATTTTGTTCATGCCATTCGGTAACCTCTGAATATCCTCAGCATGTTCTGCCAAGACAATATCATCAGCAAATAGTAGCATGAAAATGGAAGTAAGTTTTTGTTTATGTCATAATTTTTGCTGTGTAAATTGTAGCATGAAACAAAACAATTACATGTATATATACTCCACAGATAGAACCACTGAAGATGGTTTAGAGTTTGAAGTGATACGCGTTCTTAAAAATAATTAAGAAATAAATAAATTCAGTTCTATTTGCGCCACATCAATTTTTATTCATACAAACTGATTATGTCTCAACTGAGGAAATGGCCTTCAACGTCCAGTTGGTAAGAATCATTGAAAACTCTGACCAGATTAAATCCGTGCAGTCGTAATAGTTAAACCCTACCTGTGTCCACTTGATCAAGCAGAGCAGTACGGGTATCAATAGAAGGACTTACCCATTCAAGGGTTTCCCTGATTTAAAAGTCGTTAAACACGCTTGAGGTAGTCCGGGAAATCCAGCGACGGCCTAGTTGTGGTCAAGCGGATTTGGGTGGTTTGGCAACAAAAAGCACCGTTCAGAGATTCTGGGAACAGGTGGGTCCCAAGTGCGTCAGAGGGCTGAACCTACCCCGTCCACACCTGCGGGGCAGGTATGCACCCCCTTCACAAAGCTCTGAGTCACTGTGCAAAAAGGTAGCGAAATATTGCAAAACTTTGACGATTGTTAAATCTAGTAAAGCAGTTAAAAATAATGTGAGACAAGGTTGTAGTCTATCCCCGTAAATATTTATCTCGTATTAAGAATGCAATAAAAGAAGTAAAAGAAAAATTCGAGTTTAGCATAAATGGTCAATGAGAAAAAATCGGTATGGTTACGATTTGCTGATGACATTATCCTGTTAGCAGAATGAATATCTTAAGAAGTTACTGAATGGCATGGACAAAATACTGAAGAAGGATTTTGGACTAAACATAAACCAAACTGATAAAAGGTAGCAGAAATGATAATAATAATAGTAGATTAAATATAAAAATTCGATCGGATGCAATGCAAGAAGTAAGTGAATTCTGTTACGTATGAAGTAAAATTACAACTGATGGCCGAAGAGCGATGACGTTAAAAGCAGAATAACATTACAAAAAAGGGCGTTCTTGAAAAAGATAAATCTTTTGATTAATTAAATATTAATAATAACGCCAATACTTTTATCATTGTTAAAGCTGGTAGATCAGTTTAAATGAATGTGAGTCAAGGTTGTAGTCTATTCCCATTAATATTCAATTTGTATGTAGAGAACTTAATAAAACTTAAGAAAAACTTTAATGTGGCATAAATGCTCAATGATAAAAAGTCAGTATGTTAGGATTTGCTGACGACATTGTTCTGTCAGTAGAACAGACTGAATATCTTGAGATGTTGCTGAATGGCATGAAAAAAATACTCACAGAAGATTTTGGACTAAATATAAACCAAACTGATAAAATTTAGTAGAAATAATAGTAATAATAGTAGATTACATATAAAAATAGGATCGGATGCAATAGCAGAATTAAGTGAATTCTGTTACGTATAAAATAAAATTACAACCGATGACTGAAGAGAGATTGATGTTAAATGGCAGAATAGCTCTAGAGAAATGAGCCTTCTTGAAAAAGAGAAATCTTTGATTAATTAAATGTTAATAAATAACGATATGGTTTAATGCCGTACGCGTTTCACCTCTGATCGAGGCTTCATCAGCGCCGAAATTGAAATTTACAATTAGTTTACAAACTTATTACACAAAGTTTAGCATAATCCTAAAGTGGGAGATTTACTGAAGGTTTATAACTTACAATTTACATTGGTGTCCTCAGGTTTGATAACCACACATTTTTGCTTTTTCCGCAAAAAATGTTCCGGCTAAAGCCATTTGTATTAAATGTTTGCAGCTAGATGTAAACATCGGATTATGCTAAACATTATGTAATAAGCTTGTAAACTAAAGTAAAATTCAATATAGGTTGCTTGCTCATGATGCCACAATGAGAAGTGAAACGCGTATGGCATTAAACTATACAAAACCGGTTTCATTTGCACTATTTACTAAGATTATATACTGAGTAATTGCGGAGAAATGGCCTACAACAACAATGCATAGAAATCTTACGGTTTCAAATATTGATCTAGGACTCAGAAAGAACTTTTTAAAAATCTATGTCTGGAGAACAGCACTTTATGGTAGCGAAGCATGGACTTCAGATATGCCAAAAAGAGGCAAATTGAAGCATAGAAGAATGCTGAAAATTAAGTGGAAAGTTTTGGAGATGATGGGTGAGGATAAAAGTTTGTGGGAAAGTCTTAGAGAAAGATAAGAGCATAAAAGTTTGTGGGAAAGTCTTTGAGAAAGATAAGACGTGCTGGATTGGTTAATTTGTTAGTGGAGGGAACAGTCGAAGGTAAGAACTGTAGAGGAAGACAGAGTTTAGAATATATGAAGCTGATGATTGAGGACATAGGTTGTAAGGGGTATGTTGAGATGAAGAGGTAAGCACAAGATAGGAAGGATCGAGTGTGGTGGCTGAGCGGTAACGCTCTGTCCTCGCATTCCTGGGGACGCCGGTTCGAATACCCGTTCGGTCATCGAGATTTGGGTTTTGCATGGTTTCCCCAAATCACTCCAGGCGAATGCCGGCATGCTTCCTTTAAAAGATCATGGACGAATTCCTTCCCGTGCCTTGTCCCCAGTCGTTTCCTGCCTTTAATGACCACGACGTCGACGAGGCGTAAAGTCGTAAGCAAAAAAAACAACAAAAAAACAAAACAAAAATCAAGATGGTAACTGAGGGCCCTACTGGTATCAATCAATAAACTAATCTCACTGGTCAAATCAACAAGACAGCTGTAGATACAAACGTGAAGTAGCCACACATTGAACCATCTTCAACTCACTCAGTTGTGTGTCGAAGGTACAGTCACTAAAATAAAGTTAGGTATTTATAGTTATTCCTCTTTAGTGATTAATTATTATTATTTGTCAGTCATATTTAATCGTGACGTCATGAGTACTCCTGCAGTGGTGGATTCGTGACTCTTGTATGTTGACACACAAACAATTAAAAATAGTAGTTAACACATATCTTGATATCTCCTTCTGTTTGGTTCAGTTGATAGCCTATACGACTCTCTTCACTCCTGGAAAGCTAAATGTATTCTGTAAACCCAATCTACTCTACCTTTATTATTGTTGTTATTATTGTTATAAACAGTTTGTTTATCACACATGTGCTTGTAGTTACGGAGGGACTCTAGTTGGCTGACCACAACCATGTCAGTGTGTGTGATGTGTATGTAAGATTCGACACTGTCTTGCAAAAGGAAATTTCAGAATAGATAGTAAAAAACATAAACAAAAAAGGCCTCTGATTGTCACGTACAGAATTGCCATTTCGATTTTCCAGGACTAATGGAATGCATTGAAGAGAGAAATAATGTAAGCCCGTAAGGAAACAAGCCCCCCGAAAACCCTGGGCAACAGAAGAAATTTTGGAGTTGATGGATAAGAGGAGAAGGTTTAAAAAATGCTTACGAAGAAACAGACGAAAGAAATGTAAACAATTTATAAACCAAATAAACAGGAAATGCAAAAGAGCAAAACGGCTGCAAGAAAATTACTAAGAAGTAGAAAAGAAAATGATCGTGGGTGAGGCATTGTGGGTGAGGATCAAACAGAATTTTGGAGAAATCAAAAAAAGAGGAATAAACATTAAAGCTGCCGATGGGAAACCTCTTCTAAGCTCAAAAGATAGACCTAACCGATGGAAGGAATACATAGAGACACTGTATGATGGAAATGATTTGAACAACAATGTTTGGAAAAAGAAGGCGACTTCAACAGTGATGACTTAGGGGGACCTTTTTTGAGGACAGAAATCGATAGAGCTTTAAATTACTTGAAATCAAATAAAGCAGTTGGAATAAATCAGATTCCTGCAAACTTGTGAAATCCTTAGGAGAAGAAATCCAAAGATTATTCAAACTTATATAAAAAAGTTATGAAACAGGAGAGATTCCATTTGATTTAAATAAAATCTTCACACTTCCGAAAAAAGCACAAGCCGACAAATGTGAGAACTATCACATGCTTCAAAATTACTAACCAGGATATCATACAGAATAACAGAAAGGTTAGTAGAAGAGATAGTAGATCAGTTTGGGTTTATAAACAACCGGAGTACAAAAAAAGCAATTCTGGCTTTAAGATTAAATCTTGAATTGCGGATCAAGAAGAACAAAGATACTTTTATGGTGGTTGTTGATATAGAGAAAGCTTTTGATAATGTAAGATGGGACAAGATGTTCAAAATTTTAAAGAAGTCAGGTCTTAAATATCGAGCTAGACTAATACCTTATAATATTTATAAGAATCAAGTGACTGCAATAAAAGTATGGAATCATGAAATACAGGCATCAGTTAAAAAGGGAGTGAGACAAGGTTGTAGTCTATCCCCGTTAATATTCAACTTGTACGTAGAGAAAACAATAAAGGAGGTGAAAGAAAAATTCGAATGTGGCATAAGTGTTCCAAGAGAAAATATCAGTGTGTTACGCTATGCTGATGGCATTGTCCTGTTAGCAGAAAGGGTCGAGGAGCTTGAGATGTTACTGAATGGCATGAACAAAATACTGAAGGAAGATTTTGGACTAAATATAAATGGGACAAGCCGAGACGAAGAGCGCAAACAGACACACGCAAAACAAATGAAGGAGTTCTATACTGAGTCCAAAAGAAGATGAAACTCACTGCCAATTATACAAAGGCTTAACGTGGTCCTAGATGGCCTCAACGCATATATATATACCAAGGCGAGACGAAAGTGATGAAGTGCAGCAGAAAAGATATCAGTACTATTAGATTAAATATAAAAATAGCGTCGGATACAATTGTAGAAGTAAGGGAATTTTGCTACTTAGGAAGTAAAATTACAACAGGTGGCAAAAACAGAAATGATTTTGAAAACAAACCAGCACTATCAAAAAGAGCCTTCATAGAAAAGAGAAATGTTGTAGTTCAGTTATAGATCTGGGTCTCAGAAACAACTTTTTAAATCCCTATGTATAGAGCACAGAACATTATGGTAGCGAAGCAGGGGCGGATCCAGGATTTTGTTTTGGGGGGGGGCTTGAGTGGACTTGGTTTGGGGGGGGCTTGGCTTGAGGGAATTTTGGTTCAGAGGCCTTGCGTTCAGTGGATTTTGGTTTTGGAGGGGGCTTGAGTCGGGAAAAAGGTAGTATTTATAGCCTCAAATCCGTAGAGCTAAAAAAAAAAAAAAAAAAAAAAAAAAAAAAAAAAAAAAAAAAAAAAAAAAAAGTCTGAAAACTACAATGTCAGGGGTGGACCTAGATACGTTTGGGGGGGGGGCTTGAGCCCCCTAGCCCCCCCCCCTGGATCCGCCCCTGTAGCGAAGCATGGACTTTAGGAAAGTAGAAAGAAGAAGAATCGAAGTATTTGAAATATGGTCCTATAGAAGGATGATGAAAATTCAGTGAACGGATAAAGTACGAAATGAACGAGTTTTAGAAATGAAGGTTGAGGAAATCAATTTGTGACAAAAGCTAGAAAAAAGAGACATTAGGATCTCTTTCATGTTAACACCATAATTTGCTTCCGCGAACCCCATGAAGCATACAGAAATTAAATTTTAAATCGTTTTGATGAAGTCACTTTAATTTAACATAATTTGCAGAAAAGAGCTCTTTCGTTTATAATAAAATACTCATCTCCAAAATCCTTGACGCAATTCCATAACTTTTTACTTTCAGAAAATTTTGTTTTCGGGCTAGTGGTACTCACTGATCCACTGCAGATTTAGACATAATATAATTTTTTTAAAATTGTAATGGAGCGTACGTTCGGGTGGCAATTTCCCTACACATGCATCTTCCCCTTTTCCTGCAGCCAACTACATTTGCCATCTACAAATTTCAACTTCAAATTCTTTGGTAAATTATTCATCATTTCTCGTGGTAACCTATTCTAATCCCTGACACCCTTCCCTAATAAAGAGAATCTTCCTACACCCTTGTGCCTGAAATCGAGTGCCAGCTAGTGGTAATGGTCATCTTTTCCCTTCCACGCATTACTTTTAATTCTTACACACTGAGGATTATTTTCAAAAGTATTGGTGACAGTGAGACAATTAGTTTTGATTTTTCCTCCAATGTAGAATAGGAGTAGAGTTCTGTAAATAATTATGTAAATATCTTCTCATCTATAATTATAGTGAATTCTCGGTATCATTAAAAATTTACCAGATTATCTCTCAAAATATGATATATGACCATAAATATTATAGTAATATGACCAAAACTAGGGAAATGGCCTGAATGTGGATTTATGTGCTATATAGAATACATTTAAATAGAATCAGAAACGTTGAATCAGTGTTTAATTCAGCATTACAGCTCTAAAAGAAGGCAGGAAAAAAATATGACTTGTAATGAAGATCCAAACCTTACGGAGCGTCCATATACTACGTCGCTCTGTCTAGGTAGGAGGGGGAGTATTTGCTGGAAAGTTACCCTAGGCTACGTGGAAAAAAGTGGGGGCGGTTTCCGAGTCATGCCACGTAGCTTTACATTCATATTATTTGTTACATTTAAAATTAGGTACAGAACACGCAACATCATGAAACTATTTATTTCCGTCATTTAAGGGGACATCCATAAATTACGTGAGGTGTTTTTCCGGATTTTCGGACCGCCCCCCTCCCCTCTGGAGAGATATGGCCGGACCCCCCCCCCCTGTGGTGAGATCTGGTCCATGTGAAACCCCCCATTTTTTTAGGTCTCATCCTTCAAAATCCTTTTTTTCGACGAAATTCCTCCCTAAAATCGCTTTTCGCGCAATTTGTAGACCTTTTTTTTGTTTAGCTCTACTATGTGAAAAAAATTTTCAAAACCTCACGTGAGATTTCCGTAGACCCCCCCCCTCCTCCATTTGACCTCACGTAATGTATGGATGCCCCCTAATATGATCGTATGTAATTTACAATAGTCTGGCTAAAGAAAACAATACAAAATGTTTGGAATCAACAGGGAAAACAGCTACTTGCTACACAGGGGGGCCGAGGGGGGCCGAAGGGGGGGGGGTGCTGCGTGGAATTCAGAGGAGGCCAAAATGGAGCTATGTGGTTTAAGGACGCATCCCTAATGATGAACAAACAAAGTTGAGGTGAGTGGTGTCTTAAATTTGCGGTATTTGGCAGGAGTCGAACCCATCATCTCTGGCCCTGCAGTCGAGGTCCCTAGAAGGTTGCACCTCTGACGGAATAAGAAATGCCCGCTGTCTGCAGTGACGCTGAAGGCTGGGCTGATTTGTGTGCGGAGCTCTGCCGAGGCTCGGCGGGCGTCCCTGAATATTCATGGCCCTCTGGCGCCGGTATTAGCGGTCCGCAATTTGTCTTGTCCGTACGGCACGCACCGTGAAGCCATCCCTCACGTCACATTTGCATCCGTCAGGACAAACTGCCCTCACGCGACAGCCACGTCGCGGGGATTTATTTTATTTTCGGGATCGAGCACGTCGATCCGGCACCGTCGCGTTTCTGCAGTTACGTCCTTGTAGAACTTCATTAATTTAGACCGGATTATATGCTACACAAAAAGCTAGAAATATGCATGCAAATATGCATGAAAAATGCTTAAAATGTGCGTAAAAAGTGTCAAGATATGCAACATTATCTATCTATACTAATATTATAAATGCCAAAGTAACTCTATCTGTCTGTTTGTTACGTTTCTTGGGCTAAACGGCTAATCCTATCGCGATGAAATTTGAAAAGGAGATGCGATTTGGCATTAGGATGGACATAGGAATCTTTTTCTGTATAAATAGTACATCCTGTCGTGTACTTTTCAAAAATTACAGAAACTGCGATAGAGAGACGCTTAGGATGTGTAACACTCAGTAGTTCCTTACTCAACAGCGGGCTGGTAGCGCAGTGGTTAACGCACCAGCTCTTTTTTTTTATTGTTTGGACCGTGGTCTCCGGTTCAAATCCCGATGGAAGCAAAGATTTTTTTTTTTTAATTTTATGAGCCACGCCTGGATGGCCAGTTTTTCGGATTCCTTGTTAAAATGTACATACCACAAATTTAGTAGTGCAATACTTGGCAAATCGTACGCGTCATAACAATGCTATAGGTGTACACTTTTTGACGCTATATTGATCACTCAACTGTTGTTTCTCTCGCAGTCAGTGTGTGTGTGATCTGCACTAATCTATACTAATATTACTACCGAAAAATATTGTAAATGTAGCAAATATATGCATCAACACTAGGTTTTAGATAAAATATGGAATAATATGTGAAAAATGGGATTAATATGCAAATGCATAAGAAAATTCATATGCAAACATCCAAATGCATATAATCCCGTCTCTTTTCATTAGACATACGGCAAGGCTTGGTTCAACCGTAGTGTGCGGTAGGATTCCGGTTGTTCAGATCGCGTTGTGGTATTTACGGAGCACTTTACTGTCGATATCGGAGCGAAATCAAATCCTCCATAAAACCAGATCAGGCGTTGGGGGAGGAGTAAGCGCAGCAAGTGGACCCTGTGCTCACCGGCCGAGGGGGGACCAATGACCGGCCGTAGGGGCACCTCTCGGGCTAAGAATCCACGTTGGCAGTGATAGAGCTAAAAAAAAAAAAAAAAAGGAAAAGGTCACCCAACTGGCCTGAGGGGCCATCCGATGAATTTCTCACCGTTTACGTCACTACTAAGAACGCTTATCCCGGGCCTGAGAATCCTAGCACCGGCGCTGCATCAAACAACAAGAGCTGCCTACACAAAACGGTTTTCAGCTTTCACCTTCATAATTTCAGCATTTTTACAAATTTAACTGAATAGCAAACGAGCGCTCGCTCCAGTGGCAATTTCCCTACACACCCATGTTCCCCTTTCCTTTTCCAACTTACTAATTTCAACTTTAAATTATTTAAGCGTTTTTGGTCAATTATTCATCATTTCTTTTGGTAATTTTTTCCATTCCCTGACCTCTTTACTTGCGAAATGAAATCTTCCAACACCCCTATGCTTCAAATCGAGTACCAGCTTGTGGTAATGGCCATCTTTTCCCTTTCATGTACCACTCCTAATTTTTTCACTAATATCTTTGCACGCCTTATCAACAATATACGAGTTGAACTCTCCCATGATTCTATTCACCGTCCTCCTGTCATTCAATAGATCCCATTCCAGCTCCTTTATCATATCACTTACTGATTTTGTTCTGTGGTAAATTCCGGAGAGAAATCTAGCAGCCCGTCTTTGGACCCACTCCAATTCCGAAGTGCCTGGTTTTCTGTCATTTATTTTCATTGCATGCTGAGCTACTCTGGTATTTACTTACACGTCTGTCACAATACAGTTATCTAATTTACTGTTACTACACATCATAGATCATCTACACTAATGTTATAAATGCGAATGTTGCTCTATATGTTTTTTACGTTTTCACGACTAAACGGCAAAACTGATGTTGATTAAATCTGACGGGGAAATACTATGTATCATTAGGAGGAACACGACATACATTTTCTGGGATAAATAACAGATTTTGTTATGACATTTAGAAAACTAACCGAATGGTGACTGACATATTTAGGGTCTGTAATGTTATATCGGTCAGTCAGGCTTTATTTCCCTCGCAGTCAGTTTGTGTATAATCTGTTCATAAATTTCATGTACAGACACAACTTATTACATAGTGGAGATGTGGATTTGAGTTGCACCATACTACTATTTTGTTATGTCTTAATAGTTTTGGCAACAATACATTTTGTCTTCTTTTTTTATATGCCACGCATCTTTCTATATGTAATTCTGGCAATGTTTTAAGTTTACGCGTGCAAAGTAGGGCTGTTGATATTTTTTAAAAATATCGGATTTTCGATATATCGATATTTTAAAATGTATTAATATCGGCTGTCGATATATCTGAAAAAAGTATCGATATATCGATACTTTCATAAATGCAACTTTATAAAATCATACCTTGGAAAAATAAGGCTGCCCACTGATAAATAGACGTATGATTTTGTACTTAATCAGGTTTTCACTTTCGAATGGTTTCTGTTGGTGATGATGGTTGATTTTTTTTTTTTTAAATTTGACCATTATGCGTCTCATTATTTTCATAAAAATTAAAAATATATATATATAACTCAAAAGAGGTTCGAGTCAAATCTTATTTTGTGCATTTTAAAATTGATAAGGAATGCAGTTGAGGCATTTATTTAGGTAGAAGTTTAGCTATCATAGCATGCATTATGGCCAAGTTACATAACTTTTTTTCACAAGGTTTTTTTTGAGGTATTTCATTTAGTCTTGTATGTTGATAGCTTATTCTGAGCTGTCTTATTTTTCTTGCTCTCGAATTAGTAACTATTTGTTATTTACACTTCCTTCTCTTCCTGCTAACACACTAATTAATTTCAAGTCGGACTACTCTGGAAAATCCACACGCTCATTTCAAACAATGGGCTCGCGTTCGATTCGTGCTGGGCGATCGATGCCTTGCTTACACTGTTGTCATCATCTGAGTAGACTTGCTACCTATAACTTTCAAATTAATTATAGAAACGTAGTAAGATTTACTTAAGCTTGCTGATCTCTATGCGTAACAGAAAGTTGAGGGACATAGTGTCATTCAGAGCAAACGAAAAATGATAACTTATTTTAAAAAATATCGAAGCCGATATCGATATATCGTCCTAAAAATATCACTCATAAATATCGATATTTCGATATATCGATATTTCGATATATCGATATTTTGATATACCGATATTTCGATTTATCGATATTTCGATATATCGATATTTTGCTATATCGATATATTATCAACAGTCCTAGTACAAAGTCGCGGTTATAAGCTATAATGCATCAAAACTTGAGCCATTGCATCTGCAGATATGAAGTTCGACAGGTGTCACATGCCCGTCGTGATACGGTGGCACAAACATCCGGTGACACCCATTTGCTTTTCCGGGCGATGTCGCTAATAGCTCGCTCCAGACAGAGAGGACGCAGATGGCTATCTGCGGGCTGTCCACATTAGCTGCAGCCCCAGGTGTGTCGGGGCAAGCACCTGATTCCCATCGCCGCGTCCGCTCAAAAGACGGAATACCAATTACAGGGGACCCGACCGCCTCCTGAAAGGGGGTCCACCTCCCCGCTGCGCCTCTCAAAGACATTAATTCACGCCTCGCAGGACAGAATATTAAGAAATGTAACACAGTCGCCAGCGATTCCGCGCCGCTGTTGTGGCGACACTGAATAGCGTTCATTGTGCGGCTCAGCGTGAGCTACGTCCGACGCTCCTGGAATGCGCATAGTGGCCGCGTACTCCGCCTCCAGCACTTACCAATTCTAAATTACGATTCATAGGTCGTATTTTGAGGAATTGTAATGCTCATACAAAGGAGATAGCGTATAAAACACTAGTGCGTCCGCATCTGGATTACTGTTGTGGGGTTTGGGATCCGTATCGCAAGGATCTGATTGACTCAGTTGAGAGGGTGCAGAGGAGAGCCGCTAGATTCGTGACTTGTTGTTACAGCCCTTATGAAAGCGTCACAGAATTGATACATAGATTGGGCTGGGATAGTTTGGAAGACAGACGACGTAGCTTACGTTCGAATTTATTGGAGAATATGCGAAAAAATTTAAATTTCGAGTGCAATGAAATACTTCTTCCGCCAACCTATTTAGGTCGCAATGACCGGAGGGATAAGATTAGAGAAATAAGATGCCGTACTGATGCTTATATGTATTCCTTCTTTCCTCGCACTATTCGGGATTGGAATGGGTGGGTTTAGGATTGGTGCTTAGCACCCTCTGCCACCCACAATGTTTGTGATTTGCAGAGCATGAATGTAGATGTAGATGTAGTTACCAAATGTCTGAATGAGTTCGAGCAACATGTTCATGAAGTAGAATACTCTAGAATAGAGTTACCAGACGTCCCCGTTTGCCGGGGACAGTCCCCGTATTTAGCTCTCTGTCCCCGGACACATTTCGTCCCCGCAATGTCCCCTGATTTTTACTGTTGTCCTCAGAATTTTTTTTAATCCAGCGAGAGTTCTTTAAAAGCCCTTATTTGCTAATGCATTCGTTTAAAGGAAGAGATACTAACCGTCCTTCTTTCCATGTACGTGCCTAGGAATAAAAGAAAATTACAAGGATACTGCGTCTTGGACACAACAGCTTTGGAAAATCAAGTCTCCTTGCTGTGTGCAACATGGCTGTCTGTGATCCTCGTTTAAAACACAAAATATAAACAATATGTGGCTTTTAAGTTAACCCAACCTTTAATCATATAACTTATAAAAGTACAATGCGTAATTAGGACAAATGCCGAAAGCGTCCCCGGATTTTGGTGAAAAAGTTGTGAAGCGTCCCCGAATTTTGAGAAAAAATTCT
Organism: Vandiemenella viatica; assembly: GCA_031002005.1. NCBI lineage: Eukaryota > Metazoa > Arthropoda > Insecta > Orthoptera > Morabidae > Vandiemenella > Vandiemenella viatica. The sequence continues at coordinate 191,384,521 of JARYHS010011408.1, forward strand.
GTTAACCCTACTCTAGAAGAAACAGGGCCGTCAATTTTCTATGGATTAAGACGCCATTTGGCACTTCAGGCCAAATAAAAATAAAATAAATAAATAGGGAAGCTGTTTTATCTTTTGCAAGAGTCCTGACTTAGTGACAACACTGAAAGGGTAGCCGAGTGGTTGGTTTGTGGACGTCTGATGTGGCGGGAATCTAGATGAGAGTTTACTAACCTCGTGGCGTTTGTATAGCTTGTATCTTGATAAGAAGCTCCTGTCCATTCTAGTGGGCTACTATCTACTAGCCACCGTCTCATAAACTACACATTCCACAAAGCAAAAATACTTTTATCAAACCGAGAACAAGTTACAAATTTCGCTGATAGATGGCAACATTACACTTCCCCCATTAGTTCATAATACGACCTGCCAGTATGTAAAACATGCTTGGCGTCAGCAAGCGCATGCCGCCGTAAAACCATAAGGGAGGTGAAATGTAGGGGGGGGGGGGGGAGGGTTCGGTGAAATGTCACGAAACGTCACCAAGGGAAAAAGGGGGGGGTGTCAGGACTGTAGAGCTAAAAAATGAAAAACGTCTACAAATGATGCCAAAGCCGACTTTAGGGGGAGGGAGAGTATAACGGTCATTGGAAGCTTGAGACCTTAAAAAAAAGGTCTCAAAAAGTTACGAGGTCGATAGTAGGGGGAGGGGTATCGATCAAAATCTCACATTTTAGAGGGGGATCCGATCAGATCTCACGAAGTCTCACCATGGGGGGGGGGGGGAGGGCAGGGTGGCGGGAGGGGGCGGAATTAAGGAAAAACACCTCACGTCATTAATGGATGCCCCTTCCGACCCCTCAACTCGGAAAGAGATGGCGAAAAAGAAGGAGGACGTTGATATATAATTTGTTTCTCCAAACTCAAGTCAACAGTTAGCAAACATTACAGTTCTATTATCATAGTTTCGTTAATCGTTAATCCGCTACTTCGATCGTTAAAGCATCACATTTTTTGCAAATTTATCGCAAGTTACAGTTATTCGTTAAAAGTTAACCGTAAACAAAACATCTACCCAATGTCACTCTGGAAACTGACTTCTTACTGGGATTCAGCGTTTTAATTAGCTTCTTAAACATTTCGGATTCTACAACGTGGAATCATGTACGCAACTAAAATCTTTGCGATGCATTGGTCACCTCCAGCTTGAGATGCGCTGCTGTCGGTAACTACGATGCCAAAAGGTTCACCGATGCTTTGTTGACGTAACCTTTTATCAAAAATCGTAAGTATAGTGTTCTTTATTAATATTTATTCATGTATACAAATAATAAAAAATTCTGAACAACACAATATATGTACATTTACATTCACTGATGATGCCTCATTCCACAAGTGCGAAACGCGTCTGAGCTTATAGGAATAACAGTTGTTAAGAGACGGTGATTTCATTTACAAACCGAAATGGTGATGGCATTCGAACCCATGATTTCGCAAATCCGAGACTAGAACATTACCGCTGTCCCGTCACACTTGGTATATTAACGTCAAGTACCGACATAGAGAATTTATCGCGTTGGTGGTCTCACCATCCCACAAGTTGTCGGCCGGTAGCTGTAGAACACTTTCCTTTTTTTGTTACCGAAGACAAAGCGACGAGTTAATCAGCAGGCGGCACGGAACGCATTCCGAAGTGTCTGAGAGATCGTCTTGAGAGTCAAGCGAAGCAGAAAAGAGTCGCCTGGAGCCGGTATCGCTTCCATTTAGCCGGACCCCGCAGCCAGGATAGTGAGTAGTAGTCCCAGCAGCTATCTTACACGTGATGCGCCGCTTTCTCGACCAAAACAACTTCTGATCGACCACACATGTCCAACCAAACTGCAACTCCCATGTTCTCGAAGGCGAATAACGTAAGACTCAGTTCCTAAACTCTAAAAGAACAGTGAAGAGAGATTATAAACTCTGAATGGGGGACAGTTAAATGTTGCGTACCTCAGGGTTCAATTATCCGCCCTCTGTTGTTCTTAATTTGCATCAATGATCTCCCACGCGTACTAAGTCATAACGAGTGCTTTGTTAGTTGATACTAGTAGCAATAATTGAAACACCTACTTGAAAAAACTTTGAAAACACAGCTAATGATACCATAAAGAAAATTAACAGATGGTTCAGTGACACCTGATGAAGACAGCAGAGCTGGCTGTAAAAACGTGTTTATACAACACCATCCGGATGGACACCCAAGGGTATTATATTGAGTAATTAACGAATTACCTGTCAACATGATATCTGGTTGTGAAATCTGGCAGGACGCATTCTGCAGACACCTCGTCCTGACCACGTCCATGATTTTTTCACCGTGATCTGGTCTCCTTCTGTACTCCTACCATTCCTTGATAGCTGCCTGGTGGCTCAGTGGTTAAGGCATCCGACTGGCGATCGAAACGTCTCCAGATTGCTGTATGATGTGAAGCACTCCAGAACGTTTCCTTTGTTCGTATTACACTTTAAACTTTACGTGCTTTTAGGCTTTGGGTTTCATGATCAAACAGCCAAACTATTTATACATTTTGGCCTTGCAGATATGGCCCTGATACTATACAGAGTTGTCTTTACGACCTAGCATATACAATTACAGGTTTTAAATACATATTATGTGACAAGTTTGTAGCTATGATTCTTTGTCATACCATAGTGCAAGATTCACATATGAATTTGCTTGTAATACTCATCGTTGTAAAGGATTCATACTTTTCAGATGTCGCATTAATAAAACACGGCTTAGATTTACAACATAGCATATACTATTACCAGCTTTCAATACCTATTACATAACTAGTTGATAGCTATGGAGCTTCTGCCATGTCATACTGTCTTGGACATAGTTCGCATATACATTTGCATATGATATATATATTTGTCAACATTAATTCCACAATCCTTTTCCATGTTCCGTATAAGGATTAATAAAAGAACGAACAATATACAGGATAAATTCGGAAATTACCTCTATATTGTTATACCTATCGTTATAAAAAATGTATATATTAACTTATACGTTCTTATGTCCTCAGTGGCCAGAAGTGCGGTGACACTAGTTGGGCCCACTAGCCCCAGGTCGCTTAGTTTTTTGAGGAACTTCATTGTTGCTGTTTTTCTCCTTGGACATCCTAATAACAGATGTTTGGTATCCTCCACCTCTCCACAATCACAGTTTGGTGAGCCGCGGGCTCCGATGCGGTGTAAATGTTTCTTGACTTGCGGAGAGTTTAAAGACCTTCCGGTCGTTGAAGACTACGATTGGCTTAGCCCTTCCTTGACTGGTTCCAATATCTTCCCGACGATGTACCTCTAATGTATTTCGAGTTTCTCAGTGAAGCCTTTCGTGTTGAACATTACTGATAACTGCCCGGTAGTGCTTCATTTTAGTGGGAGAGAGAATTTTTATTGTAAGTGTTGTTGGTCAGTAGGTCTAGTTTGTTAACTCGCGTTTATTGTTTTCAAATTCATTCCATTTGGCGCGGTTTCCAAATTTGTTTCCAAAATACTTCCTGAAGCCACAAAACATTGGAAAAGACGGAATTGATATCAACGGTAGGCGAATCAGCTTCAGTTGACTGCGGCACCGTGATGGTGTCTGGCGCTGACACGGGGTTAGCTGGTTCCAGTCCTGGTGGTGGACTTGGCCGGCAGGGTAACAGAGGTGGCGGCGCACAACGCTCTAGCCTCGCATTCGGGAGGACGCGAGCCCGAATCCCCGACCTGCCAAACAAATTTTTGTTTAATATGATTTCCCCAAATGATTCCAGGCGAATTGCAGAATGGTTCCTTCAAAAGGCACCGGCCGAATTCTTTGACCCTAGTCCCTTCTCCTCTCTAATGACCTCGACGTCGACGAGACGTAAAGACAGAAAAAAAACAATTACCAGTGTTTGCGGACTGTCGACAGAAGTAAAAACTTAAAACTATGAATATCATACGCGCAACATGTCATACTTATTGCTACAGTTATACTAAATAATAATAACTGTGTGTGGTCGTAATGACCTGGTGACAGGGTTTCTATTGGCTGCGCATTCTGTCCCTGTCTTAGCCGCCTTAACCTAACCCGGTAATGCTAGAGTTTACCGTGGAATCCGAACCGCGAAATCGTTCTGGCGTAGTTCACATTACACAGCAAGCTATGCCAACGAGGAAAGTCGGGTTAAGGGTCTATGAAAATCCTGGCGAGACTAGGATTGCTACCGGGGATCATTCATTCCTTAGTCACGTTACCCACAGAGCTACCAGGCCGTACAGGTATATTGTCAACATTAGCATGTCGGTGACGCTAACTCATAAGATTTTATCCATGCAAAAATCGCCCGACGCGCATAAAGAAGTTTTCACTTCAAAAACTAAAAATCTAACTTAGTTCACAACTCGAAGTTTGGTCGAATCTTAGCGAAGGAGATATGCTAAGGTATTGTGTCAGATGAAGGAAGTCCTATTCCTTTTCTCAGGAGCGTACTGTTGAACGTGGAATGAGAACCACGGAACTTCCCGGCGTAGTTCATATAATCAAATACAACTCCTAAAAATTCCTGCTCACCACGGGATTTGAACCCGCAGCTGGAGAGAGAAACTTTCGGAATTGAGCGGCTTAAGCGCTGAGTTACCAGACCGCCTTGTTTAGAAGTATACGTGTGCTAAGTACTATCAAAATCTGATAAAAACTGTGGGTTTGTATGAACAACGTTGACAGAAATTAAGGTGAGGGGGAAAGGAGGAGAGGATTTAGGTTTTTGTAAATCAAATGTAAGCAGTGTTTTTCCATTTGCTTTAAAGTAAACGTATGCAAAGTTCCATGAAAATCGTATAAAAACTGTTTGTATAAAGATAATTTGCATAAAAAACAAACAAAAAACACACAATTATTTATATATATTAGATACAATTATTGGGTAATATGAAGATGGGGATACCGCTGCGGCCTCGCGTAGTAAACACACAGATCACGTGATATATATGACATCATTGTGACGTATGGTCCAGGCTGCATTACAACATAAACTCAAATGATGATTGACGAAATCATATTTCATACATATGCGTTTCGGTCGTAATGCAGCCTGGACCAAAGTGAAACGTAACCATAACGCACGATATTGCAGATATCCAATTTTCAGATCATATCTGCAGCTGTTACTGTGTTGGTACGTGCAAACTGAATACGTCACAATGATGTCACATATACCAAGTGATCTGTTTGTAACTACGGAGGCCCAGCGGTATCACTATCTTGGTATTACCCCAATTATTATCTATACTTTAACTGCATCGCAACACGTCATACTTATTGCTACAGATATACTGTTAATATTAGCGTGCTGGTGATGGGAATTCATTAGATTTTACCAGGTACACGTATGTTGTTAACATTAGGATACCGAGCGTGGTGGGTGAGCGGTTAGCGTTCTAGCCTCGCATTCGGGAGGACAGCGGTTCGAATCCCCGTCCGGGCATTCAGATTTGGGTTTCAATGGTTTCCCAAATCACTCCAGGCAAATGCCGAGGTGCTTCCTTCAAAAGGCCATGGCTGAATTCCTTCCCATTCTTTGCCCTCCATCCTTTCCCGTCTCTAAAGACCTTGCTGTTAAGAGACATTGTGAGGTACACAACCTCACATTTTGTGATTTTGACATTATTTTTTATTTAATAATTGTCATTGTATATAAGTTACTGACTCTGAATTTTAAGTTCCAAGGGCAAAGCATGTCAAGATGGATATAATGAGATCTCTGGAAAATAAATAACAGTCGAGAGAGTTGTAGAAAATATTTGGAAGGAGGAAGACGAGTTTGGTTTTGGAACGAACATGTTATAAGATGAAACAGAATGGCTAGATGGGCCACGAAGAATCCTAGCGGGATTAATAACAATAAAATATTAGCCTGAGGGCAGAAGGTTAAGGGTTTTGATAAAGATAATGTAATATGACTTTGGAAAAGATAATTGTCTGTTAAATGGAAAATATAGAAGTTGTGAGATAAGTAGAAAGTGTTTTATTTGAGATTGAAATATAGATATAGACAAAGGAGTTGATTTTAAGTTTGTGTGGTAAGAATTTGATTAATAATAATTTGATTTCCAGCGTGAGCATCGGAATAAAACCAGCAACGGACAAAGCGGGATCAAGGAAGTCCTTATGTACTGGTCTGGTGCAGGAAATATAAGTAAAAGGATTAATTTAAAAGTATGGTAAAGTAACACTCACATGTGTTCACTACAAAATAACAGGTAACGAAAAGGGTACGTTACAACATTAAGCAGTTAAATAAAAAACACATTAGCATACCGAGAGTGGTGGGTGAGTGATTAACGCTCTGGCCTCGCATTCGGGAGGACACGGTTTCGAATCCCCGTCCGGGCACCCAGATTTGGGTTTTCCATGGTTTCCCCAAATCACTCCAGGACCAGGTGAATGCCGGGATGCTTTCCTTAAAAGGCCATGAGCGAATTCCTTCCCGTTCCTTGTCCCCAGTCCCATCCCGCCTCTAATGACCTCGACGTCGACGAGGCGTAAAACTATAAGTAAAAAAAAAAACCCATTAACATGTTGTTCACGCGAACTCATAAGATTTTACCCATCCAAAAAGCGTGCAACGCGCATATCACACGCACTAGATTTTTTTTTTTGATTTTTTAACTGCTTTACGTCTCTCAACAGCTAGGTCTTTAGAGACGGGAAAGGATGGGGGGCAAGAATTGGGACAAGGAATGGGAAGGAATTCGGCCATGGCTTTTTGAAGAAAGCATCCCGGCATTTGCCTGGAGTGTTTTGGGAAACCATGGAAACCCCAAATCTGGATGCCCGGACGGGGATTCGCCCCGCCGTCCTCCCGAATGCGAGGCAAGAACGCTAACCGTTACACCACCAATCTCGGTATACGCGTTAGACGTCATAGCGAGTCGGTAACGGGAAGTTACAGACTCATAGATTTACCCCCTTCCAAACATCGCCTAGGGCGCCTATAGCAGGTTTCGCTTCAAAAAGAAGGAGGTTTGTTTCTCGGATCATAGCTATACACAATTCCTACGAGCATAGTCACACTGGATTAGGCATCGGTAAACCACCCCAGCTCATCATCGCAGCCGTTCCCACTGAGGGTAAACGTGCCCGACGGTAACCGCCCAAGCTCGTGCAGGCCAGTCAACCGCGCGACACTCAGTTCGAGGTGAGGCGAGGCTCGAGGCTGGCAGCTGGTGGAGTGGCGAGTCGGTCAACAGGTTGAGCGGTAAGCGGCTCTGCGAGGCTTAGCGCGCTACAAAGCCTGCTTAGCGCGGCTAATCAAGCGCCGCTCACCCGCGCCTCCCACCCGGCAAGACTCGCCCAAGGAACACCAGCACTAAGAAAAATCTGCAGCGCAAAACAAACTAAGAACAGCTGCATGTTTGCTTTGTGTTTCTGCAATTCTGTCACCTTTCTTTCTATAACACCAGGGAATGATTGTTTGATCTGCTCAAAAGATTTCTACATCTCATTGGATAGCCAAAACTCTTTGGGAAATTTTTTTCGATATGTTTATTGTTGCTTATGATTTACCATCTTGTCGTCGTCAAGGACATTAGATACGGGACGGGACTGGGCACAAGGATTTTTTTTTTTTAACTGCTTATCGTCTCTTAACAGCGAGGTCTTTAGACAAGGCAAAGGATTGGGGGCATGGAATGGGAAGGAATTCGGCCATGGCCTTTTAAAGGAAGCATCTTGGCATTTGCCTGGAGTGATTTGAGAAACCATGGAAAACCCAAATCTGGATGCTCGGACGGGGATTCGAACCGGCGTCCTCCCGAATGTGAGGCCAGAACGCTAACCGTTACACCACCATGCTCGGTAGGGGACAAGGAACTGGAAGCAATTCGCCCATGGCCTATTGAAGAACCATCCCGGCATTCACCTAGAGTGATTTGCGGAAACCATAGAAAACCCAAATCTGGATGCCCGGACAGAAGTCCTCCCGAATGCGAGACCAGAGCGTTACCGCTCACCCACCACGCTCGATAAGGCCCCTTCACACTACGCTTTGATCTTGAAACAACACTTCAGCGAGCACATCAAAGTGGCTCGGAAATGACGGAACTAAATTAGAATTATTTAATCAACTAGCAGTTTGGTCACACTCGGGCAATCCTAATCAGAACAGCTTTTTCAGGAACCATCAAAACAATAGGAACATTCACTGCTTTGGAAAATCCAGGGTGATAGCCAGTTGTCCTGGCGTGGTGGAAGAACGGTTAACGTTCTGACGTCGTATTCGGGAGGACGCGGGTTCGAATCCCCGTCCGGGCATCCAGATTTGGGTTTTCCATGGTTTCTCCAAATCACTCCCGGCGAATGACGGGATGCTTCCGTCAAAACAGGCCTTGGTCGAATTTCCTTCCCGTTCCTTGTTCCCAGTCCTTTGCCTCCTCTAATTACCTTAGCCGTCGATGAGCAATAAGTAAAAAAAAAAACTTGGCCTTGGATAGTTTATTATGCACAGTTACTACGCTTAGAGCAATGACGGCCTTTTATAGCGTTGTTCACGACTGAGTGCATGACATTTTACTCCTCTTCTTTCACTACATCCTTTAATTGCACGAGAAAAAATAATTAATACTCCCACGCATGCTTAGAAGATCGTATACTCTGTTTCGTTCCCTTTAATCTTTGTACCGAGCGTGGTGGTGTAACGGATAGCATTCTGGCCTCGCATTCGGGAGGACGGCCGTTCGAATCCTCGTCCGGGCATCCAGATTTGGGTTTTCCTAGGTTTCGCAAATCGCTCCAGGCAAATGCCGGGATGCTTCCTTCAAAAGGCCATGGCCGAATTCCTTCCCATTCTTTGCCCCCATCCTTTCCCGTCTCTAAAGACCTCGCTGTTGAGAGACGTACAGCAAATTTTAAAAAAAATATCTTTGTGCGCAGCACTTATTGATTTCTACCATGCATATCGCTAATTACATTTTTTTTAATATATGGGAAGAGGAATTTGGATTTAGACAAGGAAGGTCAACCATTGACCTTATACTTGCAATAAGTCAACTACAAGAACGTCAAGTATGTCAAGAATCTGGTTCGATCTGGCCTCGCATTCGGGAGGACGCCAGTTCGCATGCCCGTGCGGGCATCCAGATTTTGGTTTTCCATGGTTTCCCTAAGTCACTCCAGGAGAATGCCAGAATTCTTCTTTCAAAGGACCATGGCCGAATTCCTTATCGTTCCTTGTCCCCAGTCCCATCCCGCCTCTATGTCCACAAGGTGAAAACCCATAAGTAAAAAAAAAAAGTCTGGTGATGGCCTTTCCCGACAGTGGAATGGCGTAGCCTCAGCTGAAACAGTGTGTTGGAAGTAATGTGAAAAAAATCAGTAAACAGTAAAGAACGAGACAGTGGAAAGAGTGAAGGATATATATGAGGGTTGTAAGAGCTGTGTCGAAGTGGGATGGGATAAAACCGGATGCTTCCATTTGAAAAATCGACTATAACAAGGAAGTACCCTATTACCCCTGTTATTTATAGAAGTTATGGATAAAATATTGCTGAACAATGGAGAAGGAAGTACGAAAGCATCGCTATTTGCTGATGACCTATTAATTTGGGGATGGCCACGCATAGGAAATGTAATTTTGATCTTCTTTGAACCATCAATTTAATTCAGAGTTACATAATGAATGATGCGGAAGGCAGTTGTAGTTTTTACGAATCACAAAATATTGCTACTTCTTTGGTGTCTTCTTCCAAGACATGAGTGATGAAGTGAGGCCACTTCATACGGGAACTTTTTTGCAATACATTCTGGAAAAAACATAAAAAAAGATTTACCCATAGCTAGAATATAGATATTGAATGATGTTTACAGTAAACTTCTTTGCTTGCTATATTTTTATTTTTACTTGTCTGCAATTTTGGGTACCTTTTGAAGTCGTAAATTGCTTGAGCCTTTCTCTTTAGTGTTTATTGTCGTTACCATTGACTCGCCGGCTTCTTTCCAGTGTGCGCTTGACTTCCCTGGTTCCTTACCTCTTTATCCAGTTCCAAACTCTCAGCCGATGCGTATGAACATTCTGAATCGAGATGTAACCATCACTCAATTTCCAAAAAAAAAAAAAAAAGACTTGCTCGGTTACCCCCTCCACCCTTCCCCAGTTTTTAATTGTAATCGGAGCAGGGACACATTTAGGATCTGTAGATCCCTAGGCTATACCCGTGGTGCGGGCCCTTTAGGATCTGTAGGCCCTTAAGCTATAACTGAGGTGGGGGCTCAATATATATAAAACAACATCTATTACTTATTATTAAATTAATAAACCTTTTAATACAAATTATTGAATAATGAAATGACAATAAAAATATACTAGGATAACTTATTGAAAAATCGAAAATTTGAAACATGCTTTCTGTATCGTTTCCGAGACTGAAGTGAATGAGGTTAGGGGGCGTCCATAAATTACGTGAGGTGAAATGGGGAGGGGGAGTGTCCGGCGAAATCTCAGTATGGGTGAGACCTAAAAAAAGGTATCAAAAAGTAGCCACGGCGATTTCTAGGGGGGGGGGCTGTCTCACAGACCAGATCTCATCAGAGGGTGGGGGGAACGGGTCCGGAAATAAAAAAAAAACACCTCACGTAATTTATGGATGCCCCCTTAGCAAGTGATCCTCGCTCGTTCAGTATTTTGACTGATGATCGATAGATATGGTGCTGCCTAATGTAGGTGTGTCGTCGCAACCAAACACCCTCAACAAAAGCCCGCGGAATTACAACTTCAAAAAGTTTAATAACAATGGGAAACAATAGGCCTACACCAATATAAATAAAGATGAATGTATGCATGTTTGTTTGTTTGTTTCTCACCCAAATCCACAATTTTCATCCGATCTCGATGAAACTTTGGACACATATTCTTTGAAACAGGGAGAAAAATACTGTCTACATTTGGTTGAAAAATTGTCTGTATAAATAATACATGTTGTCTTATAATTTCGAAAAATTATTGAATAGCGATAGACAGACGCGTTGGATGTGTAGGTCTCTGTACTGCCTTCGCATATAGAGGTCAGGTAGCTCAGTGGTTAAAATGTTAGCTTACTGATGTTTGGGTAGTGGTCTCCTGTTCAAATCTCCGTGGAGGCTAAGATTTTTAAAAATTGCTTTTGATCGTAGGAGTCACGCTTGGACTGTCGGTTATTCGGATTGAATGTTAAACTGTAGATATAACAGATTTAGGGGTGCAATGCGAGGTAAATGCTGTAGGTGTGCACTTCTTTTACTTTATATTGATCCCTCAGGAGTGATTCGCGGTCAATGTGTGTGTGATCTGCTGAAATAATACTATAAATGCGGAAGTAAGTCTCTGTCTTTTTGTTACGTTTTGACGACTACCGATATTGACGGAATTTGACAAGAAAATCTGTAGTGAGGGCACATGACATTTTTTTTTTTTGGTATGATTAACAGTTGTAGTCACGAAATTTTGAGAACATATCGAATGGTGACAGAGAGACGGGTGTGTGTGTTAGTCTGTAATGTTACGTCGGTTGCTCAGGTGTGTATAATTTGTCAATAAATTTCGTTTAGAGAAAAAACGTATTATTTAGTATAGATGTAGATTTGTTCTGTCCTATTACTTTGTGTCTGCTTAAATGTTTCTGGAACCAGTTTATTTTGCCTTCCTTTTTGACATGCTTTGCGGGCGTAAACTGGCCTCTCTAGCAGAGCACGAGCAGCTAAAGTTATCAAGAATTGGGTGCAGAAAGAAGAAAAGACCAAGCTGAAATAAAGCTGTCCTTAGTTAACACCCCCTCCCCAATCCCTTCACCTTCGTTTGTTTTTCTGTTTTTAAATATGTTGGAAATTGATTCTCTTCAGGTTCGACAGTAGAATGATATAGTGATGGCTGTCGTGTCATGCCGATTCGGTGTTTTTGGGACCAATTCTTCGTTACCAACAGCTATCTATATTCAATTTTGGCAAAGAAATTCTTAATCCACGCGTATGAAGTCGCGGGTATCAGCTAGTATTAAGATAAAACAAATGATAAAACATTACCAAAGCACACAACAGTGATACATTAAAAACACGATATTGATTACCCACACACGCATGCCAACAGGAAGATATTTTTAT